>CM046877.1:508849612-509309612 GCA_025667525.1 Glebionis coronaria
AATACATCCAGTCGCATATCAACACTCGGTAATCACATACTTTCCTAAAGAATCTCACCACGAGAGAATTGGACAAGAAGGGAATATCAATTGTCAAATAAGACAAATTCCACAGATGAGTAAATTCGACTCAGAAGAATAAATAGTACGGGCACATATGTAGGTGTCCCTATCAATATGTCCCTATTTTTCACTTCTTGCAGATCTCATAAAATTTAATCTTTCACAATCTTCAAAGAAAATTTAGTGTTTATTAATAATTTCATGGTGACTACTAATCAGCCTTGCATGGTCCCTTCCAAATTGTATGTAGGCGCGCAACTATATACAATTTCAAGATTAACGATGCAATACTCAGTTCGTCAAAATTTTTTCATCATGTTTATAATAAAAACATTTTCATGCTTAATTCTTAGATAAGAATCAAAAATAAATTTACAAAGATTTTCTTTGTTATGAAAACAATTAAGTTTTCCAAGGTGTTTTATAAACAACCTCATTTCGATAACGATTATTTATAAGTCTCACTTTAAATAATCCATATGGTGATGAAAATCCAATTTTTCTCAAGGAATACTGTTTTATCTTATAAAAACAATGAGTGATCCGCAAAAGAGTGATGAAAGCTTGTTCACCAAGAACTAACTACAATATGATAGAAAATGACCTTTAGCCAAATAATCATGAGGTTCATGATCTCGATGGCACTTAGGAATACAAAGAGAATAATCCACAACGTAACTCAATTCGAGATGAGTACTTGTTCAATGGTTGCATTACTAATGCGAACATTAGGATGAAGCAATAAAGAATAGATAACATCGATATATGTAGAATTTAGCAATCAAAGGTAGTCTTTTCATTAGTCACAAAAAAGTCAAAATTGTACCGTAACACATTACGTCTCACTATGTCATACAATTCCAAGAACTCATCCTACCAACTGATGTCTCAGTTAAGTTAGGGATTATTTTTAAAAGATACCACAATGAATACTAATCTACAAGAGTCATGGGGGTTCCACCTGTCCCGGAAGATCCATCGGTCCCAATTCAGAAGAAGATTTCTTCAATTTATTTATTGGACACTGGGCATCCTCGTCATTGGACAATGGCCTAGGAACAACCCTTAAAACAAATCAACAATCAATTAAAACCTTATAACTTAATCACAGGACTTTACTACTTACTCTTAACAATTTAATATTCCATACGGATTAAATTTTACTTTATTGAAGTTTCAACCAACTTATACTCAATTCGATATCCTACCTCATTCTCCAATACTTTCATTCTTATTCTTAGACCTTCAAAGTGCAATAAAAGCTCGATATGAACAACACTTAATTTCGAATCCTATATCCCTTACAACAATAGTTATCAAATGAGTCACTAGTATAAAATGACTCGATCATTCGATTAGACTTCTCGGAAAGGTACTAGTGGCATGAGGCTTTTTGGGTAATGGTTCCATTGACAGCCTCAAGTGCAACATTCACCCCTTTCGATTTCAATTTTAAGAATTAGGTGACAACGAATCAGATGACACCTTTCGAGGTGGTAACGTTTTGTGAAGCTCCACTCTATAAGGAAAGATCGTCATGACATCGATATCAGTTTTAATCTCGCCAATTCTTTTTCAATATCACAATCAACTAATATCTACATTTCTACGAATATCAACCATTTGTTGGGATCATAAATATCCACAACTTGGTTTAGATCTGGAATGGCTAGAATTCCTAAAGAAATAGCTTAGATTAATTTGCTAGGGGATTTAGGGTTCCTTGTGACAATCTACGTCGTATAAATACCTCATATAAATATCAAAATAATCATCAAACAATCATGTAATAAAATTACATCATATATATACATATAATCCAAGTTATATATATATTAAAATAACGCTTCTCAGTCTGGCCTTGTCGGTAACTCAGGAATTCTTCGGCACCGTTATAGTCAAAAGATTTTTAGACATTTTAAGAAAAATGTTTATAATTAAAAGATATTGAAATGTTTTATTCAAAACCTTAGTTTTAAAAATCTTTCGTTCTCTATAACGAGAGCTCTGGTACCAAACTGTAACACCCCTAAATTTATACAATTCAACACAGCGGAAGACTCGTTGGTGTTACGGGATAGCACATTACTCACATCATAGACAACGCTTAAAAATCGCGTCGTTTAATAATAAAACATTTCCATTCAGAAGTATCAAATTTACATAGGTCCCAAGTCATTGTATTTTATACAGGTTTTACAAAGCATTTGAATGAAAAATATTATTTAAGTGCGGGCCATGAATTCTTGTTGTCTTCCCGAGAATTACCTTCAAGTACCTGAGACAAAACATGTTAAAAGAAAAGGGTCAGCGATAACGCAGAGTGAATTCATAGAGTTTAATAAAATCCATCAATATAACATCGGTATAAAATTATTACCGAAAATCATTTTGTACAAATCTTTGTAATAGGCCATAAAATAGCCAAAGTCATTTTATACAAATCCTTATCAAAAATCATAATATAGGCTTTTGCCTTCAAAATCATTATACGAATCAATGTCGTAAAAACATCATACAATACGCTTTATAACGTTGTATAGAGTTAAATAAAAACCGTTATATGAATATGGTCATGTAAAACCAAAACACGAACATAATATCAATAATAAGACCCCGTATTGCTAGTCAGGCAATATATCGTAATTCAGTGCATATAGCAATATTCATTATTTGGATTATTATAAGCCGCATGACATTGTTACCTTACTACAACAAACAACAGGTAGCTAGCCCGAAACTCATTTGCCCATCTAAATTAGCGTGTCGTCACAATAATCACGCTGGTGTAATTCTTTTCATACATAAATTCGCTTACCAATCAATGTGGTACGACGGGGATCAACCGTCAAGGCGCGAACTGGGGTGATTGTCCCCAAATAGTACTATTATATGCATAAGCGTCTACCAAATCCCGGTAGTTCACAATTCATGCTAATGGGACTTTTAGTGACATAACCTAACTTTAATAATCCATTTCATTTCATCTATCGGGTCATTTAATCATTCATCGGGTCATACAATCATTCGGGTCCAAATCAATAAACAAACAATCGGGAAAACCAGTGTCCTAATTCAAAAAAACTAACATGTTATCTCCCTCGCGGGTTAATAAAACGTTTCATAAAAACATTTAAAACAGTGCGAGGCTATGGACTCACGTTGATGTGGGAAGGCGGGTTATCGGCAATTCGGACGTACGGTACGTGCTTCAATCACGGAAACCTAGACAAATAATACTCGTCTTAGACTTTTGTCCAATGACTGTATAAAAATAACAATTATGTATACATATGATGATTTTATAAATATGATGATGATCAAGTAGGTTTATACATCTTTACTCATTCATTATAGTGTTTATGTGTTGTTAATTTTCAAGACTAGTTACACTCGTTCAATCTTGTTTACATTTTGAAGCCCAATGGGCCTATTACAAGCCCAATACTATTCATTAGCCCAATTATACTTTTATTATCAGTATTATACTTTACATGTTGGGCCCAAATGGGTTAAGCCCAATAAGTAATTTTTATAAGTGTTTAACTTATTTAGTTAAATTATTAGTCCAAATATGCTAACTTAGCTCGTTAATGTCCGTATGTCATATAGTTCGGGTTTTATCGGTTTTTACTTGTATTAGGTACTTATATATCAGTATATGTCTTTTAGAAACTTTACATTAGACGGGTTTGATCGTCTAAATTTTAATTGGCGAAAAACGTTAATTTTACGGTAATAGCCGAAAAAGTCGTAAAAATCATGTTTATAGTTTTTATACTTATAAATCTTATTCAACTACCATTTTTATAAAGTGTCCATTTATTTAACCTTATACATATTTATATAAATGAAATTTATAAGTTAGTGGGTTTTAATTCACATTTTATACTATATTAGTTTGAGTGCTTATATAATACTATTAAACATTAATTCTTCAAAATCTGATTTTTAGTTTCATGTTCACCAAAACAGCCATATCTAGAGTGCTATATGGAGATAGAAGCCCAAATGTTTATGGCATAAACTACATGATATGTACTTCATTTATCTCTACTATGGCTACTGTTGAATCAGCCTCTAAGTATTTTATAAAATTCGTCCAAAACAGTGTACTCAGATTTGCACTCTAAACTTGTTTTGATCATATCTCACTCATTATAATGATTCCATTGTATGGCCAACTCTCACATGTGTAGAAGACTCATAGCTTACTGTATATAAATTCATCTCTAGCATTTTATCAGTTCATCATATGGTTATTTACTGTTTTTATACAGCCTACTAATTTAAGCAAGATTAACCACTTTTACATATAGTTTCTCATCTTTTTACCCATGTTTATCAACACTTGATCCTCACACAACATTTTTATCATCATATATTCATCATATACATATACAATTAGAAAGAAAATACATGATTACATAATCAAAATAACAAGAGGATAGGAAGAACAATCTCTATACCACCATTAGTGATGAAAAGATGAGTCTTTGATGAACAAGGCTTGGATATTGATGGCAAAACTTGTGATAAACCAATATCATCTTCAAGTCTACTGTCACACCCCACCATGGCGGAATATGGGGCACGACGTATGGATATCATCAAAACAATAGCGTGTCTATAGAGATAACTGAATGATATAAGAAATGTCATAAAATGGTGACACAAATGTCATGACAATATCTCAACAATGCAGGAGTCTAGGTAAGTAGGTAACAGTCCTACCTCTTACCCAAGACAAACAAATAACACAAACAAACAAACATATAGGTGCCAACAGTATCACTAGATAAATGAACAAACAAAGCTAAGAAGGAACGGGGATCTCCTTCTATATGCAATCCTAAGGCATCCAAGTCTAGCCACTTCTATCCTCAAGCTTAACCACATTCTCACCTGAAAGAGACACTAAAACACGTCAACATAAAGTTGGTGAGAGTCATAGGTTTAGACTCCAATGCTAAAATCAGTTACAAACTGTGAATAACAACCATCAACACAATAACATATGGACAATGTGCTACAATTATGTATTAACAACTAGCATTCAAGATCAATCATTCTAAACCAAAATCCAAGGCTCCTACCTTGCCAAACAACATGGTACCATAGATGATCACACTATGTACCTATCCCAAGGCCACTACCTTGTCAAACCACAAGGCCACTACCTTGTCAAACCACAAGGCCACTACCTTGTCAAACCTCAAGGCCACTACCTTGTCAAACCATAATAACTGAGACGGCACGTGTCCCCCGATCCAAAACATACACAATCAAAAATCACATAGCAGTTAATCACATAAGTGTACACACAAGTCCATGACAACCATAATAACATTCACAACAACAATTTATAAATAACTCAACACAGTGTCTCTTCCATCCCATCTGGAAGTCAAAATCAATAGTAAACATGGGACTATGAAACTCACCTGATTGAGCTTCCCCAAACATCCGTGCACTAGCAAAAAGCTAACAACCAAAAACACATAATCAAAACATGAACCAAACACTAAAATGGCTCATCAACCTATGATGGACATCTAACCTTCTCCCATATATATACCTCATATATATGCTCTAAGAATCTCATTACACACCTCTATAAAGCCCTTAACTCGTTTTACTTCATAACACATCCCGTTAACATTTTATCAAAAACAGTCCCAGTTTTAGGTCTCCAAACTATAAGCCAAACACCCACCTAAACACACCCATGATCTCTGTAAAGGGAATATTTATTCTCTTACATATGTTAGCTAACATATCCCACTTGCCCTAACCCTAAAGCTACTGTTAAGGCCCCGATATATATATATATACTTTTGTCTCTCCAGATTTACTGATTTTAAACTTACAAAAAGTTTGTTAGGATTAGGGGGTCTTACCCTAAACCAAAACCTTAGCCCAAGTGCAGATACTTACTATAATATATAAGACATCTCTCATGTTCGTTAGAAGATCCCAATGCAACCCTAAGTACCCCAAACAACCCAAAACTTAAAAAGAAAACAGGCTAACTTCAAAACTGTTTTGACCTTCGACTGTTGTAACCTGTTTTTGACCCACTTCCGAACCTCCAATTTAGTTCTAGTTTCTTGAATTGGAAAGCCACTTCAATTAACTTTTCAGGGATACTTGGATCGCAAAATAAGAGTTTGTAGAACTCCCAATATGATCAAAACAATTGACTCAAAATTCTGCCCAGTTTTTAAAAACGGGTTTAATCAAATTAAACTAATTAATTAACCCTAACCCCACTAATTACAAACCCTAACTTATGTAATCATTATAACCTCATTATTATAACATTAATTTACTGTTTTTAAATTAAACCCTAACCTAATTCCATCATTAGATGATTAAACAAAACATAAAACAATTAAATTAAAAAGGGATTTGAATATTTACCTTTGATTTATGAAAACCCCAAAATTTTATGAAGAACCCTAATATTCTCCATTAAATTCGACCTAAACTTGATCTCCAGGGGATTATGATGTGTTTTTAGTTAATAAAAGTCATTATATAATTACCATACTAATCCTAGCCCAATACAATGTTTCCTTTTTCTCCTTTTTTTCCTTTTTTCCTTTTTTTCCTTTTTTTCTCTTTTCCAACCGTCTATACCCTTTCCATATCCATTAAATTTCGTTTTTTTTTTCTTTTTATTGTTTAATATTATGTTATTAACAATACCTTAATTTACCTTAATTTATTTCAGCTCCTAAAACCTCCAAAACCTCAAAACCATAAAACTAGTCAATTTTTACGCGTTTTACCGTAAAAGTCGTAAAATATACACTTTTAAAAAAAATCTCAAATTTTGAAATAAACTTTATAAATAAGTCCTAAATGACTTAAAACCATTCCTAAAACTATTCTCGTGACTAAATACCTCTTCCGAGACCTCAAAATGCTAAACCGTAAATCATAAAAATACGATTTTCTATAATACATATACGTATACGTAAAACCACTAAATAACACCATTTCACTTCATAGTCACTACCATGTGAGCTCATGAACATGAAATCATCACACATCGTTTCACTCAAAAGGTACCCCGTACCGGAAACGATATCCAAACCACAATCTATACACACCAATAAGCACATAAACACATAAAGACACGTAACTAGCACAAAATAAAACTAAGTGACGAACCTCAAAACCAGGGTTGTCACATCTACCAACCTTTATAAACTTCTCATGGAAAATAAGCCCTATGACACCAACAAATCTTCTCTTTGGATGTTAGAATCACCTCCAATCTTCAAAGCTTCAAAGTAGCATCATCATGTGTATGAGTAACACATGATTTTATGGCTAACATAGATCAAATGAGGGTTGTTTTTGATGATTGTTGGACGAATTTAAGAGAGAGATGAGAGTAAAAATGGTGGTTTGCATGTGAAAATGGAAGTAATGGTAAGTGTTAGTGGTTTTGTGGTTTTGGTGGGTGAATAATGCTATGTGTAAGCTTGTAGAGTGTAAGGATGCCACATCAAATGATGTGGTGTCCTCTTGGCCTTCCCTTTTAGTTAGTGGGGTGGGATAAACTTGTTTTGTCCCATCCCGCTAATTTACGGGTATTCTTCGATTCTAGTTTCCTTGATTTGTGTGCCCTCGGGTCGTTTTACGAAAAACGTTTTTATAAATTATGAATCAACGGCACAAAACGAATCTAATAAAAATTGTATCATCAAAAACGGAGTTCGAAAACGTAAATACGTAATCCTAAGGTTTCCGGTTTAGTCGTAAAGGACGTTAAATTATAATCGTAAGTCCTAATTTGTTCTCGTAAATTTGTGAGTTTATGAACCAACACAAATTTAAAATTCCAAAATAATATTCACGGATAAATTTATTTCCTAAAATGTCGGACTGTCACCAAAACGGTGTATGTAAACATAAGCACGTAACGTAGAATCCTCCGGTTTAGACGTAGTCGATGCTACTTCAAGACGTAAATCCAAATTTCTTCCCAAAAATAAGTGAGTTCATAATGTAACATTAAAATAATGTTTTTAAATAATATTTGAGAATAAAATATCAACCATAAATTGACGGATTGTCACACATATTATTAGTCTAGCATAGCTAGAACTCCCATGAGAGTCGACTAGCATAGTACACACATGTGTAATAGTTAGGTTTGATTTATTTGGTAAAAAGAAAACCTTGTTAGAATAGTAATATTGGTGTTCTTATTATTATTCTGCTGCGTATATAATATTACTATGTCCCTAGATCAAAGTTCTAAACAACCTAGAGTTCTAACGATCCTAGTAAGTCTGATCCAAATCAGATTCAACAATTGGTATCAGAGCGGGTGGCTCTCGATGCTAGGATCTAACAAGGTTCGTGGGATGAAGAACGAAGAACGAATCAAAAATCCTTCTAGGGTATGTTTCTGCACAGCCATATTCAAACGGTGATAACTCAGTCGTTAACCGTTGGATCGTCACGAAATGCGAATTGGAGGTTCTTTATACGTGTGATAACAATCTCACCGGAGGGATTGTCGATCTGAGCGGTTAAGAAAAAGTTACAGCATGTCGAAGTAGGCTGCAGAAAAGCTTCTTCAATATTCTGTTTTTATTATTAAAATTGAATTAGGGTTTCTACAAACCCTAGATTCATTCAAACAGAATGTATATGCTCCAAAAAGTTGCTGATCTAGGGTTTCTCCCAACAAACGCTAGGTTATTCGTTTGCGAGGTTGCTGTTATATGGTGTTCTTGTTTCTGAAGAAAGATCCATGTTTGTGATGGTAGTTATACTAGCTTTGGTGAGTTGATCTTTGATCAATGATGAACCCTAGTATAACTTGCTACCAAGATTTAAAGCCATGGAAAAGTATGGTTATTGATAGGTGTGTAAACACCCATCCTTTTTACCACTTAATTACAATAATAACCGAGCCAAAACGTGTATTTTATGTCATTTATGTCGGAATTATGCGTGGTTTGTGTTTTTGTTGTGATTTAGGACGAAAAGGTGAAAAGTGGAGAAAACACGGGCATTCACGGGCTTTTATCGAAGAAAAAGACGAAAGACGAAGTCAAGAGTGCAAAAAGAACGGAAGTCCAAGACCAATTCTGAAGATTTATCGAAGAAAAAGTCAAAAGACGAAAGTTTACAAAAAAAGCCGAAGAACTCAAGTCTTATTTATGAAGAAAATTCAAGACGAGAGTAAAGAAATCCCAAGACAAAGTCCAAGTATTAAGAATATTAACAAAGGATTAAGAAGATCAAGGACTAAGCATGCAATTAAGGAAAAAGGAAAGAGGGGAGGAAGCTTCCTAAGCACTTCCTAATCCTCCCCTATATATAGTTTAGGATTTCATTTTGTTAGATTTGTTGGATAGCTTGACAAACTATTTCTTCCATTTTACTTTCCTGCACATTTAATTCCATGTCCATTTAAATACCTTGTCTTGCACCTTAAATACATTTAATTTCAAGTAAGTGTTCTTTTAATTCTGGTCAATCTTTATTTTTATTATTTATCTCTCATTCTACCTTTCTTTAATCTTGATGCTTTATTATTTATGTTCATGTTCTTGATTTTTATTGATTTATTTAAATGGGTTTTGATTATTGTGGTTAGTTTTGTTAGTTTGATTGTTTTGGATTGTTTGTTTATGATTAATACATGTTTATTGATTAGTTTGATTTAATCTTGTAGTTGATTTTGTTTAGTTTTTATTAGATTCGTGTATATCTTGGTATCCCCTGTTCTTCGCTTGTCTGTTACTGTGTATTCCCAGGAAATATTCCGGATCAAAGGCCAAAAGTTATTCCGTGTGAAGGTGTTTGCTGAAAATATTCCGTATCAAAGTTGTTCATCCGGAATAATTAATTATTCCGGATCAAAGTGCTCTATTCGGAATCTTCAACATTCCGGATCAAGGTTTTAGCCAAGGTGATTCATCCGGAATATCCAATATTCCGGATCAAGGCATTATTCCGGATCAGCAAGAACATTCCGGATCAATTAGTTTATTCGGAATAATTTATTATTCCGGATCAAACGGTTCATCCGGAATATCAGACATTCCCAATCAACCGAACATTCCGGATCAAGGGCTTCCATCCGGAATATCCAATATTCTGGATCAAGGAGTTCTATTCGGAATATTATTCCGGATCAAGAGATATTCCGGATCAAGGGCAACATTCCGGATCAAAGCTACATTCCGAATCAAGAAGTTTATTCCTGATAGGTGACATATTCCGAGTAAGCATTTTATTCCGGATCAAAGTTTTGGGAAAATATTCCGAGTGAAGAAGAACATTCCGAACGAAGGTGACATTCCGGATGAATGTTTATTCCGAATGAGGGTATTATTCCGGATGAGCTATTTTTCAGGTTCTTTTAATTTCTGTCTTTAATTTTCTGTTTTTTAATTTTCAAGCTTTATTTTTCCCGCCTTTTTACTTAGTCGCACTTTACGATTACTTGCCTTAGATTTATTTTAGCCTTGCCTTAGTTTTAAGTTTTAGTTGCGTTTTAAGTTTGCCTTAGATAGTTTTAAGTTTGTGTTATTTACATTAATTGCCTTTTAATTTTTGTCACGCTTTTAAATACTCGCCATTTACTTTAAATTAGACTTAGATTTACTTGAAAGTCCTTTTACTTTAATTGTTTTGCACTTTTTAATACTACAACGACACAACTTTTGTTTCACCAAAGAACGACTGAGTCGCATAGATAACCAGATCAATTCGATTAGACAGGAACAACGATATTTTTAACTAGGTAAAAACTCAGTTATCAAATGGCGCCGCTGCCGGCTCTTTTCGTAAAGATTAACGGTTTTCTGTGAAAGACGCGTTGCTTTTTGGGATCCGTTCACTTGTGAGCGTTATTTTCTTGCTTAAAAAATTCAAAAAACCATAAAAATTAAAAATTGTTAAAAAATCCATAAAAATTAAAAATTTCAAAAATCCAAAAAGATTTTATTTTTATTGTGTATATATATTCTCTTTGTGTTTGGTTTCTTTTTCTTTTGTCTTTGTAGGTGTATGCGTACTAGATCTTCTACTTATCAAGAGCCCGAGACTCGAGAAGATTTAAGTATGGCAGGTGTTAACAACAACAATAATCCACCGCACCTCAACAATAACAACAATGTTCTTCCACAGCCCGATCTTCGGACAATGGAGGAGCTTTGTCAACCTACCATGTTTGGACGAGGAAGACCGATTGCGCCGATGCAAATCATGGCTCCGTACTTTTCGTTGAAGCACAACATGATTAAGCAAGTGCAAACTAATCCATTCGCCGGAATGCCTGATGATGATGTCAACAAACACCTCGACAAGTTCATTACAATCACCCAAAGCATGAAGTTGCCTGGTGCCACAATGGATGTTCTTCGCCTATAACTCTTCCCACATACTTTATCACACCACGCCGAGAAATGGTTTGATCGTCTCCCGAAGATTTCTATTCATACTTGGGATGACATGACTCAACGCTTTTTGTCGCGCTACTTTCCACCATCCATGGTCACGAGCCTTCGCAATCAAATCAGCGGTTTCATGCAAGATCCCGATGAATCTCTTTTTGATGCTTGGGAAAGATTTAATGTCTTGATCGATCGTTGTCCAAACCACAACATGCTCCCTGTGACCTTAATAGATACTTTCTACAACGGATTGACTTTTCGTGATCGTGATACAATTAATGCAGCCGCCGGTGGCACATTTATGAAAAGGAGACCCGAGGAGTGTAGAGAGTTTATTGAGAACATGACTACTCACCACAAAAACTGGGATTCCTCCGCTTCTTCAAGGAACAACCCGAGAGTCAATGTTTCTTTAACTTCAGCAAACCCTGACATGACCGAATTCACCCGCATGATGACTAAAATGAACAAAAATATCCTGCTTCTCGCTACAAACCAACAACATCAAGTTAAAGCGGTTTCACCTTCTTGTGAAACATGCGGCGGTCCACACTCATACACTGATTGTCCTTCTACTCAAGGAAATCCGGAAAATGTGTATGCAGCTTATGGTAATTATTCACCGGATAATTACCAAGCTCGAACTCAAGGGGATCGAAATTTGCTGAGTTACCGATCAAACAATTACCTTTCACCCGGTTTTTCTCCTCAAAACCAAAACCCCGCCAACAACTACAATAGAAGCAACCAAATCCCACCAAGAGCTTCTAATCCTTATCACCCACCCGCTCAACAAGCCCCACCCATCAATCCGGATGTTGAAGCTTTGATGAGAACCCAAGGTGAGCAAATCAAGAATCTGTAGAGCCAAATTATCAATCTGAAAGGAGATATCACCAAGCAAGGAAATGACATTCGATCGGAGCTTCGAGATAATATCCAATCCTCCTTCAGCAATCAAACGAATGACTTGAAGAATATGCTTGCTAGTTTCTTGCCCACAACTCAACCTTCTTCCTCGAGTTCTCTACCTTCTAACACCGTCACCAATCCGCGAGCTAATGTGAGTGCTATTACTACCCGTAGTGGAGTTACCATAGTAGGACCACCTATCCCGCCCCCATCATCTACACCTCCTCCACCACCATTTATCCCTACTCCTCTTACACCTAGTATTAGTGCACCATTACCGTCTCCGCCTCATCATGACGATGTTCCCAAGAAGAACCCTTCAACATCTCAACTTTTACCTACTACACCTGCACCTTCACCACCCAAACCCAATATCCCTTATCCTTCACGGCTAGGCAAGACCACAATGCTAACCAAGGATGACTGTCAAATGTCAAATTTTTTGAAGATGATCTCTCAACTAAATTTCAACATTAGCCTTGTCGAAGCACTTGTCCACATGCCGAAATTTGTCAAAGCATTCAAGGAATTGCTTAACAAGAAGGAGAAGCTGATTGAGCTCGCCAACACACGCTTAAATGAAAATTGTTCTGCCGTTATTCTTAAAGAACTTCCGGAAAAGCTTGGAGATCCCGGTCGTTTTGTGTTGCCTTGCATTTTCAACAAAACTGAAGAATTTACTGCCCTAGCTGATTTCGGGGCCAGTATTAATCTTATGCCTTTAAGTGTTTGGAAAACACTATCATTACCCGACCTTACTCCAACGAAGATGACTCTCGAGCTAGCAAATCGCACTCTCGCTTACCCCGTTGGTATTGTCGAAGACGTGTTCATTAAAGTTGGCACATTTACTTTCCCGGTCGACTTTGTCGTTGTTGATTATGAAATGGACCCTCATATTCCTTTAATACTTGGTCGGTCATTCTTGAGAACCGGACGAGCTCTAGTTGATGTTGCCGAAGGTGAGTTAATCTTAAGAGTCGGGGATGATGCCCAAGTTTTTAAAATGGGGAAGCTTACAAGCAAATCCTTTGGACGAGAATCAGCGAATATGATTAATGTGCTCGATGATTTTGTCATCTACAACAATCCTCTATTCGAGTCTTGCATTGATAATCCACTTTTTGAAGATGATGTGGATGATTCTCTATCCAATTTGGAACCTTCTCCCATTTATGATTCTCCACCGATCTTTGATGCTTATGATGATGATTCTAGCTCAGATTCGGATGATTATGATGATCTTACTTCCGAGTATCCCGACCTGCCCATTTATGATGATTTTGATGAGGCCGATACTCTTTCGAGTGATTCTTCACATGATGAAGATCCTCCGCCATCACTTGATCCTACTTTGGACGATTACTCATTTGAGGAAGACTTCTCTACATTTCTCAATACATACTTCCCTCATGAGAGTGATGCACCTCCTTTGGACTTTGAAGATTATCGTCTTGATCCTACTTTGGATTTGAAGAAAATTCTTTCAAAGGAGAAGAAACCGGTCGACACCAACATTCGCAGCACGTATGATTTGACACCTCTTTGTCCACCTTCTGAGGACGAGGTTGTGCATCTTTTTCGCGGATCATCTTCACATTCTGCTGAGCCTGAGTGCTATTTTCCCCTAAAGGAAAAGGTGTTCGACCCTGGTATTGATATTCTTCAGCCATCTCAGTATCCACCTGATGAAATAAAAGGAAAAATATTTGGAAATTTTGAAGACATGCTTGCACCACTTCAACCTTGCTTCCACCATGCTCCATCTTTGCTTAAGGGAACCTTGCCAACACTTCTTTGGCTTGCCTTGTTCGCCTTAAGCTTGTGCTATTTGATGGACGAAAACTATGTCTTTGATCCCGGTGGATATGTTTCATGCTTCTTCCTATGGTAATCAAGGTCGAGTTAGGCTCACGACACGGTGAACAAAAATCAAGCGCTTCTTGGGAGGCAACCCATGTTTCTATCTTTTAGCTTTCTTTATCCTAAGTGTAGGGGAGACCCGTTGGTGTTTGCTATTTCCTCTCTTCTACTAATAAGGGTTTCGAGCGCTCAATGATCCACTCTTGATGATTCTTGACGACCCGTGATTCCGTTGTTCCCTTCTTCCCGGTTCTATCCTAAACTCTTTTCGATTCACTATTTTATATTTCTCAATATTAAAATAGGAATCTCGTTAGTTGTCTTTTCCTTAGCGAGATTTAAACAAAGTGCACAATGTCCTAAGTGTAGGGGAGTTTACTCCCACATGCTTAAACATTGAGGACAATGTTTATATTAAGTGTAGGGGGACTTCTATCGAAGTTAAGTGGCTCTTTTCCTTGTATTTGTCCTCATTTTAACTGGAAAATCAATTTTTCGACATTTTTCAAAATTTTTGATCTATTTTGGCCTATTAGTTTTACCCTTTGTATAGTTATTTTCTTTCCTTATTAGAATAAATTTTAATAAAGTGGTTTTAATTTTCAAACGTTGTGAATCTTTTGACTCAACCCGAGTTTACTTATCTAAGTTACTCTAGCTAGTATCCTTAACGTGTTTAAGTCAAGTTTTGCTAGGCTTTTATATAGGGAGCTTTAAAACGCGAAAGTCTTAACTCTCACGGGTTAAGAACAAGAACTTTTCGCAAGTTCCTATAATTGATCCTAGAGAGTCGTTTATCAAGGGAACTTTAAAATGCGATTTATAAACTTAAAAAAGTCTAAGAGTTTGCAAGATCCTATAGACGACTCGAAAACTCAAAACTTTGATTTAATAGGCTAAGCATCCACGAGTCTCATTCCTTGAGATTTTTAAATTGTGGAGAACGAGAGATGATAGAGTCAATTATAAGTTTGGTATTCTTTCGTGAATTTATGTGAGTTAATTATAAGCCTATTCTCCCATCGTCTGCTAATAAATTTATCTGCAATAAATAAGGTTGTACGATTTGAAAGGTTACTTAGCTTCTAGCCCAAGATCGTTTAAAAGTTGCTCGGTATGGATTAGAGTTCATAGCCAATGCATAACTTATTGAAGCGTGATGCGAAGAGTGGCGAGTCTGAAAAGACCCTAACAAGGCATGAGGGCTATATTTTGTTGCTAAAGATCCAAAGTGATGTGAAGAATCATTTATCAAAGATCAATATGAAGGATCGAGACACACGACGAAAAGCAAAAACTCCCCAAAAGTCATGGAGAAGTGTATCCGAAAAGACCCTAACAAGGTATGAGGATAAATAGATCCAAGTCATAAAAGGAGGCGGATCGTTGTATATCAAAGTCCAAAATAAAGATTGGAGAAAAATGAAGAAGTCGTGGTCCAAGTATGAATCTCTCAAAATTTCAAGTGAAGAAATTACTATTATGAAGAGAAGGCCATTATTTCATGAACGTCTCTCAAGATTTGAAGTATGAAGTCGCTGCCAAATATCGGTCCGAGAAAGGTCTCAAATCGCGAAGCGAGTTATGCCAAGATATGAACTTTTTGAGGTCCCGAGAAGCAGTTTTAAAAGATTTTGTCCTTTAGCTAACTATTGATTAAACCGTTCACTTTTTTTTCGGCCTAATAAACTATCGAAATAAGTCAACAATGCATCCTCGTGATCAATCAAGACAATAATAAAATATAAGAGATACACCTAGGAATAAGGGAGTCTAAGTGAGTAATTGGCCCACATGAGTCCGTGTTAGTTTGCTAACTTATAATAACAATGATCTCGTTTTTAAGCTTGGTTTGGAGAAAGTGAAAACTTGAGGATGATGATTATTCATGACATTTCCAAAACCTAAGGTATGTTTTTGATTTCTTTACTTTGAATGTTTATAGTTTTCTATCTCTTTAATAAAGGCCAACGTGGATTGATTATGATGAAAAAAGTAAACGTGCTTTGTAACTAATGCATTGCATGAGGACATTGCAATGGTCAAGTGTAGGGGATTTGATAGGTGTGTAAACACCCATCCTTTTTACCACTTAATTACAATAATAACCGAGCCAAAACGTGTATTTTATGTCATTTATGTCGGAATTATGCGTGGTTTATGTTTTTGTTGTGATTTAGGACGAAAAGGTGAAAAGTGGAGAAAACACGGGCATTCACGGGCTTTTATCGAAGAAAAAGACGAAAGACGAAGTCAAGAAGTCAAGAGTGCAAAAAGAACGGAATTCCAAGACCAATTCTGAAGATTTATCGAAGAAAAAGTCAAAAGACGGAAGTTTACAAAAAAAGCCGAAGAACTCAAGTCTTATTTATGAAGAAAATTCAAGACGAGAGTAAAGAAATCCCAAGACAAAGTCCAAGTATTAAGAATATTAACAAAGGATTAAGAAGATCAAGGACTAAGCATGCAATTAAGGAAAAAGGAAAGAGGGGAGGAAGCTTCCTAAGCACTCCCTAATCCTCCCCTATATATAGTTTAGGATTTCATTTTGTTAGATTTGTTGGATAGCTTGACAAACTATTTCTTCCATTTTACTTTCCTGCACATTTAATTTCATGTCCATTTAAATACCTTGTCTTGCACCTTAAATACATTTAATTTCAAGTAAGTGTTCTTTTAATTCTTGTCAATCTTTATTTTTATTGTTTATCTCTCATTCTACCTTTCTTTAATCTTGATGCTTTATTGTTTATGTTCATGTTCTTGATTTTTATTGATTTATTTAAGTGGGTTTTGATTATTGTGGTTAGTTTTGTTAGTTTGATTGTTTTGGATTGTTTGTTTATGATTAATACATGTTTATTGATTAATTTGATTTAATCTTGTAGTTGATTTTGTTTAGTTTTTATTAGATTCGTGTATATCTTGGTATCCCCTGTTCTTCGCTTGTCTATTACTGTGTATTCCCAGGAAATATTCCGGATCAAAGGCCAAAAGTTATTCCGTGTGAAGGTGTTTGCTGAAAATATTCCGTATCAAAGTTGTTCATCCGGAATAATTAATTATTCCGGATCAAAGTGCTCTATTCGGAATCTTCAACATTCCGGATCAAGGTTTTAGCCAAGGTGATTCATCCGGAATATCCAATATTCCGGATCAAGGCATTATTCCGGATCCGCAAGAACATTCCGGATCAATTAGTTTATTCGGAATAATTTATTATTCCGGATCAAACGGTTCATCCGGAATATCAGACATTCCGAATCAACCAAATATTCCGGATCAAGGGCTTCCATCCGGAATATCCAATATTCCGGATCAAGGAGTTCTATTCGGAATATTATTCCGGATCAAGAGATATTCCGGATCAAGGGCAACATTCCGGATCAAAGCTACATTCCGAATTAAGAAGTTTATTCCGGATAGGTGACATATTCTGAGTAAGCATTTTATTCCGGGTCAAAGTTTTGGGAAAATATTCCGAGTGAAGAAGAACATTCCGAACGAAGGTGACATTCCGGATGAATGTTTATTCCGAATGAGGGTATTATTCCGGATGAGCTATTTTTCAGGTTCTTTTAATTTCTGTCTTTAATTTTCTGTTTTTTAATTTTCAAGCTTTATTTTTCCCGCCTTTTTACTTAGTCGCACTTTACGATTACTTGCCTTAGATTTATTTTAGCCTTGCCTCAGCTTTAAGTTTTAGTTGCGTTTTAAGTTTGCCTTAGATAGTTTTAAGTTTGCGTTATTTACATTAATTGCCTTTTAATTTTTGTCACGCTTTTAAATACTCGCCATTCACTTTAAATTAGACTTAGATTTACTTTAAAGTCCTTTTACTTTAATTGTTTTGCACTTTTTAATACTACAACGACACAACTTTTGTTTCACCAAAGAACGACTGAGTCGCATAGATAACCAGATCAATTCGATTAGACAGGAACAACGATATTTTTAACTAGGTAAAAACATAGTTATCAGTTATGTTGGTCATTGTTGCTGTCTAGAAGATCAGTTGATGTTGTTCATTAGGTTTTAAAGGTGTAAAACCATGAATCAATTTTTCGTATTAAAGTAAGTGGCAACAGATGGAGGATCAGCACATGTTCACATAACAAACAGAAAACGCATAATATCTTTGCTATTTTTTTTTATTTTGTTCAAAACTGACTAGGTGATCAGATCCTTGTACAAAAGAAAAAGACAGTAGCAGGTATAATGTGTTTATGTTTATCAAGTGAGAATGATACTTGGTGGTGTTTATTGCATCAATGATCACGTGAAGGTTTGTGGTACTTTTCTCAAAAGAAGTACAGCAGGTGTGAACAGACCATGGGATTGTATTGTGGTCCCTGAGGTATTGTAATGTGCTTTTTAATATCAGACGTGGGTTTGATTTATGGATATTGCTACTGGTCCACAAGTAGAGACGTATGATTGAGATGTGACTGAAGGTAAAAGTTTGTGTGGTCCATGCTGTTTACATAAGGTACTGATTATGATATAATTTCTGTTCTACAATACGTGATTAATGAATATGGTATGGTGCGATATTCTTGGGAATACATGTTTTGAGATTGCGTAAAATATGGGATATGGTCATTGTGAATATGCTTATTTTTAGGAATGTATAATTTCCTTCATTGTTGAATGAGTTATTCTAGACGTGGGATAATATCTTCAAGTCAACCACATGTGACTCCTACTAGTTATTGGAATCCAACTATAATTCAAAGACGTGTGATCCAAGATTAGTTTCATGGGCTGAATATTATGGGTTGTATAATTAGGACTTAAGGCTTACAGGCTACAGGTTTTGGTGTGTGAAGTACCATGTACTAATCTCTCTAAGTACCGTCCATACATATTATATATACCGCCAGTTATTCATAATTGTAAAACAGCTATAGCAACAGTAATTAGTGACAAGCTGGAGTGTCACTGAAGATTTGGAGCAAATGATACTTCGATTTAGCAACAGTTCCACGACAGAAAAAGGTGTCGCGTTTACCTATGGGAGAAAGGAGAAATCTGTTTGCTACAAAGCAGTGACAGAAAAAGGGTCGCTGTTTGGTTAATTTTTTGAAGTACCGCTGGATGCTGGATAAGGTATCGCTCAGTGTTATCTGACAAGTGGTTAAGGACCGCTTTCTTTGTTCGATATCGGATGACATTTATTTTGGTACACATACGGATCTCGACAAAACTGAAGTACATCAGTTTTATGGCTCGATTATTGGTGATTTTTATGAAGACGGTTGACAATTACTTGTTTGATGTTTCACAGGCTTGTTTTCTTATTATATCTTCATTAGGTGAGCAATACACCTTGTCTTTGGACTAATATATTGTTACAGCTTACAACTGGCTCATAGTTGTGAGGGTTAGCAGTTCCCATGTACCAAAAACTGTTGGTGGGCAATACACCTTGTCATTTTGACTAAATATATTGTTATAGCTAACAGCTGGCTTATAGTTGTACGGTTTTTGTTGGTTTCAGTTCCCGTTTTTACCAATAAACTGAATCCCCCTTTTGCAATGAAAGAGTTGCATTTTTCTCTAGTTGTTTCGACAAAAAGGGAAAGAGTTTATCAACTAGTGAGCAATTTGGTAAATTGCATGAATCCAGGGGAAGCTTTTCATGCATAATTGAAGATAACTTGTTCGTGCTTATATGGTGTTGACGAAGACTTGCAAGATCTAGGAATGTGTGATTTCCTATCACTTGAAGGAGTTATATTATCGTGCTCAGTGTCTCATTTCGAAGGTAAATGCGGATTTTTGTAAGAGATTGGTTCTAATTATATATTGGTTATATGAGTTCGACGTCACATGGATAGTACAAGACATAAGATAAATGCTTGGGAGATTCCACTTCTTCAACAAATGGGTGATATTCATTTTTCTTCATCAGTGATCATCAGTTGAAGCTTACAGAGTTCGCGATTCAAGAGATGATGGATCTAAGTTTCAGGGGAAGCTTATTTAATCATCTATATGCACCACTCAAGGGGAAGTAATCACCCACTAAAGTGATCCCTTTAGTAATCACCCAAGAAAGTGATTATTCGTTGATTTTCTTCAAGAAGACCCCTATTTGACGAGGTTCCAAAAAGGGGAATAAGATATCTATGGTGTATGTTTAAAGGAGATATATGGATGTTTTGTCATCATCAAATAGGGGAAGACTGTTGGGAATTAAGATTTGAAGATAACAAAACCAAAAGTACTTCCAAGTACCGCTAGTGCAATCCAAGTACCGCTAGTGCAATCCATGTACCGCTAGGGTAATTCCAAGTACCCCTAGCCTATGCAAGTACCTTTAGTGTTATTGAAGACGTAGAGATCTTCAGAAGATTCTAGAAGAATGAAGATAAGTATGAAGAATATTGTGAAGATATTCTTTATACTTAGAAGATATACTTGCTTTATTATGTTTATCTCCATGTAAACCCTAGCACCTCTAGTATATAAAGAGGGGCAGGGCATTCATATTATCAATCCAGCATAGCTAGAACTCCCATGAGAGTCGACTAGCATAGTACACACATGTGTAATAGTTAGGTTCGATTTATTTGGTATAAAGAAAACCTTGTTAGAATAGTAATATTGGTGTTCTTATTATTATTCCGTTGTGTATACAATATTACTATGTCCCTAGATCAAAGGTCTAAACAACCTAGAGTTCTAACGATCCTAGTAAGTCTGATCCAAATCAGATTCAACAAAGAGTATCTGGGTATACACAAGTGATTGAAGAAACAAGTGTGTCTAATACTGGTGAAGTCAACATTGTTGAAGATCCAAGTACTGCTAAGCCAACTAAGCCGACTGCAAGTACTGCTGACATTGTTGAAGACCCAAGTACTGCTAAGCCAACTAAGCCGATTGCAAGTACCGCTGGTGATCATCCTTCACTAGAAAGTCAAACTCCTTTTGTAGAAGATGAGACTTTAGCCCAATTGCTGCTTGATTTAAGAAAGAAGAATTTAGTTGAGAAGACTAAACAAGCAGAAGTAGAGAAAAAGACACAACAAGAAGTTCTTGCCAAAAAGGATCAAATTCAAGGTAAGAAAGTTCAAGCTTCACACCCTACTAAAGGTATAGTCATTCAACAGCAAGCTAATGAAGAAACAGCTACCAAGCTGAAGAAGAAGCTACCTAAGATTAATCCAAAGGATAAGGGGAAGAAGCAATTATTATCAGAATCTGAAGATGAAAGTGATTCAGATGATGATATAAACAAAGTCATGTATAGATTTAATCAAATAGACCATGATGAGGAATTTGCTTATAGAATGCAAGCACAAATTCGTGAAAACGAATTGCAGGAATAACTTGTAGCAAAGCAGGATTTGCTAGAAGCTAAAAGAATACAGCAAGAATGGAACATACAAGAGTATGACATGATTCAAGCTGAAATACATGCAAGTGAGCTTCTTGCAGACTCATTGATAGCTGAAGAGCGAGATGCATATGATGAAGAAGAGAAATCAAAATTGATTGATGATCTGGTAAGGGAGCAACAAAGATTCTTTGCTGAAAAGAGAAGGAAAGAAAAGATTAAGCCTCCGACTACTATGCAGATTAGAAATCAGATGATGAACTTTCTAAAGAAAGTTAAAGGATTTACTCATATTCAGCTGGTCAAGAAGAATTTTGAAGAAATCAAGACTTTGTATGAGCAAAGTAAGAAGACTGAATTGAATTTTGTTGAGATTGGATCTGAAGCAGATAGAAAAGCTATTGAAGAATTTAAGAGACATCTGCAACAACAAAGACAATTTGGTAGTACTCCTAGAATTGAGCCAAGTACTGCTGAACCTACAAATACATCTCCACCTATCAAGACCACTTATGTGAGGAAGAATAGAAAGGGGAAGGTAAGTTCAAGGGAGGAAGAGACTGCTCAAAGAATGAATACAGGAGTTGAAACTCAAGATATTGCTCAGACTGAAAATGTACAAGCAATACATACACAGTCAACAGTACATATAACAGTACATACTGAGGAGACGGTACATACAAACTTGGAAGAGGGTTCAACAGAACTTGAGGGAATTTCCAAGGGTGTTAAAAGGAGAAGGTCAACAAAGCTAAAGAAGAAAGCTAAAACAACAGCAGAGGATAGTGATGATGATGAGAGCTTAAACAAGTACTTGAAGATTGTGAAATTTGAAGATCAATGTATTGATACAGAGATTTTTGGAAAGAGAGCATCCATTGCTAAGTGGATTTACTCTACAGATCAAGGACTTGAAGCTCATGGAATTCAGAGAACTGATGGCACAAGTATTCAGACTTTTGGAGGATATTCTTCACATTCTTGACAGACAAGATATTCAAGATCTTTCAAGGTTAGTTCAAGAAGGGAGTGCAGGTAAAACTGAAGTATCACTATTATACTAGGAATTTCTCTTTATGTATGAGCCACACAATTATGATCAAGAAATGTTGAAGGAATTAGAGAATCAGGTTCCTAGTTACTGGAGATATTATAGGTCATGTGGATTGCATATTTTGGATGTAGATGATGTTACATACTATATGTTGCAAGAGAAAACTTACCCTTTCAAAAGAAAATTGTTGGAAAGAATGTTAGAACAACAATTAGAAGTTACAGAAGAATCTGCTGATGCTTTGGAATTGATCAGAGTGGTTAAACAACAAATCAAGGATTTGAAAGATGAGGAAGAAGCTGAGAAAGAATCTTAAGTGTTTGACTTTCAGTCACACTTCACAAATGGTTCCCAGTTCATCATGTCTAACATACATAAGAACTAGCTAGTCCATAAGCAAACGGTTTGTGGCAAAGACTTATCAAATCTGTTGATGGTTGACAATTTACCAAAAATTGTAAGGTTTTCATTACACCTTATTCTTTGTGAATAAAGTATTGGCTATTCCAGAGTGTACGGCTAACTGGTAAAGAGTTTATCAAATCCGTTGATAGCTGGTGATTTGCTAAAAATCATGAAGCCAATACAGATTGGTGTTTGTTGTTAACTGTTTTATTTCAGGTATGAAGATTGCAGGCAAAGAAGTATTTAAAAAATAATACTTAGAAGATTTTGTCATCATCAAATCAAGACAAAGGTTTATGATTAAGAGTTCAAGGACTAAACTCAAGAAGACAATAAGTGATGCTGCAAAGATGAATGAATGTTTAGAAGACACAAGAAGATCATAGTTTGAAGACAAAGATGATACTCATGATGTTTGAAGATTATCTTATCAGAAGAAGATCTACATTTGAAGTGTTTGGCTACATTCAGTTGGATACAAATACAAATTACCAAGTTCAATCCAAGGATGAAGGAAAGACTGAAGACATGTATTTTTAATACATCCAATACAAGAAAAACAAGAAGACAGCAAGTTATCATTTCTTGTTTAGGGGAGGATTGTTAGGAATTATTTGTTAAGTGTCAAGTACCGTTAGTATATTCCAAGTACTGTTAGTGTTATGTAAGTACCGTTAGTATTAACGCGGTACATACTAAGTACTGCTACTTATAAAGTAAGTACTGCGATGATGATTAGGACGAATATATCTTTGTATAAGATATGTCATAATTATAGTTAGAGTATATCTTATGTGATATACCTAAATAGTTAGAACATTGATAATATATCGTCTGTGATATAGTTATCTTTATATAATATTCTAAGGTTTCTAGGGTTCCTTACTCTATAAAAGGAACATAGGTACAATGTCTTTTATGTACCTCATTCAAGTCGATTAATAAGAGAATCGAATAGTTAAAAGTAATTATGTTCTTCTGTGATTTATAAGTTAGATTCCGCATAACTTATTTAGTGTTAGTAAGAGTGCTCAAAGTGTTTTAGTTTGATTACAAACTATTATACTAATTCTTAACAGAATATAGATCCAACCAAAGGGATCAACACTTTTTTTTTCTAAAAGAATGTGAGATAGAAACTTATTGCATTTTCAGGAAATAGTGTTTGAATTGGCTTACTTTTTTTAGAATTACAATAGAGTAAAATAATAATAATAGTACAAAAAAGAACTGTTAGAGTGTAATGTATAAATTTTTATTATCGAAGGGGGTATTTCGGGTTGCTTTTTCTTTTGTGTTTGTGATTTTTGCGTTTTTCGATTAGCTTATTTTCCCAATTTATGAGCTTACGTATTATTTCTAAGTCTATAAGCTCTACTTGATAAGCTCATAAGCCGAATGAAGTGGGCTTATGAGCTTTTGCAAATCAATATAAGCTCATAAATTGGCAAAATAAGCTAATCCAAACACCCCTTTGTAAAAAACTGTCAAAATGGTAGTAATCTTTTATAATAAACGTTTTATTATGTTATATACAAGGGTAAAAATGATTATAGCTTTCATATCAAATAAGCATGTTAAAATAAGCAGCTCTCTGATGTGCTTATCAGAAACTGCTTATAAGCAGTGATATTGTTTCGATAGTAAGGGCCTGATTTTTGAGGATTATCATGTAAAAACGTTTTTTAGATGTTTTATTAGTGTGAACTAGTTTAGCTGAGCTTATTAGAAGACGTTCAAAATGGCTAATAAGCTTAAGGTTTTCGACTCCCCAAAGACCGTCGTAGATACTTTAAAGTTGTCCAATCATTTAGTAACTATAACTTTAACGGTTTTCAATTCGGCTCATATTGTTTGGCTACAATTATACAGTTTATAACTCTATATTATTATAGGAATTGGAGAAACGTCCAAAACGGGTGCACAAAATGCCATCCGAGTCGATGAAATATGCAATGCAACCATTAATCAAAGCACTGATTGCTAAACAACTGTTAAAACACCCGGATATGGATGTAAATATCTCAGTTGCTTGTTGCATCAGCGAAGTCTTGAGAATTATGGTTTATAAAACGCCATACACTGATGAACAATTTCAGGTATGACATATCTCTCGTGGAGAATCTTTATACTAGCATAATGTACCATACAACTCCTAAGTAACCACCCTTCCTTGGTGTACAGGATTTTTTCGAAGTGGTTGTGCTCACACTTGAGAAGCTATCGTCTGCATCTGGTGGAGGGTATAATAGAATGATAAAAGCTCTCAAAACATTAGACAAGGGTAAATTATCACTGATGATGTGTGACCTGCAGCTGGACAGACTAACAGTTCGACTATTTAAACAGTTCTTAGCCGTTGCTGAGTAAGAACTTGTATTTATTTGCTTGACTTGTTCTATAAAATTTTTACAGCTTCACCGGTTACTTGTAAGTGTACTTCTGCTTTAGCAGAATTGAACCATTTTTGTGCTAAAACTAGGGGTGTGCACAAGTCGGTTCTGCTTTTGGCTAAATCGATGCTTTGGTTTTAGGTACTTCCATTTTTCCAAACTCGGGTCTTTTCATCCGAACAAACAGCAAAATAATTCATCCAACTAATCATATACACTTGTTTGGGTTCACTTTATTGGGCTTGTATTCTACATTTGTCAATGGACTACCTGTATTCAATCCATGACAGTGTTTTGCTAATTTTTGGCTCGGTTCTATATATTATAATTATGTGCGGTCTTTTCATTAAACCAAATCTAAGGTTTTTCAGTTAGATTCTACAGGCTTTTTGGTTTTCTGCACACCCCGAGCTAAAACACTCCATGTGCTCAAAATCAAAATCTTGACACTTTAATCGTTTCATGCGAGTACTGTTATGAAAATTCTTTCGTATTACTGAAACAACAGAATAAATGCTAGTATGGGAATTTATGTCCTTTATTGGAAGACTTTAAGCTCAACTAAGTGTCTTCTATGTTCTGACTTTTAAGCTCCAATTCGCCTGGAATTGTAATCAAGATGAAGCAAATTATGGTGATGATAATAGAGAAAACTGAGCTACTGAATCACGAGCTTGTAGATCTACTAGTCACAAGTGTGCGGAAGGAGAACGAGGTGATCATTCTGTTTTCATCTACCACTAATTACATCATATACTGAAGTATTGTATCTCTTTTAGATTGCTTCGCCTGTTTGTTGGCAACTAGGGAGAGAAGTTTTCAAGAAGTGTGCTACTCAACTTAAACCGCATCTCCCCAAAAAGGTACGAGATATGGCCTTTAATATTCATGATTATTCATACAGTGGCTGCTCGTAGCTGTGATACAGAAAATGTAATTTTGGTGTCGGTAATTTTTTTCATATTTTATATCACTGCTATCCCAAAGTAATTGGCCAATGTCCAACAATAACATTTCTTTTCCAGGTGGCAGAAGAAGTTTACGGTCCTTTGATGGAAACTATTCCATCTACAACTGATACGAGCAAGCTGAGGGAAGAAGCAAGTCGCAAGAGGAAACTGGTGTGTCTAGATGTAAGCACAAACATGGTGCGGCCTGTAAGACGTTGTCAAGATATTAAGAAACACGAAAAGAAAACCATTTCAATTAATGATCTGCCAATGCCAACTAAATCTGTAACAGAGGTGAAGGAAAATGCTCGGTCATGTCTGTTTCTAATAACTATTCTAGTTAGAGGCAGCAAAATGGTTGTTCAGGTTGGGTAACGGGTCAAAATGGGTATTTTGGAGTGGGTCAAAACAGATTGGGCCTACCTACAAACACATTTTTTGTATCAGTTTGCCTTAGATTAAGAAAAACTATATTCAAGAAATTTTACCAAATTCAAAAAAATTTCATTTGAATTGCCAAATTGACCCGTTCACCGTAGATGGTCGAAATTACCACCTTTAATTCTAGTCCTCCATAAACAAACATGAACAACTCATCATTCCCAATATATTGATCATATTCTGGATTATACATATCTATACTGATTTAGGCTCAGTCTGTTGAGCATGGTGAAAATTTGGTTGGAAAGAGGATAAAAGTTTGGTGGCCGGCAGATAAAAGTAAGTATCATAGCACTTGCGTATTTTTTATTTTTTTTTTTTAATTTATGCTGTTCTATGAATGTGAAAATATTTTACTGCAGGTATTACCAAGGAGTTGTGAAATCCTTCCACTGTAGAAAGAAGAGGCACAAGGTGTGATGTTAACCTACATTTTCGATGAGGTTATGATCAACAGTTCCAATATATATTGGTATGTAGTCTAACATAGTATACTTTAGGTACTTTATGATGATGGCGAAAAAGAACTCTTAGACCTCAAGCAGGAACAGTGGGAGCTTGCTGAAATGGCGTCCAGATCATCTGCATTTGAGATCAAGCTGTTGAACGCCGGGAAGGGGCTATTAATTTTGCCTGAATCAAGTGCTGAACTTCTTAACGTTCTTGAAGTTAGGGTTCTCTCCACACATATATCTTTTTTTTATTTTCTAATACGTGGGTATCGTAAACGAGTATATTTATGTCTGATTTATGTGTTTTATCGTAATAGAAAATGGGAAAGCTTCTACAAAGAGTAAAACTGCATAAGGGGAAAGAAACGCTAGCTGAATCAATGAAAAATGCAATGCGTCCAATAATAGAGGCACTGGTTGCTAAAGAACTGTTGAGACATCATGATATGAATGTGAATATCTCTGTTGCACATTGCATCTATGATGTCTTAAAAATTATGGATGACAAAGTCCCATATAATGATGAGCAAATCAAGGTAAGAAACATCTGAATTACCGAGTATCTTCTAGTCTAAATCCCCAAGTAATCGCTCTTTTCTTGTTGGTACAGGACCTTTTTGATGTCAACATAACTGGTTTGACCCGTTGCTCAATCCAAGCCTCTCACTTTCTGGCACCTCTAATCCTTACCTATTTTTTACAGTTGGGACAGGCACCCCTTCCACGTGACATGATAAGTGTCCAAGGCTACAGCGTGAAGCAGAATATCGCTCCCACACTTGAAGCCATTTTCAAGAAATATGGTGAGTTGGTGACATTTTAGCTGATTGTTCTTTCCAAAATAGCTTTAGTGAGAATATGTTTTCTCGAAGTTATTTGTGAAGTTGTCAAGCGAATTGAATCCAGTGATGTTTCAACCATCGTTTCTGATATGGACGAAATAGAGTCCAAGGTGTCACAAGCAGCAGCAGCCAACATTAATGTATCGTGGCTTCAAGATCAGTTAAAAAGCATTCACACACGGAACAAAGCCTTGAAAAAAATTGCCTTAGTTAAGGAGATGAAAGTAAACACCACTCTGGTTAAACGGGCTGCCCGAGCTGATGTGATAGAGAGATGTGAGGAGCTCGTGGCTGCTCAAGAACGGTGTGTGAAGGCTGAAGAGTGTATAAAAGTACTCGATGAAAGGGCTGATCTTGTTGAAGACAAGCCAATCAGCACTAGTATATCTAAACGAGCTGCCCGAGCTGAGGGAATGATGCAGGGAGCATGCGGTTGCTCAAGAAGAGTTTGAAAAGGCTGAAAGGCGTGTCAGAGTACTTGATCTTGTCGAAAAAAAACAAGGCAAAGATATTTTGGAATCTCAAGGTAAAAGCAAAGATATTATGTATAGGCTTTTAAAATCGGGTTATGAGATGTAAATAATAGAATACAGCTATAGTCCCACAGGCATATGCCCAGGTATCACACTTATTTCAGAAAGAGCTTATATTGTTTCTTATGTCAAAGATTATCACGAGTCTTTGCTATTATTGTTTAGAGGTGGCGAAACAAGAAACTGGTATAATTTAAGTGCAGGCCTGCGATTCTTGGTGTAATCTCTATGTTTAAATTGCAGGAATATTAACTCATAAACAACAATAATACAGTGAAACAATAACAATACCACTACTACAACTGTTACTCAAAACCCATAATTACAAAATAAACAACATTATATTAGTACAACATAATTACAAGCGTATGGGATACAAGAAGAAAAAATATCATCATCATCATCATCATCGCATCGACATAAGGATCTTAACCCGTCTTTTCCATTCGGCTTCCAATTCCATCGCAGTTGGGGCTTTCTTCTTCTTCAAGTTGTTGTTTTCCTTGGGTTTAAAAAGCTTTGATCTTTTATCTACCGCCTGCTTTTGAGAAGTTGTTTTAGGGTTTGAAGTGACGAGTTGAGGATGTTGATGAGCAATTCTTGTTGATGTTTTAGGGGTAGGAGGAGAATCCAATATAAACCTTGGTGATACGTGGTTGGGGTTAGAATCATATCCATATCCTGGATAACTTGCAGATATATCGAATGAAAAAGGAATTGAATTGAATTGAAAAGGGGATTCTTGGTTTTTTAAGGTTGATGATGGATTGAATGAAAAGGGGATAATATCGAATGAATGAAAGAATGGTCGGCCTTTTATAACAACAGATATGGCGGTGATTTTCAAAACTTGCGCATTACGCTGGGTGAATATCAATCAATATTTGGCTGGCTAATTTAGAACCGTTAGATTGATTCATAAGCCGTTAGATTTCCGCATCTATAAACAAATACTATTTTATCTTATACACACATGTGCCAAATTTTGCCGAACATCATACTAGTTGCAAATTTAATTTTTAACATGATATCTATCTATTTTATTTTTATTATATATTTTATTTTTTAACTATTTTATATAATTTAAATATTTCTTAAACCGTTAAGTGTTAAACGAAAATAACTATACCATTGCGACGAGTGTTTAATTATTTTCAACCAATATACACTATGATATACTTTTAAAGAAAAAAAATTCGTTTTTTTTCTAATTTACGTGAAATATCATATATAATAACATTAATAAATCATATATGATATTGGATTCTATCATATATGATACTGGTGATACACAGGGGCGAAGCTAGACTATAAAGTTATCGGGTGCACAAAAGTTTTAATACGAGTATCTATATAGTACATAATTTTGGGACCAGGTTCATTTTGAAAAAAATAGAGATTTTTAGCAAATATATACACTACGCGACAAAATTTCACCGGGTTCCCGTGCATCCCCGGAAACCCCCCTAGCTCCGCCCCTGGTGATACATCATATATGATATTTGTATCATATATGATAAATTTCGAAAACGTGAAAAAAAATTTTTGTCAAAAGTGTATCATATAACATATGTATAAAAAGATAACTAAATGCTCTTCGTAACGGTATGTTTTTTCGCATAACGATTAACAGTTTAAGAGATATTGACGTTTGAAAAAAGAGAGTGGAAATATAATTTTTGTTTAATCTTATCCATTGAATTAGTATGAAGATGAAAGGTGGAGATTAGTCCATTGGTATCTAAATAAAGTTTAGTATCTAAAATATAAAATCAGTCTTATAAGCTTAAACCAGGTTTTCCAGGACATACACGTATTACGCTGTTATTCATTTCATTTCATTATTTGCTTATGTTTATGCTTTACACTTCATTGTCATATATCCGCACATTGAGCGTATTGTTTAGCCGTATTTTTCTTTCCATGTCTCAATACGACAACTACTAAAGGGCAAAGCTATGATTCAATAGTACGTGCATGGAATGGAGGCGCCTAGTCTTCTTTCTCTTTTAATGCATTTACATACTTTTGCTTTGCTGGACATTGTTTAATCATTTCTTTACATTCTATACTTATGCATTTGTGTGTGGAGCTTATGTTGGAACCGATGGTTGTTTCCGGTTTCCTTTATGGTCATTAAATGTTTTAGACATTTACCTTGCATGCTTTAATGTCACGCCATAATTATTATGTAACGGTCCATTTATCCAAATGGGGTGTTACATATATTTTTTCTAAACTTCATGCGTGCACAAATATTATATAAATATTATATATAGTAAGTAATATTTCTATCTTTATCTCCAGCATTCTATAAAGGGCATCCTTTTTGACATAATATTATTGTGTAAAAGGTTTGATTATCGGTAAAGTCATTGGGTAACAGGTTTAACCACTTGTTAATCTAGTCGAGTCAATGGGTCAATACGATCGAGTTATCAGACCACGAGTTAGTATAGTCATTGGTTTACTGATTCGATCATCGATCGGATCAACCGGATCGAGTTACTGGGTCACGAGATCGACCACCAAGTCATCTCGATCGAGTCACCAGGTCACGGGTTTGACCACCGGGTAACCCGCCCGAGTCACCGATTTACTAATTCGACCATCCGGTCAACCCAGTCAAGTCACCTGATTATTGGTTTACCGGGTTATTGGTTTGATCACTTGATCAATTATCATATTAATTATTATATTGTTTTTGTAGCCTCGAGGGTTATTGGTTTACCGGCTAAGGAATCTACATATGCTTACGTAGCCTCGAGGGCGCAATCTTGGAATTTGCAAGATCACATTCTTCTGGGATGTGATATTGATGGGGCTGATTCTGACTATGGATATGCGTTGGATTAGGTGGGCATTTTCCTCCTTGATTTCGATCTTAGCGGTTTCTCTAACAAGGACAACGCACCTCCAAAATCCCAAAATTTTTTGGCGTGTGCCCTATTTAGTGAAATTGTTAAGAGTTTGGGAGTAAGCTTTGATTTATCCCCTCGCCAAACAACTATGGCTTAATGTATTCGAGCTCCCCATGCTCAGAATTTCTTAACCGTTATCCCCAACGAGGGACTAGGCCAACATATGTCGGCTCTGGAGTACCGAACTATCCTTAAGTACCGGCTAATGATCCCTTTGTTCCCGGTTGATGAGCCGTGCCCAGTTTGTCGTAAGGTTTGTTTGGATTCTTTTGGTGAGCATGCAGTCCATTGCAAGGAGTTACCTGGTTTTAAATATAGGCATGATTTGGTCAGGGATGTTTTGTATGATGTGCTTAAACGAGCCGAAATTTCTTCTAGAAAAGAGGGCTCCGTGAACTTTCTGACAGATCCACTTGAAGGAAGATCTACCTTACGGCCAGTTGATATACTTGTGTTTGGGTGGGCCGGGAGGCGGGGGGGGGGGGGGGGGGGGGGGGAAATATGCTTGTATGGATCTTACTGAAGTGTCCCCTCTTGTTGGGCTCAGGGACAATGGGTTTGTTGCAGGACAAGCTGTGTTGAAAGCGGAATCAAGCAAAGTTGCTAAAAACGAGAAAGCTTGTTTAGAGAATCAACACGTCTTTATCCCTTTTGCTTTTAATACATTTGGTTTTCTAGCGCCGGAAGCAGTGGAGGTTTTGACTAGGGTTCAACGGGTTGTGCAATGTAATTTTTCAACCCCTATGACACATAACTTTATTTTTAGTAGGATTGGTTTCACTATTCAGAAAAGGACTGCGGTGCAGCTTGTTGCCCGTTTACTCGCCATCTTATTATAAAACGTTTCATTTATAAGACTAAATAGGGCATATTACATTGTTAATTATTTATCGTTAAGTAATTTTTACAGTTACGTGAGGCCGGTCTAGTATGTGATAAACATACAATTATATCCTTGAAACCAGGCGCTATACGATGAAAGTGAACTCTGTAGTCAGGGTGACGAGTGCGTAACATGCCTCCTTATATATATATATATATGTATATATATATATATATATATATATATATATATATATATATATATATATATATATATATATATATATATATATATATATATATATATATATATATATATATATATATATATATATATATATATATATATATATATATATATATATATATATATATATATATATATATATATATATATATATATATATATATATATATATATATATATATATATATATATATATATATATATATATATATATATATATATATATATATATATATATATATATATATAGAGAGAGAGAGAGAGAGAGAGAGAGAGAGAGAGAGAGAGAGAGAGAGTTAGGATCTAATAAGAAGATTAACAAAAATGAGAAGGATGAGAAGAAACCATAACCACTCATTTCAGATGCACCTACAAAATCTCTTGCATCTCCCCTTAAAATTCTCACTCTTATTTAAAATGTGTGGTCCAGAGTTTTTCTTATTCTTCTTATTTTTATTTCTCTTCTTACTGGATCGCTACTATATATATATATATATATATATATATATATATATATATATATATATATATATATATATATATATATATATATATATATATATATATATATATATATATATATATATATATATATATATATATATATATATATATATAGGGGAGCGTTCAATGCAGAACCATTATTTGTTTACAGAACTTACAGAACCATAGTAATTAATCCCTACACCTTAAAATTTAAACCCAAAACACTAAATAACACTCCCTAAAGTCTAAATTCCAAATTCTAACCCTTAAACCCTAAATCTTAGACCCTAAAATTTAAATTCTAAATCCTAAAAAATAATAACTTATAGTTCTGCAAGTTCTGTACATAAAAATGTTTCTGCATTTAACGCTCTAAAGCACACACCATAAGTAGTAAACCTTAAACAATGAACTCTAAAGCCTTAAATATAAAGCCAAAACCCAAAACCATACATCAGAAACCCTTAAATAGATAGTTACTAGTGGTTCTGTAAGTTCTGTACAAAAATAAGGGTTCTGCATTGAATACTACACTATATATATATATATATATATATATATATATATATATATATATATATATATATATATATATATATATATATATATATATATATATATATATATATATATATATATATATATATATATATATATATATATATATATATATATATATATATATATATATATATATATATATATATATATATATACTAGCCTTTAGACCCGTCTGATGGACGGGCTAGCATTAAGGATATAATTTTTAATGAAAATTGAAGTTATGTGTGTTTGTATTAGAAGTTTAGTATATGTAGTGTTAGTTATGAGATCAATATTTTAATAATGTAGCATTTAATGGACAAAAATGTTGAATCCAAGATCGTTAGACTCAAACAGTCGAAACCGTTTTATCTAGGTTGATCATCATTCATATGATAACATAGCGGAATAAGAACAATGATCATGAATAAGATGTTTAACAAAGACGAATAATTTCCAAAAGGATTTGTATTAATCATTAACACAAATCACTCTAGGCATGTGTACATTGAATCCCATGCCTAGAGATCAAAGACTCTGTAGGTTACATTTGAGTAGTATGAATTGATCATTAAACCTACGGTCTGGTGGTTCCTTTTATAACATAAGGAAACCAGATATACATGGAAACTAAATAAGATAATAATGACTAAATCAAAACAGAAATATTCATTCCTATCCTATATTTGACCAAATCTTTCATTCTTATCATATATGGCAGGGGGAACTTCAGCAGTGGAAACTCCAGCAGGGGAATCTTCAAGCAGTGGGATGTTTCACTAGCAGGGGAAACTTTCTTGTATTTTGTCCACCAGCTTGAAGTTTCTCCTAATGCCATATTTGGTCCTTCTTGTTTCCATAGTGATTTGACTCATCAACTTTTGACCCAACAATCTTCCCCTAGTTGATGATGTCAAAACACTTCCCCTTAAGCATACAACACCAAAGATCAACAGGCTGAACATTCTCTGTAGACAACTTCCCCTTTTTGACATGATCAAATAGGGGTCTTCTATGTGAACAACCTTGATTTTCAACTACTACTAACCAATATCATACATCAAACCCAAGTATTCTACTTTTCAAAATACCCTCCATGAAGCACATAGGGGTGTTCCTAATAAAAAATGATTTTGAGCAGTAGATACTTACACTAGTTGTAGTAATACTAATGAGAAGTAGCAAAAATCTTCACCTTGACGTCGTATGTGAATGACTAACACTTTATCAAATGATCTTCCCCTAAAATTGTGCTAGTCATTGATGAATCTTCAATTCTGTAGGCTTTATGTAATGATTACATATGAAGAAAACTGATTATAACTTACTTGATGATGAAGAAGAATAACCCGAACTTGCATTTTATATCTTGTACTAACCACGTGACAAAGAGTCAGCATATACAAAATCCTCATATTTGTTGAAAATGAGACACTGAGCACGATAATGTAACTCCTTCAAGTGATAGAAAATATGTGCATAGAGTACCATAAGAAAAATCACACATTCCTAGATCTTGTACCTCTTTTTCACTAAGCGTTTAAGCATAAAACGCATACCCGCGAAATCTCCTTCATCTTCAAATAAATGATAAAAACTTTTCTTCGTAATCAATAAAATTAAATCAAGCCGTTATACCTTTAAGATCAGTTGATGTGAATAACCAAACTCCAAAACCTTGCTGTCCTAAAACTCATATCTGACAGCAGGGGGAACTTTCAAAAACAGTGGGAATCTATTAATGAAAGCAGGGGGAACTGTTGAAGGCAGGGGGTGTAGCAGGGGCTTCTTTTAATGAAAGCAGGGGAAACTTTTTCACAAGCATGGGAAACTTTTAATGCCACTGTTTTTGTTATTAACTGTGCCAAACCCACACAAAGTGGGAATGAATTTATAACAGGTAAATAAATAATAAAAACAAGTGGAACCAATAATCATACCCTACTGTGAAAAGTACCTGTACTCGAAATAACCTGCTGTAGCATCATTATGTGTAAATCTTGCATACACACCTTTGTTCACTAACTGTTCGTATACTATGGACCCACCTCCCTATTGTATATGATCAAAGTAACAAATGAGTTTTATATGGCCACCAATCACGTGTAGACATGGAGATCCATTACTCAGTTATAAAACCACATACAAACAAAAGCTCTTATTGAACATTTGTTGTCATGAGTATTAAAACTTCACGTCTGCTTTAATTTTATAAGACCAAAAAGTCATCTTTCGTGTGAACACATTGTGCTTTCTTGCGTCTTATACCCACGTGAAGTTATTTAATGAAAACAATTCATTACTTCTTGCGTCTTATACCCATTCATTACTTCTTCAACCCTTGTGAACACACATACTTTTGCCTTTAATCTTCCAATCATGACCAATCAGCACCTTCTCTATTTAATTGGTCAACATATACGGCTGACACAAATATTCCTTGGACACCTACTGATCATGGGACCATACCCATACTGCTTTTGCCCTTCGTCATTTACTAACCCCAAAAAAAACAATATAATAATCAATCGAAAAGCTATAACACTTTCACTGATCCTTTTGTCATAAATTCTGGTCCACGAGTAGCTTTAATTATTCGAACATTAATAAACCTTCAAACAGTTATTAATGAACGAATATCTAGTCCAACGACAACAGTAACAGTATTATTTCCCCACAGCAACGAAACATAATTATTTAGGGTTTCAACATAAACCCTAAATCTTCACAGCAACAAAATCAAACATCTTGATTCTCCTAGATATCGAGCCACCCGCTCTGATACCACATGTTGAATCCAAGATCGTTAGACTCAAACAGTCGAAACCGTTTTATCTAGGTTGATCATCATTCATATGATAACATAGCGGAATAAGAACAATGATCATGAATAAGATGTTTAACAAAGACGAATAATTCCCAAAAGGATTTGTATTAATCATTAACACAAATCACTCTAGGCATGTGTACATTGAATCCCATGCCTAGAGATCAAAGACTCTGTAGGTTACATTTGAGTAGTATGAATTGATCATTAAACCTACAGTCTGGTGGTTCCTTTTATAACATAAGGAAACCAGATATACATGGAAACTAAATAAGATAATAATGACTAAATCAAAATAGAAATATTTATTCCTATCCTATATTTGACCAAATCTTTCATTCTTATCATATATGGCAGGGGGAACTTCAGCAGTGGAAACTCCAGCAGGGGAATCTTCAAGCAGATGTTTCACTAGCAGGGGAAACTTTCTTGTATTTTATCCACCAGCTTGAAGTTTCTCCTAATGCCATATTTGGTCCTTCTTGTTTCCATAGTGATTTGACTCATCAACTTTTGACCCAACAAAAAATAACATAGCTTAAGATATTTTATTTATTTAAGAATATCATGAGTTAAATAAATTGACATACGTTAACGTTATGAATAAGTTTGTTACATTAAAATTTTCTATAATTTTAATAATATTGTATAAATATTTTATGTATTTTTGAATTTTATGAGGTAATAAAATTTGTATATGTAAATGTTATGAATAACTTTTTTACATTAATTTTTTTTGAAATTAATATTATTGTTTAGTTTTTTTAGCAAAAACATTATAGTTAAATACTTTTTAGAATGAGCGTTGATACATGGACCTAATAAGAAGGCCTAAAAACAGACCTAATGCCACGTGTCGTGCTGTGATTGGTGAAATGCGCGGGCCCACTATTTCATATGTTCTCTTTCTTCACCTCAGACTTTAATTGTGCCACTTATTTTAATCCTGTGATTAGGCCTCTTTTTAGGCATACGAATTAGGTCTCTCTATCATTTTTCTTTTGAAAATGATTTTGTTTTGTATGTTTGTGGTAAAGTGTATTCTAGCAAAAGTAAGCCCAAAAAGCTCATTCCTGGTATTATTTTTTGTCACGTGTATAATATAGCAACAGTATATAGCCCAGTCCAAAAGTTGACAGTCCGAATATCTAAAAATATTTTCATTTTAGTAAGTCAAACTATTGTGAATTATTTGTAATTTCTATTTTCTATTTGAAGCATTTTATGGAAACCCTTTAATAAATTACATGTGTCATTTTTATAAAATTTTGTATTAAGGCATCATTTGTAATTCCTATTTTCTTTTTGAAGCATTTTATGGAAACCCTTTAATCAGTTACATGTGTCATTTTAATAGAATTTTGTATTTAAGGCATTATTTCACCATACTTCCTTATATATTTTTATAGAGTTTTGTATTTAAGGAATCATTTTTAATTCTTATTTTCTTTTTGAAGAATTTTATGGATACCATTTAATGAATTACATGTGTCATTTTTAAAATCTTGTGTTCAAGGCATCATTTGTAATTCCTATTTTCTTTTTGAAGCATTTTATGGAAATCCTTTAATGATCTACATGTGTTATTTTTATAGAATTTTGTATTTAAGGCATTGTTTCACCATCCTTCCTTATATATTTTTATAGAATTTTGTATTTAAGGCATCATTTGTAATTCATATTTTCTTTTTAAAACATTTTATGGAAACCATTTACTGAATTACATGTGTTATTTTTATAAATATTTGTATTTAAGACATTGTTTCACCATCTTCCTATATATTTTTTGTATTTATAAAATTTGTATTTAAAGCATCATTTGTAATTCTTATTTTCTTTTTGAAACATTTTATAGAAACCCTTTAATGAATTACATGTGTCATTTTTATAGAATGTTGTATATTTAAGACATTGTTTCACCATCTTTCTTATATAATTTTTATACAATTTTGTATTTAAGGCATCATTTGTAATTCCTATTTTCTTTTTGAAGCATTTTATGGACACCTTTTAAAGAAATACAATTTTTAGAATTTTGTATTTAAGGCATCATTTATAATTTCTATTTATATTTTAAGTATTTTATGGAAACCCTCATTTTATATTTAAGTCATTGTTTCATCATCCTTCCTTATATATTTTTATAGAAATTTGTATTTGAAGCATCATTTGTAATTTCTATTTTCTTTTTGAAGCATTTTATGGAAACCCTTTAATGATTTACATGTGTCATTTTTATAGAATTTTGTATTTAAGACATCATTTGCAATTCATATTTTCTTTTTGAAGCATTTATATGGAAACCCTTTAATGAATTACAGGAGTCATTTTTATAAATATTTGTATTTAAGGCATTGTTTCACCATTCTTCTTATATAATTTTTATATTTATAAACTTTTGTATTTAAGGCATCATTTATAATTCCTATTTTCTTTTTGAAGCATTTTATAGAAACCCTTTAATGAATTACATGTGTCTTTTTTATAGAATATTGTATTTAAGGCATTGTTTCACCATCCTTCCTATATTACTTTTATAGAATTTTGTATTTAAGGCATCATTTGTAATTCCTATTTTCTTTTTGAAGCATTTTATGGAAACCTTTTAATTAATTACATGTGTCATTTTTGGAATTTTATATTTAAGGCATAATTTGTAATTCCTATTTTCTTTTTAAAGTAGTTTTTGGAAACCCTTTAATTAATATATATGTCATTTTTATAGAATTTTATATTTAAGGCATTAGAATTTTGTATTTAAGGCATAATTTGTAATTCTTATTTTCTTTTTAAAGTAGTTTTTGGAAACCCTTTAATTAATATATATGTCATTTTTATAGAATTTTATATTTAAGGCATCATTTGTAATTCATATTTACTTTTTGGAGCATTTTATAGAAACCCTTTAATGAATTACATGTGTCATTTTTATAGAATTTTGTATTTAAGGCATTGTTTTACCATCCTTCCTATATAAGGGTTTTTTATTTTTATTTGATTTGATTTGATTTGATATATATATATATATATATATATATATATATATATATATATATATATATATATATATATATATATATATATATATATATATATATATATATATATATATATATATATATATATATATATATATATATATATATATGTATATATATATATATACTATTTTATAAAACATTTAGGCCATTTTATTTTTAGAAGTCTTAAAAAAATTCAGTCTCAATATTTTTTAATTTAGAAATTAATCTTATTTATCCGTCTCATTTATAACAAACTTTTCTAATAACATTTAGGTCATTTTATTTTTAAAAGTCTTAAAAAATAACCATTCAACAAAACTTTCATATTTAAATTAAAATATTTATTTATTTATTTATTTATTTATTTATTTATTTTTTCTATAATATAACTTCACCATATTTCTAAAATTTCGAGCTCTTAAATTCAATATCTATTTTGATATATTTTGATTAAATTTTAGTTTTTTTATTTTTAGTGAGTTTATTTATTTAGATTTAACTTTTTATAATTTTAACTTTAATTTGAATATGAAGTTGGTGGGTAAAAATGTAACATTTATTCGTAAGAAATAGTCATCTAGTACCCGCACCAGGCTAGTTTATGTATAATCAATGAAAAGCTATGTTGCACGGAAACGCCCCTAGGGTGTCGTGCCCGTCCCGGAAACGTTTTGGAAACGAGAAACGACTGGAAACGCCCGAAAACGTGGTGGAAACGTTTTCCCAAAAAGGGTAATGTTTCATGAAAAAAGGAAACGCCGAGGTTCTAGCAGAAACGCGAAGGGAAACGTTTCTAGGGATTTTATCACGTTTCTAGGCTAGTTTTTGGGCCATGAAACATTTTTTTGTCCATTTATATTGTATATACATATGGTAGGTCGTAATATATTCTAACAAACCTCTAAAAATTGACTATCAGTATTTGTTTAATGTTAAGTATAAGTTATGTCTCACTGTCAGTATTTATTTTTTCTTGCTTTACCGGTTGAAGATTCATGTTTATTTAATTTATTAATAAATATATATAAAATACAAAAACGTTTCCAACGGTACCCGTTTCATGAATTTTGGGACATTGGCGTTTCTAAGTAATAGTCCACGTCCCCGTCCTTATTTCCGTATCCGTCTCCGTGCAACATAGATGAAAAGTATTGTCTAACAAAGGTTACGATTATTTATTCAAAACATAAGTAAAGTAGCAATTTTTCAAACAACTTCTCACAATGATTATTTGAAACCGCAAACACTGCAACTAGCATTGAGCATACGAATGTGAAGTTCAAGAGTGGATTCCTTTTGAATTTTGCAGTCTGCAATTGTACTGTGTCCATTGTCTAGCTGGGGACATCTATACGTGAGCCTCTGCTGCTCCGGATGAATGTGTTCTCTTTCTTGGATCTTCACCTTCAGATTATCTATGGTGTCTGAGCTCTCGACCTCGAGAATGATGGTATTACCGGATAAGTTCCTAATGAAGATTTGCATATCTTGAATATGCAAAAAAAAAACAAAGAGAAGGTTCTTCTGCAAATAAAAGATTATTCGATCAGATTGGATGTGTGATACAACTTCACGTCGACAAATTATAGCACAAGAAAACATAAGTATTTATACGTTCGAAAATATTTATATGGACAAATTATGGCAAAAAAAAATTTGAAAACCCAATGAAGCCATGTTTTTTACTAGGGCTCAGTATTCTAGTTAAGTCTAACTGAACGAACACAAAAAACAAACGAACAATCTTGTGTAAAGTGTAAACCATAAGTTTGTGTGCGTCGATTTGTTTATTACTAACAATTCAAGTAAACATAGTATTCGTAAATTATGAAAAAAGAACGATGATATATACCTTGATGATGTCGCTGTTACGATTTGATGATATTTGATTTGATAATGTTATGAGAAAGTTTAATGGTCTTATTATATAGGCCAATATTATAAAAAAAATTAATTATATTTGGAAAGTTATCTATAGATACATCTTGGAAAGAATTATCTATAAAGTATAAACTAGTAATGGACTATCTTTTGAAAATATGATCATAGTTCTTTTTATTATGCTAGGCGCAACGCAACCGGATTTTTTCGGTCGTCTATCGGTCGCGACCGAATCGGCACGTTGCGGCGATTCGGTCGCCGGACTCGATCCCCCCTAATCGGTCTTAGTCACGATCGGATTTGAAAAAAACTGGTGGGCTGTGTTTGTGTTTGAAATGTGTTTGTGTATAAAAAAAATTAAATTTAAATTTTAAACCGTATACCGTATACGGAGACGTAAACAATTTTTATTCGAAAATTAAAAAATTTATTCCATATTTAAAACACGAAAATACTGAAATTTGAATACAATAGGAAATGAAATACACTACTAAGTAGATAAAATAAAATTATATAATACGATTAGTCAGTTCCCGGATCTGAATCCGAAAACTGACCAGGTAACTCCCAACGCATTGTTTCTTCTTCATCTTCTTCCGCCATAATTTGTGCCTCCTGCTCCCTTCGTTCCCTTTCTTCTTCTTCCAGAGTTTCTCTCAACACTTTTTGATCTAGGTATAGTTGATACACATCATTGTCAGTCATTCTGCCATCTGAGTCGTTTTCAATTGGAAAGGGTAGATCGGGCGACACATTTCGGCGTCGGTGTTGTTGCGACGAAGAACCGATATGAGTTGTTTGAGATCAGGATGAAGAACTGATATGAGTTTGGGATGGTTAACCCAAGTTATTCAACCATTCAGTATTTCTTTCAATTCTAGCCTCCAATTTTACCGACTTGCTAAACAAAGATCTCTGGGCTGAAGTCGATATCAGATTGATTACTAAGATACATGTCGATTAAATGACGCTTCTGTGGGGAGAGATCACGGCATTTCTCACATGTCGTGCGCAATTTCGTATTTTCTTCGGACACAGCATCGAAATCATTAGCTAACTTTGTAAGCTCATCGTAACGACATTGTTGTTGAATTATATGTTTTTGAATCATAGCCTTAATCTCGGCTTCGGTATGTGGGAAAGAGCATGCCATTTTTTATTTCTGAATGTGTGTATGAAAAAACAAGAGTTGTGTGAGAAAATATTGAGTTGTGTGTGAAAAAACTGTGTGTGAAAATGTGGTATATATAAAGAGAAAATAATTATTTAAAAAAATTAAAATTTCAACTAGGTCACCGGGTTGTGCCAAATAGGTCGCACTAGGTCGCCTGAGAGAGAAAACTGAAAAATTTAGGTCACGACCTAGTTAGCGTTGTGGGTAGCCTTATGTATGCTAATCTGTAACGAGATTTTAAGAATTCAAGTTCGCATACTCTTATAACATAAAAATGCAATGGTGGGCACATACAGTTGGTGACGTTGTGTGGTGGCGCTTTGAGCCACTACCTTGTAAAACCCGCAAAAAAATAAGGTCATATTTTACTCTAATATATAATTTAATTCAAATTTTTATTGAATTGATTTATGGTTTTAGTTGATTTTAAATAAGAATCGTTAAAATATAACTTTCGCGAATCTTATGAATAAAATTTATCTGCTAGTGATCGCGATACCGACGGATGCCCAAATATTATATTTTATTATCGATGGTTTCGATATTTAATATTTACTATTTTTGTCGTTTAAAATTTATTTTATTTTATTTTATTTTTATTGTTTTCTTTTAAAAATAATTTTTCGTAATTTACCTTAAGCCTTTACGTGTCATTCGTTCATTCGACACATTAACTATTTTAAGTCATTTAATTATCAAAATATAAATGTCCTCCGAATGTCAATGTTTTTATTTTATATCGAGCGTTTATTTTTCGTATTTTACGTGTATTTTTTTTAATCGCGTAACTTTTAAAATATTGGGCCTCAATAATACCCGCATTTACAAATTATGGGGCAAGATTTATTAGTATCTTACCCCAATATTTAGAAACTGCACGCCTCAATCAAATTTTCAATCCCTATTGATGTAGTGATGAATTCCTACAATAAATTATCATTTAAATTATTATATAATACATGTTTGTTAGACCTTATATGCTACTACTAGTCACTAATTGAGAAAATGTCAAGCTTAGTATTATCTAAAGCAAAATAAAGAAACTACACATACAATTGTGACTCCGCTTATTGATATATGTATTCACGTGCGTATGTTGTTTGAAATATGGACAACGCATTATCTTGTATCTTAAGGAATTGACTAATAGCATGCCACGTTAACAACTAAATTGTTAACTTTGACAATTATCTAGTAAGACTAGTAAATGTATGTTCTAATATGGCAAGCCATTTTCATCAACGTTTCTAATATAGCATTTAAATTTTAAAGACCGACTGGAGGAAAAGATTCGAGGAATTTGATTTAGTGATCGTTGTTCTATATTGTTGTGCTCCTTTCTAGTATACACGTCCTACTCGATAAGGTGAGTTTATAACCTAGATTTTATTATTTTAAATGTTTTATTAAACCCGCGAGGGGGATACACGCTATTTTATAAAATGAACACAAGTTGTTTTCGGTATGCTGGACCCGAATGAGATGATAAATGCATAAGTACCATTGTCTTATGAAGTCCCTGAATTTCATGCACTGTTAATTACTCGAAGGGGTAAACGCTAATACATATGATAGATCTATTTGGTTTGACAGCCTTATCCTAAGGTTTTTATCCTTGTGAACACCTGAGAGGGATATTATGTATAAGAGGTCGTTGGTATATGAAAATATTACCTGTTAGTAGGGGCGCCGTAAGTGACTCGGTTTGACATATTGGTTAACGTTCAGTGGCGTGAGCTTAATGCATTTATCTATATATATGACTTGTCTGTGTGATAAGTTTGAGATGATTAAAAATTCTTGTGTTCACTTATTATTCTTATAAACTCTATAAATTCACTCGGCTTTTTAGCTGACTTTTTAGCATGTTTATCTCAGGTAATTAAAGATGAATGTTAGAGGTTTGGAATGGACGAGGAGGCTAGCGCTAATGTTTTGGAAAATATTTTTTCGTTCCGTTCAGTTATCTTTTACTTTTAAAACGTTTGTGTACTTTTAAAAGACTTGTGTAATAAATGTTGGTAACGGTTTGTGGGACCAGTACTCTAATCTTTATGAATGGAACCCTTTATCTAAAAATGTCTCCTTTAGAGTCATTCTTTATATTCTTTTGTGATTGTGCTATTTCTTAACACCCAAATATTTGGTTCCGCTGCGAGTAAATTTGGGGGTGTTAAAGATTGGTATCAAGAGCTTAAGGTTATAGAGAACTAGGTCTCTCATTTTCAAAAACCTAAACTATAACCGTGTTTTGTGCGCTAAGTCTTCTCGTGTTCCTAGTCCAAGCCTTCAGGTAACTTTTATGTTATTGTTAATGCATATGAGAAGCATTATTGTTAAGTATTTTAATAATAAATACTTTGAGATACTTTGAGATATATTGAGATATAAATTATATATGTCGACTTTGAACGATATTTTGATGTAAATGCATCTATTCGTATTTTTCATAATTTTTGAAACTATATAATGACCTTATAAAATTTATTTTACGGGATTTACTATGATATGCAAATTGACAAATCTACCTTCTCGTGGCTATTGATCATGAAGAGGATGATGCTAGTGACTAACACGCATATGAGCCACGTAGATCCCCACGTGACCCATATAATAGCAATTACTTTTGTGTTGTGATTTTTGTATGACATATTGATTCATTCATGTTGTGATCAAAAATTTGTACATGTTATGACCATATCATTGTATGAACACTCGTGAGTTTTTCTTTGTGTTGTGACAGAATCATACCGCCACGTAGGATGAATTAGGCTGAGGTGAACAGAATTGTTGCTACAGCTCTTGCAGAAGATCGTGCTGCAAGGAACCAAGCCGGTGGAGCTGGTGGAGCAGGAGGAAATGTTGGTCCAATTGGTGTGCCACCTGTTAGAGAATGTACTTTATCTAGTTTCAAGAAATGTGGGCCGATTAACTTCCATGGTACTGAAGGAGCAATGGGATTGACTCGTTGGTTTGAAAAGACGGAAAGTGTGTTTAGTATCAGTGACTGTGTGGAAAGGAACAAGGTGAAGTTTGCTACTGCTACACTTCAAGGTCCAGCTTTAACTTGGTGGAATGCTCAAGTAGCTACCTTAGGACTAGAAGTGGAACATGGGAGGTCCTGGACACAGTTTAGAACTATGATGACTGAGGAGTTTTATCCTGCTGAGGAAATTCAGAAAATGGAAGTGGAGCTGTGGAATTTGAGGGTGAAGGACTGCAACATTGCTGCTTATACTCAAAGGTTTAATGAGTTGATTTTTATGTGTCCTGAAACCGTTCCGTCTGAGAAAAAGAAAATTGATGCGTATCTGAGGGGTTTGCCAGAGAACATCAAAGGGGAAACTACATCCTCAAGGCCTACTGTGTTGAATGAAGCTGTTCGAATGGCACATACTTTGATGGAGCAGAAGTTGACTGCTAAGGCTGAAAGAGTTGCAGAAAGCAATAAGAGAAAATGGGAGAACAATAAACAAGGTGGTAGTAGTGGTAACTACAGAAACAACAACAAGGGAAACAACCAAGGTAACAACCGCCATAATCAGTACAACAATCAGAGGCAAGGAAATGCAAGAGCCATGACCAACACACATAATGCAAGAGGTGATCAAGGTAGCAATGCTCCTAATTGTAAAAAATTTGGGATTCGACACTTTGGAAACTGTCCACCGGAATGCAACAAGTGTGGAAAGCCTGGCCACAAGGCTAAAGATTGCTGGTGCGGAGGTGTTGCCACTGGTGCAAACACTCAACGTGTTATAACTTGTTATGATTGTGGAGAGAAAGGCCATGTGAGATGGAACTGCCCGAAGAAGAAAAATCAAGAAGGAAATGCTGCAGGAAAAGTGTATGCTGTTGGAGGTGCTGAGCAGAACGATGGACCCAACGTCGTGACGGGTACGTTTTTACTCAATAACCGATATGCTAGAGTACTATTTGATTCTAGATCGGATAAGAGCTTTATCAACATAAGTTTTAGTCTTTTATTCGATACAAAACCGGATGAATTAGATACAAAGTATGAGGTTGAATTGGCTGATGGTAGGATAACTAGTACTAGTTCTATTCTAAGGGATTGTACATTGAACATAGTGAATCACTTATTCAAAGTTGATCTTATGCCTATTGAGCTCGGTACTTTTGACGTGTATTAGGATGGATTGGCTAGTTAAGCATGATGCTACCATTGTTTGTGGGAAGAAAGTAGTGCATGTACCTGTTAAGGGTAAGACTGTGGTAGTAAAGGGAGACAGTGGTACGTCTCACTTGAAGGTGATCTCTTGTATAAAGGTGAGGAAGTACATGGAAAGAGGATGTCAATTGTTCTTAGCCCATGTGAGTGAGGCAGAACCTAAGGAGAAGCGTTTAGAAGATGTGCCAGTGATTTGTGACTATCCAAAGGTGTTTCCTGACGACTTGACAGGACTTCCACCACCTCGACAAGTCGAATTTAAAATTGAACTTGTGCCTAGAGCTACACCTGTCGTACGTGCACCTTATCGTCTAGCGCCATCAGAAATGAAGGAGTTGGCTGATCAATTGAAGGAATTATCGGAGAAGGGATTTATTCGTCCGAGTTCATCGCCTTGGGGAGCTCCGGTATTGTTTGTTCAGAAGAAGGACGGATCATTCCGTATGTGTATTGATTACCGCAAACTGAACAAGTTGACGATCAAGAACCGATATCCGCTTCCGAGGATTGACAATCTATTTGATCAACTTCAAGGTTCGAATGTGTACTCAAAGATCGATCTGCGATCGGGTTATCATCAACTTCGCATTAGGGAGGAAGATATACCAATTACTGCATTTAGGACTCGGTATGGTCATTTCGAGTTCCAAGTGATGCCCTTTGGTCTAACTAATGCACCCGCAATTTTTATGGACTTAATGAATCGAGTATGCAAGCCATGCCTTGATAAGTTCGTGATTGAATTTATTGATGATATACTTATCTATTCCAAGAGCAAGGAAGAGCATGGAGAGCACCTGAAGACTATTTTGGAGTTGCTTAAAAAGGAACAATTGTACACCAAATTTTCGAAATGTGCTTTCTGGCTAGAATCTGTACAGTTTCTTGGTCATGTAATCGATAGTAATGGTATTCATGTTGATCCAGCAAAGATTGAGGCTATTCGAGATTGGCCTGCCCCAACAACACCGACCGAAGTAAGGTAATTTTTGGGTTTATCCGGGTATTACCGAAGATTCATAGAGGGATTTTCTTTGATTTCTAAACCACTTACTAAACTGACCCAAAAGAGAAAGACATATGAATGGGGCAAAGAAGAAGAGGAAGCGTTCCAAATGCTAAAACAAAAGTTGTGTTCTACACCTATTTTGGCATTGCCTGAGGGAGCTGAAGACTTTGTGGTATATTGTGACGCATCACATAAAGGTTATGGAGCTGTATTGATGCAGAGGGAGAAAGTCATCGCTTATGCTTCAAGGAAACTAAGAAAGCATGAAGAGAACTACACGACTCATGACTTAGAACTTGGTGTTGTTGTCTTTGCACTTAGACTCTGGAGACATTATCTATATGGCACAAAATGTGTAGTATATACGGATCATAAGAGCCTACAACATATCCTGGACCAAAAGGAGCTTAATATGAGACAACGTCGCTGGGTTGAACTCTTGAGTAACTACGACTGTGAAATCCGTTATCATCCCGGCAAGGCGAATGTAGTTGCGGATGCTCTTAGTAGGAAAGAAAGAGAAATGATGAAAAGGGTTAGAGCTTTAGCCATGAGAACTTATTCCGATTTATCTAATCGAATACTTAAAGCTTAAACAAAAGCGATGAAAGAGGAGAATGTGAGGGATGAAGACTTGGGTAGAAGGATGACACCCATATTCGAGATTCGTGATGATGGAATTCGGTATTTTGATAATCGTGTATGGTTACCGGTGTATGGAGGACTGAGAGAATTAATTATGCACGAATCTCATAAGTCTAAATATTCGATTCATCCAGGATCGGATAAAATGTATCAAGACTTGAAGAAATGCTATTGGTTGCCGAATATGAAGGCTGACATAGCCACTTATGTTAGTAAATGCTTGACGTGTGCTAAGGTGAAGTTTGAGCACAAGAGACCTTCTGGTTTACTACAACAACCTGAAATTCCAGAATGGAAATGGGAGAAGATCACTATGGACTTTGTTTAGGGACTTCCGAGAACTTCTAGTGGTCATGATACGATTTGGGTGATTGTTGATCGGTTGACTAAGTCGGCTCATTTCTTACCGATAAAGAAAACCGATGACTTAGACAAACTTTCTCGGTTGTATTTGAAGGAAGTTGTTTCTAGACACGGAGTTCCTTTGTCAATTATTTCAGATCGAGATAGCCGGTTCACATCTGAATTTTGGAAGTCGCTTCAGCGAGCTTTGGGGACTCAATTGGACATGAGCACTGCGTATCATCCGGAAACGGACGGTCAAAGTGAAAGGACTATTCAGACATTGGAGGATATGCTACGAGCGTGTGTAATAGACTTTGGAGGTAGTTGGGATCGACACTTACCATTGGTGGAGTTCTCATACAACAATAGTTATCACGCAAGTATCAAGGCAGCGCCTTTTGAGGCACTCTACGGGCGAAAGTGTAGATCACCAATTGGTTGGTGTGAGGTTGGAGAAAGTCAATTGACGGGTCCTGAATTGATTAGAGAGATGACCAAGAAGATCGTGCAAATCAAGAATCGATTATTGACTGCCCGTAGTAGGCAGAAGAGCAATGCGGATAAGAGACGAAAATCATTGGAGTTTGATATTGGCGATATGGTTATGTTAAAAGTATCACCTTGGAAAGGAGTAATCCGATTTGGCAAGCGAGGAAAGCTTAGTCCACGCTATACTGGTCCATTCAAGATTATTGATCGAATTGGTCCCGTGGCGTATAAGTTGGAATTGCCAGACAAGTTAAGCGTTATTCACAACACTTTTCATGTTTCTAATCTTAAGAGGTGTTTGGCGGACGAGAATTTAATAATTCCACTTGAGGAGGTTCAATTGGACGACAAGCTGCATTTCATTGAAGAACCGGTAGAGATCATGGATCGAGAAGTGAAACGGCTTAAGCAAACTCGGATTCCGATAGTTAAAGTGCGATGGAATTCCCGACGTGGACCCGAGTACACATGGGAACGTGAGGATTACTTCAAGAGCAAGTATCCGCATCTATTCGTAGACGGACATAAGGAGAAGTAAGCCCCGGGACGGTGCTTCCCTAAGGGGGTGAGGATGTAAAACCCGCAAAAAAATAAGGTCATATTTTACTCTAATATATAATTTAATTCAAATTTTTATTGAATTGATTTATGGTTTTAGTTGATTTTAAATAAGAATCGTTAAACTATAACTTTCGCGAATCTTACGAATGAAATTTATCTGCTAGTGATCGCGATACCGACGGATGCCCAAATTTTATATTTTATTATCGATGGTTTCGATATTTAATATTTTCTATTTTTGTCGTTTAAAATTTATTTTATTTTATTTTATTTTTATTGTTTTCTTTTAAAAATAATTTTTCGTAATTTACCTTAAGCCTTTACGTGTCATTCGTTCATTCGACACGTTATCTATTTTAAGTCATTTAATTATCAAAATATAAATGTCCTCCGAATGGCAATGTTTTTATTTTATATCGAGCGTTTATTTTTCGTATTTTACGTGTATTTTTTAATCGCGTAACTTTTAAAATATTGGGCCTCAATAATACCCGCATTTAAAAATTATGGGGCAAGATTTATTAATATCTTACCCCAATATTTACAAACTGTACGCCCCAATCAAATTGTCAATCCCTATTGATGTAGTGATGAATTCCTACAATAAATTATCATTTAAATTATTATATAAGACATGTTTGTTAGACCTTATATGCTACTACTAGTCACTAATTGAGAAAATGTCAAGCTTAGTATTATCTAAAGCAAAATAAAGAAACTACACATACAATTGTGACTCCGCTTATTGATATGGGCGTTGATATGTACACGGCCCTTTTTGATTTGCACACGGAATGATTTTGCTATTTTACGTTTATACCCTCAAACTCACTTTATTACGTTTCTTCTTATTCTCTGGTTTTTTTTTTTTGAGAAAATTCTCTTATTTTGTTTGATATTCAACTTTTTCACATTTTGTTTCTTGCATGCCGCTCTCTGCCTACTTCCAAATTCTACCCCATGTTAATCTTTTACTAAAACTTTTCGATTAAAGTATGCTAATCATACAAGCTTAAAAGATGAAGACAACTTAATCGCAACGGAGCCAGCTTATGGAGCAAATAGTCATGATGATACATCAAGGTTTTATATATACTTGATGTTTCTCGGATCCGCAAGTGTGAGCAAATGTATGATCTCATCTCCCCGATTTTAAGCACACTAGTTTAAGTTGTTCGACAGACAAATTAAACAAATGCTAAATTTCATGATGCATTGTACCTATTTTTTTAGGTAAATCGGAAATCCGTTTGTACAATCTAATATGAGTCCTACGGATACGGGCAACTTTCATTATCAACGTACAAATATAATAGGATAATGATTATTTTCTACGAAACTTAAAACCGGGTGTCGTCGAAGGATCGGAATTCGGCTTATTTTGATAAACTAAAATTTTATGTGTTGTTTTTCTTAGTCATATTTATATGAGGGACTGTTTTTATCGGCAAGCCGATCTGTGATATTTGATAATGTGATCAAGTCTCGCATTTCAAGGGTGTTTAAGGGAGAAAGTCTCACATTCATTGTGTTTGAAGCTGGAGGCAGTGGCGGGGAGATGTACGCTAAGGTGGAATTTTTTATCAAATATAATTGATCGCATAAAGTTGTGGATATCCAAAGAAAAGAAATAAAATAATATTGAAGCACAAAGTTTAAATCAAAGACACACAGAGGTATAAGGATAAGAACGTAAAATAGCAACATCATTCCGTGTACAAATAAAAAAGGGCCGTGTACATATCAACGCCCTATTGATATATGTATTCATGTGCGTATGTTGTTTGAAATATGGACAACGCATTATCTTGTATCTTAAGGAATTGACTAATAGCATGCCACGTTAACAACTAAATTGTTAACTTTGACAATTATCTAGTAAGACTAGTAAATGTATGTTCTAATATGGCAAGCCATTTTCATCAACGTTTCTAATATAGCATTTAAATTTTAAAGACCGACTGGAGGAAAAGATTCGAGGAATTTGATTTAGTGATCGTTGTTCTATATTGTTGTGCTCCTTTCTAGTATACACGTCCTACTCGATAAGGTGAGTTTATAGCCTCGCTTTTATTATTTTAAATGTTTTATTAAACCCGCGAGGGGGATACATACTATTTTATAAAATGAACACAAGTTGTTTTCGGTATGCTGGACCCGAATGAGATGATAAATGCATAAGTACCATTGTCTTATGAAGTCCCTGAATTTTATGCACTGTTAATTACTCGAAGGGGTAAACGCTAATACATATGATAGATCTATTTGGTTTGACAGCCTTATCCTAGGGTTTGTATCCTTGTGAACACATGAGAGGGATATTATGTATAAGAGGTCGTTGGTATATGACAATATTACCTGTTAGTAGGGGCGCCGTAAGTGACTCGGTTTGACATATTGGTTAACGTTCAGTGGCGTGAGCTTAATGCATTTATCTATATATATGACTTGTCTGTGTGATAAGTTTGAGATGATTAAAAATTCTTGTGTTCACTTATTATTCTTATAAACTCTATAAATTCACTCGGCTTTTTAGCTGACTTTTTAGCATGTTTATCTCAGGTAATTAAAGATGAATGCTGGAGGTTTGGAATGGACGAGGAGGCTAGCGCTAATGTTTTGGAAAATATTTTTTCGTTTCGTTCAGTTATCTTTTACTTTTAAAATGTTTGTGTACTTTTAAAAGACTTGTGTAATAAATGTTGGTAACGGTTTGTGGGACCAGTACTCTGATCTTTATGAATGGAACCCTTTATCTAAAAATGTCTCCTTTAGATTCATTCTTTATATTCTTTTGTGATTGTGCTATTTCTTAACACCCAAATAGTTGGTTCCGCTGCGAGTAAATTTGGGGGTGTTAAATACCTCGGCTGGCAACTATGACTTGAGACTCTAAAACTCAGCTTTCGGTATGGTTGTGACGCCATGAGGTGGCATCCTAGGGAGAAACACGTCCCGAAACGCTTTATACCGACATGTGTTAATTTAATGTGAGCTTATTGGATAGGTTTTAGCTATTTAGAGAGCCTTAAAATTTACACTCCGTTATATACATTACAACAAATTTAAGGTTTGTTCACATTTTTTTATTCGCACTTTAAAAAGTGTGGATCTGATTTATAAAATATTCACATTTGTAAATGTGAAGTTTTAAAAAATGTGAAGTATTAAAAAGTTTACACATAAAAATATGAAATATTAAAAATCTTCACATTAAAAGGTGAAATTATTTGTTATATACAATTTGTTCACACCAAAAACACTAATAAAAGGGTGAACTTTTTAAATTCACGCATTTTAAAGTGTGAACAACTGTTATAATAAGTGTGAAAAATCAATCAATTTGTTGTGGTGATATTTAGTGTGGTCTTAATATCACTTCCAACAAGATTGTTCATATTTTCTAGTTTAATTTAAGAAAGTAAAATCATTAAAGTGTTAAACTACTAAGTAAAACCTAACCTCAAAATTTCATAGCCATTACTAATTGTAACAAAGTGTCTAGTGTTACAAAGAATATAATAGGATGGTTGTTGGAATGGACACTAACAACCCTGAAGATTGATATGCGGAACCCTAGATCGTTGTAAAGAAGTTCGCAGAGATGCAACGAATTAAACCCATAAAACGACACAACACAAAGGTAACCAAACGATTACTTTAATTATACCAACTATCGGTTACAGGAAAGAATAAAAGATGCGGTGTGTTTTGTGCATCACCCCCTCACCTCCTTTTACAGGGTGAGGGGGTCGGTTACAAACTCGGGCCAAGCCCACTCGACACACTTACCATACAATAAGGAAAGAAACCTAATCAAGAGGCTAACTATCTTAGGAAACTATATTCAACAATTTCCACTTAGTGACAAGACTAGTTAGCCCCGACACCAAGTATCTTCATGCAATACTTGAACTTCGGACCTGGAACCACCTTCGTAAAGGCGTCAGCTGCATTATCCTCCGTGTCTATCTTTGCCATTTCAATCTCTTTAGATTCTATGAACTCCCTGATGAAGTGATACCTCACGCTGATATGCTTCGTCTGGTCATGAAACATAGCATTTCTTGAGAGATGAATTGCCCCTTGATTATCACAATTCACAACCACCGACCTTAGGTTTATTCCCAGCTCGATAAGTAGACCTTTAACCCAAATGCTTTCCTTAACAGATTCCGTAAGTGCCATATACTCCGCCTCTGTAGTAGACAATGCAACAACATGCTGCAGAGTTGCTTTCCAACTCATAACACAGCCATGTACCATAAACACGTACCCGGTTATCGACCTATCCTTGTCAGGGTCTTTAGCATAATCGTTATCAAGAAACCGTCAACTTCTACGTGCTTCCCTTGATCTCTACCATACACTAGACCTACATCAGCAGTGCCCTTCAAGTACTTCAAAATCCACTTCACCGCTTCCCTGTGATTTTTACCTCGATTCGCCAAATACCTGCTCACAATGCTAACAGTATATGCAATATCCGGTCTAGTGAAAACCATCAAGTATATTAAACTACCTAAAACATTCGCATATGGGACCTTACTCATTCTTTCCACATCCCAGTCACTCGACGGACAATCCTTCAAAGATACCTTGAAGTGTGCTCCCAATGGCACAGAGATCGACTTGCCATTATCTACTCTGTAATTATTCATACTTTTCCGCACATATCCCGACTGAGACACCTTCAGGATTCGGTTACCCCTATCCCTGATAATCTCCATACCAAGTATCTTCCTAGTTGGACCAAGTTCCTTCATATCAAACTCTTTCCGCAGCAGTCCCTTGATATATTCGATCTCAGACTTGCTTTTACAAGCAATCAACATATCATCTACATACAACAGTAGATATATGTACATACCTGGTGCAAACTCCTTGAAGTAAACACAGCTATCATAGCTGCTACGGCTAAACCCGTTGCTGACCATATACACATCAAACCGTTTGTACCACTGCCTTGGAGACTGCTTAAGACCATAAAGAGATTTCTTCAACAAACATACCTTGTTGTCCGTTCCTTCTTCAAAACCAAGCGGTTGTCTCATATAAATGGTTTCTTCAAGATTACCATGCAAAAATGCCGTTTTCACATCAAGTTGTTCCAACTCGTAATCTTCACAAGCAGTTAATGAGAGAACCCTAATAGATGTATGTCGAACCACGGGTGAGAATACCTCATTATAGTCAATCCCTGCTCGTTGTGTGAACCCTTGAGCTACCAGCCTTGCATTATACTTTGGTTTCTGAACGCCTTCAATCCCTTCTTTAATCTTATACAACCACTTGCAGCTTACCAGCTTCTGATCACGTGGTTGATCGACCAGCTCCCGAGTATGATTCTTCTTTAAAGAACTCATCTCTTCCTCCATAGCACGAACCCACTCATCCTTTTTAGATGAATTAATCGCCTCCTAGAATGTGATAGGTTCATGTGTATCTTCTTCCTCAACAATAGCAAACACATAAGCCGTAATATCATCTTCTTCCCTAGAACCTGATGATCTAGACAATGATACATTACCTTCATTCCTATACCTTGCAGGTATAGTAGTTGTTCTCTTAGCTCTATCACGCACCAGAACATAGTTGTCCAGATTTTGTTGTTGAGGCATTGCATCTACTGCATCTTCAACTTGATCCTCATATTCATTCCTTAGATTTACCCTAGTATGAGGATCCATAGTTGGTTCGACCCGACTGCCTTGAAGTTCCACCTCAAACTCAATTTCCTTCCCAGAATCTACATCACCAACACCTTTGAGAGTATCCTTATACATAAGGCTCTCATTAAAGACCACGTCCCTGCTTATGATTATCTTCGGTTTAACATCATCCAACCTCCATAATCTGTATCCCTTCACACCTTCAGGATATAGGAATATGCATTTTATAGCTCTAGGATTGACCTTCCCCTGATTCACGTGTAAATAAGAAACACAACCAAATATCTTCAACATCTCGTAATTCGCTGGATGTCCTGACCATAAATCCATAGGTGTCATCTTCTCCAATGCTTTAGATGAAGACTCATTGATCATATATGCTGCCGTCACTGTTGCTTTTGCCCAGAATGGTCCTGGCAAACCAGTCTGAATTAGTAAACACCTAACCTTGTCCAAGAGCGTCCTGTTCATTCGTTCAGCTAGACCATTCTGTTGCGGAGTTCGAGCAACCGTCAAATGTCTTGATACCCCGCTCTCCTTGCACAAGTTATTAAACTCCTGATTACAAAACTCCAAACCATTATCCGTTCGAAGTTTCTTCAGTTTTCTACCTGTCTAGTTTTTCACCAACTGCTTCCATTCCTTGAACTTGTTGAACGCCTCATTCTTGTGTCTAGGAAAATAAACCTAAACCCTCCTCGAATAATCATCAACAATCGATAAGAAATACCGGCAACCGCTCATCTATTCCACCCGAGAAGGACCCCAGAGATCCGCATGGACATAGTCTATAACTCCCTCTGTTGTGTGCTGAGCTCGACCAAAATTCACCCTGGTCGATTTTCCAAGAACACAATTTTCACAGAATTCGAGCTTACGTAGACCTTTATTTCCTAGCACCTCTCTTCTTTTGAGTTCATTCAAGCCTGCTTCACTAATGTGACCCAGGCGTTAATGTCACACCTATGCAAGACTTTCCTTTTCTTCTATACCAACACTAGCTTCACCTGATTCAGCCCAGCCATCCAAGGAGTACAAACAATTTTCCTTCAAAGTTCCTGAAAAAACCATCAAAGAACCCTTGATCACCTTTACTCTTCCATTCGGCAACTTCACGGTATAGCCCTCTCGATCTAGAGTGCCCAAATATAACAAATTTCTTTTCAAGTCAGGAATGTAACGCACATTCGCAAGCACAAAACTTGAACCATCTTTCATTTGCACTCTCAGCTTCCTTGTCCCCCTGATGGCACATGCTCTATTATCACCGAGCAAAACCATACCACCATCAAGCTCCTTAAAATCAAACAAGAAGTCCCTCGTAGGCGTCATGTGATAGGAACCACCAGAATTCATGATCCACTCTAAGAACCTTTTCTCACTCACCACCATCAACAAATCACCATTGTCATAACCCTTAGAATACGAATCAACGTCCTGTTTTGCATTCTTGTTGACAAAGCCAGTTGATTTCTTCTTGTTCCATTTTGGACAGTCTTTCTTAAGGTGATCCTCAGAATAGCATATGTAACACTTTTGTTTATAAGTTCCTTTAACCTTTGACTTTGATCCCGAACTACCACGTCCTTGATTACCCTGATGTTCTGGCCTCCCCCTTACAAATAACCCATCACCATCATCCTTTGCATCTGTCCTCTTCTTCAACTCCCGTGAATTGAGGGTAGACAAGACATCTTCCAAAGTGAGTGACTCCCTTCCATAAAGCAATGTCTCCACAAAGTTATCATACGAGGATGGTAATGATGTAAGTAACATGAGTGCCTGATCTTCGTCATCAATATCAATGTCGATGTTCGCCAAGTCACCGATCAACTTATTAAACTCATCTATATGTTCAGATAATTTCTTACCTGAATGCATGTAGAAAGTGAACAGCTTCTTCTTCAAGTACAATTTATTGGCTAAAGACTTTGTCATATACAAAGTTTCTAACTTTAACCAAACCCGCGTAGCAGAATTTTCTTTGTTGACTTCCCTCAACACCTTGTTATCCAAGCACAAGAGTAAGGCACTGTGTGCTTTTCTATAGAAATCCGTCTTCAACGCCGCAGTCTTTTCAGCGTCCGTTATGGTATCCGGGAATGGATCTAATGCAGCCTCCCAACCATGTTGAATTAATAGACAACGCATCTTCACACGCCACAACCCGAAGTCATTTGACCCGTTAAAATTTTTCGACGTCAAACTTTTCGACGTCAAACTTCGCTATCAACGACATATTCTTTAACCCTTGTAGCGTAAAAAATCCTTCTTGCAGATCGATTTAATTAAAATTGTGACAATCCGTCAATTTATGGTTGATATTTTATTCTCGAATATTATTTAAAAACATTATTTTAATGTTACATTCTGAACTCACTTATTTTTGGGAAGTAATTTGGATTTACGTCTTGAAGTAGCATCGACTACGTTTAAACCGGAGGATTCTACGTTACGTGCTTACGTTTACATACACCGTCTTTGGTGACAGTCCGACATTTCAGAAAACAAATTTATCCGTGAATATTATTTTGGAGTTTTAAATTTTGTTGGTTCATAAACTCACAAATTTACGAGAAGAGATTAGGACTTATGATTTTAATTTAACGTCCTTTACGACTAAACCTGAAGCCTTAGGATTACGTATTTACGTTTTCGAACTCCGTTTTTGATGAGACAATTTTTATTAGATTCGTTTCGTGCCGTGGATTCATAATTTATAAAAACGTTTTTCGTAAAACGACCCGAGGGCACGCAAATCGAGGAAACTAGAATCGAGGAGTACCCGTAAATAAATGGGGATGAGACAAGTGGGACACTTGTCCCACCCCCACTTAAACCGGCCTAACTAGCTCCACCAACACCTTAGGTGTCAAATTTTACTTAACAAGTTTACACTTGTCCTAAGCTTATGAAATAAGCTAACCTTACTACACAAAACCACAAACCAAAACCACAAACCAAAACCACTTCTCATTTTGCAACTCATGCAAACCACACACAATTTCCTCTCTACTCTCCCTTGTTGCCGTCCCATTTCAACCAAAACACCACCATCATCCAATTTTTAACCACAAACATATGTTATAACTTACATATGTTAATCTCCATTCAAAAAGAGGAAGATTGGTGCAAGTTTTAACATCCAAGGAGGAGTTTCCATGGAGTATTAGGGCTGATTTTCCACAAGGAGTTTATGAAGATTGGTGGTCTTGATAATGGTCTTGGATATTCACAAGTTTCTCCATCAAAATCCATGTTTTGATCACAACCTACATCAACTTGGTGGTATAAAGATTGTCCTCCTCATCCTCTTGTTATTTTTGATTATGTAATCTTGTATTTCTTTTACTTATGTATATGTATATGATGATGAATGATGATTAAAAATATTGTGTGGGGATTTGGTGTTGATAAACATGCTTAAAAAGATGAAAGACTATAAGAAACAAGGCTAAAATCTTGTTTAAATTTGTTGGCTGTATAAAACAGTAAAGAATCAAATGGTGAACTGATAAAAATGGCATAGATTAATGAATAAACAGTAAGTAATATGTCTTGTACACATGTGAGAGTTGGCCATGCAATTGAATTATTGTAATGAGTGAGATATGATCAAAACATGTTTAAAGTACAAATCTGAGTTCACTGTTTTGGACGATTTTTAGAAAAATACTTAGAGGATGAGTCAACAGTAGCTATTTAATAGTTAAATGGAGCACATATCATGTAGTTTATGTGATAAAAATTTGAGCTTCTATCTCCATATAGAACTCTAGATATGGCAGTTTTGGTGAAGATGAAAATAAAAATCAGATTTTGAGAATTAATGTTTATTACTATTATATAAGCACTCAAAATTATATTGTATAAAATGTAAAGTTAAAACCCACTAACTCATGAATTTTATTTATATAAATATGTTAAAAGTTAAATAAATGGATAAATTATAAAAATGGTAGTGTAATAATATTTATAAGTTATAAAAACTATAAACATGATTTTTACGACTTTTTCGGCTATTACCGTAAAATTAACGTTTTTGTTAAATAAAACTTAGACGGTTGGACCCGTCTAATGTAAAATTTTATAAACTCATATACTGATATATAAACATATATAACAAGTAAAAACCGATAAAACCCGAACTATATAACATACGGACATTAACGGGCTAAATTAACGTTATTGGACTAATAAAACAACAAAATGGACTAAAACACTTATAAACTTATTTATTGGGCTTATCCCATTTAGGCCTAACTTGTAAAGTATAGATACTGATAATATAAGTATAACATGGATTAATACAAGTTAAAGAACTTATAATAAGTTTATTGGACTTAAAACACGTAAATAGGTAAAACTAGTAAACTAGTAAGAAGTTATCAATACGTAAACACTAAAATGAGTAAAAGAGAATATATAAACCCACTTGATCATCATATATATATATATAATAATCATATGTATACATAATTGTTATTTTTATAAAGTCATTGGACATGAGTCTAAGACGAGTATTATTTGTCTAGGTTTCCGTGATTGAAGCACGTACCGTACGTCCGAATTGCCGATAACCCGCCTTCCCACATCAACGTAAGTTCATAGCCTCGCACTCTTTAAAATGTTTTTATAAATGTTTTATAAACCTGCGAGGGAGATAACATGTTAGTTTTTATAAAATAGGACACCATTTGTCCCGATTGTTTGTTTATTGATTTGGACCCGAATGATTGTATGACCCGATTGTATGACCCGATAAATGATTAAAGGACCCGATAGATGAAAGTAAATGGATTATTAAAGTTAGGTTATGTCACTAAAAGTCCCATTAGCATGAATTGTGAACTACCGGGATTTGGTAGACGCTTATGCATATAATAGTACTATTTGGGGACGATCACCCCAGTTCGCGCCTTGACGGTTGATCTCCGTCGTACCATATTGATTGGTAAGCGAATTTATGTATGAGAAGATTTCCATAGCGTGACCTTTGTGACGACACGCTACTTTAGATGCGCAAATTGAGTATCGGGTTAGCTACCCGTTGTTTGGTTTAGTAAGGTAACAATGTCATGCGGCTTATAATAATCCAAACTAACGAAATACTACTAGACGCACCGAATTACGATGTATTGCCTGACTAGCAATACAGGGTCATACTATTGATATTATGTTCGTGTTTTGGTTTTCATAACCATATTCATATAACGGTTTTTATTTTCATACAACGTCATAAGACGTATTGTATGGTGTTTTTAACGACAATGATTCGTATAATGGTTTTTAAGGCAAATGCCTATATTATGATTTGATAAAGATTTGTATAAAATGATTTTGGCTATTTTATGGCCTATTACAATGATTTGTACAAAATGATTTTCGGTAATAACTTTATACCGATGTTATATTGATGGATTTTATTAGACTCTATGAATTCACTCGGCGTTATCGCTGACCTTTTCTTTTAACATGTTTTATCTTAGGTACTTGAAGGTAATTCTCGGGAAGACAACAAGAATTCATGGCCCGCACTTAAATATTAATTTCCATTCAAATGCTTTGTAAAACCTGTATAAAATACAATGACTTGGGACCTATGTAACTTTGATATTTATGAATGGAAATGCTTTATAAATAAACGACGCGATTTTTATGCATTGTCTATGATGTGAGTAATGTGCTATCCCGTAACACCAACTAGTCTTCCGTTATATTGAGTTGTATAAATTTGGGGGTGTTACAGTTTGGTACCAGAGCTCTCGTTATAGAGAACGAAAGATTTTTTAAACCAAAGGTTTTGAATAAAACATTTCAAAATCTTTTAACTAAAAACATTTTTCTAAAAATGTCTAAAAATCTTTTGACTATAACGGTGCCGAAGAATTCCCGAGTTCCGACAAGTCCAGACTGAGAAGTGTTATTTTAATATATATATATAACTTGGTTATATATATATATGATGTAATTTTATTACATGATTGTTTGATGATTATTTTGATTTTTATACGAGGTATTTATACGACGTAGATTGTCACAAGAAACCCTAAATCCCCTAGTAAATTAATCGAAGCTATTCTCGTAGGAAATTTAGCTATTCCAGATCTAAACCAAGTTGCGGATATTTATGATCCCAACGAAATGGTTGATATTCGTAGAAATGTAGATATTAGTTGATTGTGATAAAAGAATTGGCGAGATTAAATCTAATATCGATGTCATGACGATCTTTCCTTATAGAGTGGAGTTTGACAAAACGTTATCACCTGGAAAGATGTCATCTGATTCGTTGTCATCCAATTCTTAAATTTGAAATCGAAAGGGTGAATGTTGCACTTGAGGCTGTCATTGGAACCATTACCCAAAAGCCTCAAGCCACTAGTACCTTTCCAAGAAATCTAATTGAATGTGTGAGTCATTTCATACTAGTGACTCATTTGATAATTGTTGTTGTAAGAGCTATAGGATTGGAAATTAAGTATTGATTCATATCGAGCTTTTATTGCCCTTTTAAGGTTTATAAATAAGGATGAAACTATTAGAAAATGAGGTAGGATATCGAATTGAGTTTAAGTTGGTTGAAACTTGAATAAAATAAAATTTAACCCATATGGAATATGAGATTGTTAAGAGGAAGTCGTTAAGTTCTGTGATTGAATTATAAGGTTTTAATTGATTGTAGGATTGTGTTAAGGGTTGTTCCTAGGCCATTGTCCAGTGACGAGGATGCCTAGTGTCCAAGAAGTAAATTGAAGAAATCTTCTTCTGAATTGAGACCGATGGATCTTCTGGGACATGTGGAGCACCTAATGACTCTTGTAGATTAGTATTCATTGTGGTATCTTTTAAAAATCCCTAACTTAACTGAGACATCATTTGGTAGGATGAGTTCTGAGAATTGTATGACATGGTGACATGTAATGTGTTACGGTACAATTTTGACTTGTTTGTGATTAATGAAAAAGACTACCTTTGATTGCTAAATCCTACATGTATCGATGTTATCTATCCTTTATTGCTATATCCTAATGTTCTCATTAGTGATGCAACCATTGAACAAGTACTCATCTTGAATTGAGTTACGTTATGGATTATTCTTTTGAGTGCCATCGAGATCACGGACCTCATGATTAATTGGCTAAGCTCATTTCCTATTATATTATAGTTAGTTCTTGGTGAACAACTTTTCATCACTCTTTTACAGATCACTCATTGTTTTTATAAGTTAAAACAATATTCCTTGAAAAAATTGAATTTTCATCACTAAAAGGATTACTCAAAGTAAGATTTATAAGTGATTGTTATCGAAATGAAGTTGTTTATAAAACATCTTGGAAAACTTAATTGTTTTCATAATAAAGAAAATCTTTGTAAAGTTATTTTTGATTCTTATTTAAGAATTAAGCATGAAAATGTTTTTATTATAAACATGATGATAAAATTTTGACGAACTGAGTATTGCATTGTTAGTCTTGAAATTATATATAGTTGCGCGCCTACATACAATTTGGAATGGACCATGCAAGGCTGATTAGTAGTCACCATAAAACTAATGAATAAACACTACATTTTCTTTGAAGATTGTGAAAGATTAAATTTTATGAGATCTGCAAGAAGTGAAAAATAGGGACATAGTGTTAGGGACACCTACATATGTGCCCGTACTATTTATTCTTCTGAGTCGAATTTACTCATCTGTGGAAATTGTCTTATTTGACAATTGATAATCCGTTCTTGTCCAATTCTCCCGTAGTGAGATTCTTAGGAAAAGTATCTGATTACCGAGTGTTGATACCCGATTGGATGTATCGACGTTCTTATCATTTCTTTTGATTAGATTTCATATTTAAATGATCTGGGTAACGATCCGAGGAGCTTTCAAATGCGTACTCAATTCATGAAAACATGGGATATATTCATATTCATTAAATGTTTTCGTCTGTATTTGATTTGAAATTCTCTCGCATAGATTATGCGTTGACCTTACTCTTTTAATAGTAGTTGTGTATCCAGATATCCTTGAATTTTTGAAGGATTAAGAGTTATTATTAGTCTTTTGAGAAGATCACATCTTATCGACGACAATGAAACTGGAAAGTTGATAGTGCCAGTAGAATGAATTGATTGATTATGACATAACGACATTGTCTTAATTGATGGGAACTCGAATAGAATTCCCCTAAATGATAAGATGTTGATTATCAAAAGTGATCTAAATAATTCTTGATGGATGACTTGAAATTATACCATGAATGGTTATGAACTAATCATAAGATATTATAATCTAGAAAGAACTTAAAATGAATGTATTAAAAGATGTTTATGTTATCTGAAACTTTAGGAGGTATTTATTGGTGAATTACCTAGACTTTTGCCATTAAGGCAGATTGAAATTGGTATTTATTATATTCCCGGTGCTGCACCTGTGGCGTGTGCATTGTACGTCAACACCATCTGAATTTAAGGAATTACCATACAACTGAGAGTTGTCGGAGAAAGATTTTATTCTACCGAGCTCGTCATCATGAAGAGCTATGGTGTTATCATTTGCTTATATTTATAGATTACTGTGAACTGAGTAAATTTACAATCGAAAACGATATCCATAACTCGAAATGGAAGATTTGTTCGATCATTTACAAGGTTCTAGCGTATGCTTTAAAGATTTGATCCACGGCATGGTTATTATCAACTTTGCGTCCACGAAGAAGATTATCTATTCCAATCACTACATCCGGTACTTGTAATGAACATTATGAGTTTCACACGATGTCGTTTGGATTGACCGATGCACATGTAGCATTCATAAATTTGGTGAATCACGTGTGTAGGCTGTAATTTGATAAATTCATGCGTGTGATCATTAAGAGCTATTTGTTTTTTTATAAGAATAAGAATGAGTTAATAATTATTTATAGATTGCCCTGAATTGGCCGAACAACGAAAACTTGTACCTTGAATATATAACATGTGATTTAAAACTTAATCCTTTATATTATTTGACCGTGTGATTAATAGAAAATGGAATATATTGACTCTTCAAAATTAAGAGCCCTTTTAAGACTTTTTGGCTTTACCAAAAAGAAAGTGCAAGTGTGTTTTGACAAATGTTTTAACAAAAGAATATTTAAGGAATCATTCCCTTATAACCAAAACATTTAACTAAACTCCTGTTTAGGGGTAAATGTTTGTGTATACCTCAAGACATCTTAAGAAGAATTGAGGGAATTATATAAATTATGACTTGAAACCTCAAACGACACTTTTTTTGCTTTTCAACTAAGAAAATTTTGACCAAAGTATAATCAAAGATTTTTCAAACATTTACGAATCTTATTAATTATTTTCGATAAATCAACAAAAATCTTGTTAATTAAATTCAAATTTATTTTTAACTTTTTATATAATTGGTCGAACTAAGAAATTTAAAATTTTTACGTTTACGTTTCATAAAAACTTAATATTTATTTTTAAATTTACGTGTAATAATTATCGATGCTTTAAACGTCGGATTAAGCAAAACTGATAAAAATGATAGTTGAGACGAAATTAAAACTTAGAAAATGTGAAGAAATAATTTTTGAATAAATATGGACATGATAATTATATCATCAGGAAAGATGAATATAGATACTGACACATTATATAAAAAGGATAAAGAATCAATTAGGATTGTGTTCCTTAATAATGAAGGTGCAAAATAAATTGCCAAACAATTTAAAAATAGCTGATGATTGTAAAAAAGATAATATAGATAATATAAAGTGGTTCGCGGCTAATGTGAACCATTAGAATTGAGAAGCCTATGGCATTAAATGATTAAAAGTCCATTTGTGATTGCCTAAATATGGAGATTTTGAGATATAGATATGTTGGAATTTGTAAGTATAAGTATTCTATTTATGTCATTTATGACTAAAAGTATCTTTGTCTAAAGAAGTCGTACTAATGACAAATTATGAAGGCAGACATCGCCTCATACATTAGTAAACGTCTAGCTATTGCAAAGGTCATCATCTGAATTTGATTCGATTTGGGTCATCGTCGACAGACTGACCAAATCTGCCAATATCATTCCCGTTAATGATAAATGCAAAAGAGTTATGTAAACATAGTGTGCCTGTATCGAACATCTTTATCAAGATCCTCGCTTCGCATCGAATTTCTAGAGATTTGCTCAGAAATCATTGAGAACGAACCTTGATGAGAGTACTATCTACCACCCTAATCGAAGGGACGAGGTAAAGTAACAATACAAAACACTAGAAGTCTTGTTTTATGTTTAAATGATTGACCTTTGGTAATGAACCGTATAATCGTTTTCCTTTGGAAAGATTATCATTGATAATCATCGTATTAGGATCGAGATCGAATCTTTTTAGGATCTAAATATTAGAGCATCTTTAAGTAGGAGTTGAGATGAAGACACCCGACATACACCCATTGTGAGTTGGACATGTCTTTTAGGTTTAAGGTTTCCTATGATGGCGAACCTAACCTTACAAAATACTCGACCCGTGAGACCTAAAATTATTGTTGAAATTAGGATCTGATTATTGACTGCCGGTAGTGAGTAGGAGATTATGTGAATATGAAATGTAGATCTTGAAGTGCCAGATGGGTAGCGAAGTTATGCCAAAAAATTTAACCTTGGAGAAATGAATTAATGATCTGACAAATCATGGGATATAAGTCCCCGTAGTATGGGACCATAGAGATGATGTAAAAAAAAGATTGGTTTGAAAGGCATACAAGCTGGATCTACCCTAGGACTTCAAGAGCTGCGTGAATTATGATTCGTATATCGAACTTGATAAAATATCTATCAAGTGAAAATCTGAATTCTTCTTAGTAAAGTTTTGATCGGTGAAAAGTTGCATTCATCAGAAACCCGTGAACATCATGGATAGAGAAAGTAAGTCAACATTAAGCCTGATCTTATTCCCGTAGTTATGTTTGATGAAACTCGCGTATTGTAATAAATTACACTTGTGAGAAAAGACCGAATGTGGAGGAAATACCCACATGGCTTTAACTCTATAAGAAGCGAGTAGTAAGATGATCTTTGAGGACAAAGATCCTGTTTAGGGGTAAATGCTGTGACAATCCGTCAATTTATGGTTGATATTTTATTCTCGAATATTATTTAAAAACATTATTTTAATGTTACATTCTGAACTCACTTATTTTTGGGAAGTAATTTGGATTTACGTCTTGAAGTAGCATCGACTACGTTTAAACCGGAGGATTCTACGTTACGTGCTTACGTTTACATACACCGTCTTTGGTGACAGTCCGACATTTCAGAAAATAAATTTATCCGTGAATATTATTTTGGAGTTTTAAATTTGTGTTGGTTCATAAACTCATAAATTTACGAGAAGAGATTAGGACTTGCGATTTTAATTTAACGTCCGTTACGACTAAACCGGAAACCTTAGGATTACGTATTTACGTTTTCGAACTCCGTTTTTGATGAGACAATTTTTATTAGATTCGTTTCATGCCGTTGATTCATAATTTATAAAAACGTTTTTCGTAAAACGACCCGAGGGAACGCAAATCGAGGAAACTAGAATCGAGGAGTACCCGTAAATAAATGGGGATGAGACAAGTGGGACACTTGTCCCACCCCCACTCAAACCGGCCTAACTAGCTCCACCAACACCTTAGGTGTCAAATTTTACTTAACAAGTTTACACTTGTCCTAAGCTTATGAAATAAGCTAACCTTACTACACAAAACCACAAACCAAAATCACTTCTCATTTTGCAACTCATGCAAACCACACATAATTTCCTCTCTACTCTCCCTTGTTGCCGTCCCATTTCAACCAAAACACCACCATCATCTAATTTTTAACCACAAACATATGTTATAACTTACATATGTTAATCTCCATTCAAAAAGAGGAAGATTGGTGCAAGTTTTAACATCCAAGGAGGAGTGTCCATGGAGTATTAGGGCTGATTTTCCACAAGGAGTTTATGAAGATTGGTGGTCTTGAAAATGGTCTTGGCTATTCACAAGTTTCTCCATCAAAATCCATGTTTTGATCACAACCTACATCAACTTGGTGGTATAAAGATTGTCCTCCTCATCCTCTTGTTATTTTTGATTATGTAATCTTGTATTTATTTTACTTATGTATATGTATATGATGATGAATGATGATTAAAAATATTGTGTGGGGATTTGGTGTTGATAAAAATGCTTAAAAAGATGAAAGACTATAAGAAACAAGGCTAAAATCTTGTTTAAATTTGTTGGCTGTATAAAACAGTAAAGAATCAAATGGTGAACTGATAAAAATGGCATAGATTAATGAATAAACAGTAAGTAATATGTCTTGTACACATGTGAGAGTTGGCCATGCAATGGAATCATTGTAATGAGTGAGATATGATCAAAACAAGTTTAAAGTACAAATCTGAGTTCACTGTTTTTGACGATTTTTAGAAACTACTTAGAGGATGATTCAACAGTAGCTATAGAAGAGTTAAATGGAGCACATATAATGTAGTTTATGTGATAAAAATTTGAGCTTCTATTTCCATATAGAACTCTAGATATGGCAGTTTTGGTGAAGATGAAAATAAAAATCATATTTTGAGAATTAATGTGTATTACTATTATATAAGCACTCAAAATTATATTGTATAAAATGTAAAGTTAAAACCCACTAACTCATGAATTTTATTTATATAAATATGTTAAAAGTTAAATAAATGGATAAATTATAAAAATGGTAGTGGAATAATATTTATAAGTTATAAAAACTATAAACATGATTTTTACGATTTTTTCGGTTATTACCGTAAAATTAACGTTTTTGTTAAATAAAACTTAGACGGTTGGACCCGTCTAATGTAAACTTTTATAAACTCATATACTGATATATAAACATATATAACAAGTAAAAACCGATAAAACCCAAACTATATAACATACGGATATTAACGGGCTAAATTAACGTTATTGGACTAATAAAACAACAAAATTGACTAAAACACTTATAAACTTATTTATTGGGCTTAACCCATTTAGGCCCAACTTGTAAAGTATAGATACTGATAATATAAGTATAACATGGATTAATACAAGTTAAATAACTTATAATAAGTTTATTGGACTTAAAACACGTAAATAGGTAAAACTAGTAAACTAGTAAGAAGTTATCAATACGTAAACACTAAAATGAGTAAAAGAGAATATATAAACCCACTTGATCATCATATATATATATAATCAGCATATGTATACATAATTGTTATTTTTATAAAGTCATTGGACATGAGTCTAAGACGTGTATTATTTGTCTAGGTTTCCGTGATTGAAGCACGTACCGTACGTCCGAATTGCCGATAACCGCCTTCCCACATCAACGTGAGTTCATAGCCTCACACTCTTTTAAATGTTTTTATAAATGTTTTATAAACCCGCGAGGGAGATAACATGTTAGTTTTTATAAAATAGGACACCATTTGTCCCGATTGTTTGTTTATTGATTTGGACCCGAATGATTGTATGACCCGATTGTATGACCCGATAAATGATTAAAGGACCTGATAGATGAAAGTAAATGGATTATTAAAGTTAGGTCATGTCACTAAAAGTCCCATTAGCATGAATTGTGAACTACCGGGATTTAGTAGACGCTTATGCATATAATAGTACTATTTGGGGACGATCACCCCAGTTCGCGCCTTGACGGTTGAACCCCGTCGTGCCACATTGATTGGTAAGCGAATTTATGTATGAGAAGATTTCCATAGCGTGACCTTTGTGACGACACGCTACTTTAGATGGGAAAATTTAGTATCGGGTTAGCTACCCGTTGTTTGGTTTAGTAAGGTAACAATGTCATGCGGCTTATAATAATCCAAACTAACGAAATACTACTAGACGCACCGAATTACGATGTATTGCCTGACTAGCAATACAGGGTCATACTATTGATATTATGTTCGTGTTTTGGTTTTCATAACCATATTCATATAACGGTTTTTATTTTCATACAACGTCATAAGACGTATTGTATGGTGTTTTTAACGACAATGATTCGTATAATGGTTTTTAAGGCAAATGCCTATATTATGATTTGATAAAGATTTGTATAAAATGATTTTGGCTATTTTATGGCCTATTACAATGATTTGTACAAAATGATTTTCGGTAATAACTTTATACCGATGTTATATTGATGGATTTTATTAGACTCTATGAATTCACTCGGCGTTATCGCGACCTTTTCTTTTAACATGTTTTATCTCAGGTACTTGAAGGTAATTCTCGGGAAGACAACAAGAATTCATGGCCCGCACTTAAATATTAATTTCCATTCAAATGCTTTGTAAAACCTGTATAAAATACAATGACTTGGGACCTATGTAACTTTGATATTTATGAATGGAAATGCTTTATAAATAAACGACGCGATTTTTATGCGTTGTCTATGATGTGAGTAATGTGCTATCCCGTAACACCAACTAGTCTTCCGCTATATTGAGTTGTATAAATTTGGGGGTGTTACAAAAATAACCCTGAACCTCGATCTCGAACAAGCAACCCCGACCGTAAACTTGAAAACTCAAACAAACCACGATCAAACTTGAACCTATAATGTATAACCCTATCTCATACATTGAACCTATAATGTTGAACCCTATCTAATACATTCAACCTCTAATGTTGAAGCTTATCTAATACATTTGACCTCTAATGTATAACCCTATCTCATGCATTGAACCTCTAATGTTGAACCCTATCTAATACATTGAACCTCTAATGTTGAAACCTATCTAGTACATTGATCCTCTAATGTATAACCCTATCTAATACATTGAACCTCTAATCTTGAACCCTATCTAATACATTGAACCTCTAAGGTATAACCCTATCTAATACATTGAACCTCTAATGTTGAACCTTATCTAATACATTGAACCTCTAATATTGAACCTTATCTAATACATTGAACCTCTAATGTATAACCCTATCTCATACATTGCACCTCTAATATTAAACCATATCTAATACATTGAACCTTTAATGTTGAACCATATCTAATATATTGAACCTCTAATGTTGAACCCTATCTCATACATTTAAGGTCCAATGCATGAGATACATTGAAGGTCCAATGCATGAGATACATTGAAGGTCCAATGTATTAAAAAAAATTAAATTCATATAAAAAATTTAACAATACTTTTGACCCTAAGTTTTAAACCTTATTTTTTAATGTAATATATATTTAAAAGTATATATATAATAAAAATATTATAATGTATAAAAAAATATAGTTCTTAAAATTTAAAATACGATTTTACCATTTAAAAAAATTATATGTCTTTTTATGATAAAAAAAAGTGAGAGAAATGGTTAAATTTTCCCGCCAATGTTTTTCCGCCAACATTTTCCCGCCAAAAGTTAACATTCATTGAGAATTGTTAAGATTCACTGATAATTGTTAACATTCATTGTTAATATTCATTAAAAATTGTTCACATTCATTGAGACTTACAAACAGACACGCCTAAACATAGTTTTATTCGACACGGACACTTAAACACGCGCTTAATTAAACATGGATATTACAACGAAAAAAACACATCACAAACTAGTTCAAACTAATGTTCCCATGTCATCGTAAAGGTCGTGAAGTAGTGTAGCTGAATCAACTGTGTGCCTATCGCCATGACGGTACATATCTACTGTTTTCTCAAGTACCATTATCTTTCCACTCAAGTGAACACATTTTTCACACATTGAAGAACTTGGAGAAGAAATTGGAGTCGGTGAAGGTATCGAATAAGAGCTTGGAGAAGAAAAGCTCGTTGAAGCACCAAGAGAATTGACTAGTAGTCTGACTCTATCTTCTTTCCATAAAAAAATTGCATCCATATGAAATTTTAGGTTTCACCTATGAACGTGGATAAGCATAGTATTGTTTACCAAAGGTATCTTTTTGCCAAGATTCTCGAAGAACTATGTCTCTACGTACACGGGAAAGCTTCATGCTTCAATATCTTCATAATAACAATGTGTGTTTGTGATGATAAGTGTGTGTGTAATCTGCTAGTGGTTGTGATGATAAGCTAGGAGTGTGTGTAGTTATAAATATAACATAGTGTCCTTTCCCGCCAATTTTTTCCCGCCAACATTTTCCCACCAACGTTGAACCTACTAGTGGTTCTAATGTTGAAACCTATCTAATACATTTAACCTCTAATGTATAAGCCTATCTCATGCATTGAACCTCTAATGTTGAACCTTATCTAATACATTGAACCTCTAATGTATAACCATATCTAATACATTAAACCTCTAATGTTGAACCCTATCTAATACATTGTACCTCTAATGTATAACCCTGTCTCGTACATTGAACCTATAATGTTGAACCATATCTAATACATTAAACCTCTAATGTATAGTCCTATCTCATACATTGAACCTCTAATGTTAAACCTTATGTAATACATTCAACCTCTAATATTAAACCCTATCTAATACATTGGACCTCTAATGTATAACCATATCTCATGCATTGATCCTATAATGTCGAACCCTATCTAATACATTGAACCTCTAATATTAAATGCTATCTAATACATTGATCCTCTAATGTATAACCATATCTAATAAATTGAGCCTCTAATATAGAACCCTGTCTAATACATTGAACCTCTAATATATAACCCTATCTAATACATTGAAACTCTAATCTTGAACCCTATCTAATACATTGAACCTCTAATGTATAACCCTGTCTCATATATTGAACCTCTAATATTGAACCCTATCTAATACATTGAACCTTTAAAGTTGAACCATATCTAATACATTGAACCTCTAATGTATAATCCTATCTCATACATTGAACCTATAATGTATATCCCTATCTCATACATTGAACCTCAAATGTTGAACCCTATCAAATACATTGAACCTCTAATGTTGAACCCTATCTAATACATTGAACCTCTAACGTATAACCCTATCTCATACATTGGACCTCTAATGTTGAACCCTATCTAATACATTGAACCTATAATGTTGAACCTTATCTAATACATTGGACCTAAAATGTATAACCCTATCTCATACATTGAACCTCTAATGTTGAACCCTATCTAATACATTGAACCTCTAATGTATAACCCTATCTCATGCATTGAACCTCTAATGTTGAACCCTGTCTAATACATTGAACCTCTAATGTATAACCGTATCTAATACATTGAACCTCTAATGTTAAACTCTATCTAATGTATTGAACCTCTAATGTATAACCCTATCTCATACATTGAACCTCTAATGTTGAACCCTATCTAATACATTGAACCACTAATGTATAACCCTATCTAATACATTAAACCTCTAATGTTGAACCCTATCTAATACATTTAACCTCTAATGTATAATCCTATCTCATACATTGAACCTCTAATGTTGAACCCTATCTAATACATTCATCCTCTAATGTTGAACCCTATCTAATACATTGGACCTCTAATGTATAATCCTATATCATGCATTGAACCTCTAATGTTGAACCCTGTCTAATACATTGAACCTCTAATGTTGAACCTTGTCTAATACATTGATCCTCTAATGTATAACCCTATCTAATACATTGAACCTCTAATATTGAACCTTATCTAATACATTGAACCTCTAAGGTATAACCCTATCTAATACATTGAACCTCTAATGTTGAACCCCTATCTAATACATTCAACCTCTGATATACCCTATCTAATACATTGAACCTCTAATGTATAACCCTATCTCATATATTGAACCTCTAATTTTGAACCATATCTAATACATTGAACCTTTAATGTTGAACCCCATCTAATACATTGAACCTCGAATGTATAACCCTATCTCATACATTAAAGGGCCAATGCATGAGATACATTGAAGGTGAAATGTATTAAAAAAAATTAAATTCATATAAAAAGTTTAACAATACTTCTCACCCTAAGTTTTAAACTTATTTTTTTAGTGTAATATATATTTAAAATTATATATAAAATAAAAATATCCAAAACCCTTATATAAGAAGCATATGTTACCAATCAAATTCAGCCATAATGCCACGTCAAACCAAACCTACCAGACTTCCTTTTTTGACAATTATCCCGCCCAATTATTTAGCAACTAACTTTTATGGCATTGACAAAAAAAACGCACACATTCATTATTTCTGGATCAAAACAAATCACATTAACTAAAACCAAGATCCCTAAAAAATTTTCATAACCATATCCAAATAATCAAATCAAAATAATTTTCGATTGGATCTTCAATTATACAAAATCATAACGCATTTTTTACTCATAACCAGATCCATAAAACTCTTTTTCAATTAATCAAATATGTTTTCATGAAATAATATTCCAATCCCTTTAATAATTTTTTTTGAATTATTATATGTTACTATTTTGATTTTGGATGATTTCTATGAATGATTATTTAACAGGTATTGATGATTATATGAACGATTTCTATGAACGATTTATAATCAGGTATTATGATTTTTGATGATTTCTATGATTTTCTATGATTTTCTATGAACAGGTATTTTGATTTTCGATGATTTCTATGCACGATTTATTAACAGGTATATCATAGTATTGGGTATGGAGGTACGATGCATCCACATATTTAAAAGGTATGATTTTATGATTTTATTATTTTTAGGGATCTTGGTTTAAACTTTATGGAGGTATAAATCCCATTTTTTTAGTCATTACAAGATCCTTAATTTTTTTTCAACTAACTTAAATTGTTTTCCATGAATCTATATTCAAAGCCATTAAATTGTTTCCATGAATCGATATTCAAAGCCCTTAAATCATTTATTTTTCTTAGGATTATTACATGTTAATAATTGATTTGGATGACTTATGAACAATTTATAAACCCTATCATCCCCAAAAATCATCCAAAAAATACTTCATCTCTAAAAGTCATCTCTAAAAAACCAGTATGCGGCGAAGTAATGAAAATAAGTAGTTCTTTTATAATCTCTTTAAGAATGTGTTTGGGAATGGTTATTGAAATGTTTGTATGCCTATTTTTTTAAGAAAATAAGCAGTTTTAAATTTTTAGATTCAATTGTTTTCTACAATTCAAAAGTGGTGATTTGATTATTTGCACCTTTAGCCAAGAGTTAGTTTCTTTTGTTTGATTAAAAGCGATTTGTTAAATTGCTATGAGAGTAGTGTTAGGAAACACTACAGGATATGAAATTTGTCATAAATAGTCACCGCTTGAGATTATTCTACAATATGTTAACATTATGAAGGCAGTCGCATAATATATATGAAAACGTGGGTTATGTAGTGTATACTCAGTGTCATGAAGGTGCATATAATATGGATATAGCCTAAATAAGATTGCATTTTCTTTAGTATTTATATGATGCTTGGCGGTACATTTATTACGTCACCCTTAAGGTTATTAGATGAGATTGATATTGAGCTTAGGAACAAAGTGAAGTATATTTTAATTGTGTCAACTCATGTATAATTCCTTTACGGTGCGTATGTTTTCATCAAGTTCTCATTGCATATGAAATTAAAACACGTGTGTACCATTCAGTAACTGTAGTCTCTTACCCATAAGTGTTTCTTGGCTTCTTGTGGTAGAAAGTGTGATCATACCCCGTTCTGCACTTACCTTAGTTATAAATTATTTTCTTGATTTTGTAGAAATAAAGAAGCAGGCACAACCTGGATTCCTTTTCGAAATGCTCCCTCATGCAATCATGGTTTCTGTAACCAGGTAACGTTCGCCCGTATAACCCATTTTAGTTTTAACCATTTTTAATGGATTTCCCATTTAACATTTTATAAGTGAAAAGTAAATGCACTACAATACATTTATACTTAAGATAATTTATTTTTCCACATGTGCCAGTTTAACAGCAAGTTTGTATAAAGATTACCACTTCTGTTTGGATGATAATGGTCATAATCCTGGATGAATAATGGTATGATTCTGGGCTCATTTCGATCGTGGGTGTGCATCTTGTGTTTCTTAGATGAAGGTTTCTCTTCAAGATCCATGAAAAGGTAATACTTTTAGTCATTCACAATAGGTGCTTGACTTTTTGATTATTACGCTTTTAAGAGGGTGTTTGGGAATAGTTATTGAAATGTTAATATGCATAAAATTTAAGTAATGAGTTAAATTCTTTTATATACAATTGTTATCTACAAATATAAGATTGTGATCTGATCATTTTTTATAAAAACATACCATAGGTAGATAATTATTTTCGTGTCTTTGCTCCATAGTGGAACTTGATCTAAATTATATATGAATCGCGTAGCCAGTTTAGGAATAGTTGCAATTGAACTGATCACCCTTATAAAACTGTAAAATATATAAGGATCCGGACATCAAAAATTTTCATAAATATTTTTTCATTTTGCATATGCTAGAATGAGTCTCATCTGATTTATTACATCTATATACATGTATTGACTTATCTTTTTTTCTTTAAAAATTTTGTTCTTATGTAGAAAAATGAGTCAGAAGTAGCGTTTATCTCTCTACTGAATGATGGTCACAATATCCTGTATCCAATCATTTTTTATACATACATAAACCACCATTCACCAATATCAGGTATCTTAGCTTTTGTTATTACTGCAGTACTATTTACACGAGGCGACATATACATGGCTAAAAAGAAAAAAACGGTTTGAAGCATTGCTCGGTATTTATAAGTACAAAAATATCCGATTTTCTCATGAAGCCATCATAAACTGTAAACTTAAATTATCTTATCCATTTTCAGTAGCCTGGTGATTGCTGTTTGACAAATTGACAAGAACGATCCATGTAAATCGTGTTACTCTCTAAAGGATCCATTAGCAAAAAGGGTAGTAAACATAATTACATAGTGTTAAACAACACTTTATGTATAACGCATCACCTAAGTTTTATGAGTTTTGGAATATAAACAAGTACAAGAAACGTGCACAGAAATGTAAATGACTTGATCATATGAATTTAAGAACCCCGTTTATTAGTTGCATTATCTCGCTTGGAAAATGTATATGCGTAGTTCTGATTGTCTTATGTGTGTCTTGCAGACGAAGATCATATGATGACACCAACTTTTGCCACTTTGGTCCTTTTACCCAAAGGCTTCAAAATATCAAAAGAAAGTGCCACACAGTTCTACCAATGGTTCGTTTGACACATACATAACTGCCAAATATTATGCACACAGACATGAGGAAGAAACATCCTGCATGCTGACTAAAACTTGACAAATGAAAAAGTATGTTGGTACATTATACAAACTTAAGTAATTTCCTTTAGTGTATTTGCGCATGTTAAATTTGCCATCTTAGCGTTCAAGGATATAATGTAGTCAACAATGTATATTGCCAGTATGTATTTATTGAATATGTTAGGTACAAATGAAGCATGTCAAATAAGTATATTTTACATAACAGTTGGAAACAAATGAAATAGGTCAGCCGTGTTAATCACGGTTAATATTTAAAAATGCACCTAACCTCAAGATAATTATTATCACAAGTGGCGCCTTTGACCTTATCTTTTCGGCTTGAGCATACAAACTGTAATGTAGGTAGTTGCAAAGTAGGCGCTTTGGTTCAGGATAAATATAAAAACACTAACCTGTCCCAACTCACTATGTTGTAATGTAGAAACTCACTACTATCTATTGAAACATTGGTTGTATGTTACTTTCTTGGATCGGAGAGGAATGAACCAAGTGAGATTACAGTCTCAACATGGAAGGTACACGACATGTGTCCAGAATCAGAATGAAGTGACAATTGCTGCTCTTCATATGTATTGAACAACAAAGAGGGTCTAATTGATCTGTTCAATCTTTGTGGTGGTACCTTCGGTATATCTATCCGGGAGATATCAAACAATGGTCTCCAGGTATGTATTATTAAAGATTTAGTGGGTGTTTGGATTTTATATTTTGAGCATATATTTATGTCCTCTAAGAAATATGAATTAAGCAGGCACAGTTGCTTATTGGTTAGTGCTTCTTTTTAGCAAAACAAAAGCCAACTGCAATTCAAATTTCTAAGGTGACCTATACTACTACTTTTATCGAACTATATTTGGGTAGTTAGACGAGAAAATAATTCAATAGGGTCAAAAGTTAATAACAGATAGCTTCGACCTTATACCTTCAATCGAATGTGTGAGAGTTTTCTACCTTGAATGTACTTTTTTTAAACTGCCTAACACGAGTAGATTACTTAGAATATAAGTTACACCAACATGCAATTAACTTTTTTTCTTTGATAAATTAATGTGCAATATTTTTGTGTTTGTATAGGTTAAATAAAAAAAGATGATACTATTCTTGGTTAGTGAATTTAAGAAAACATAAGGAATTGATCTTTCAAAGTACAAGCTGGAATGAACAAATTTCATTTTGTTTACTAAGGAATTGATCTTTCACAGAGCATATATCTTCATTCATTTTATTTTTTGAGGTAGAGAAAAATGTTACGCGGATTAGAGCACACATATTTAAGATTCTTTCCATGTATATAAGGTCGGTTCGTTGGGTTACTGATACAACAAAGGCATGACTAATATATTTCAGGTACTCATTATTATAGGTAGCAATTCATATGTATATACACAAAAATTTGGGCTAATGTGTGCGAGACCAGTAATAAATTTTTTTTTAAAAAAAGTAATCAACTTGAAATCACCCAAAGTGTATGTTTTTTTGTAAGGATTAAAAGTACATGATGGGTAAAATAATATGTAAAGACGGTAAGCCAATGATGGCCCGAAGATGTGTTCGGTTCACGGACACAAATATGAAGGAGACATGTGATAGTACTAAAGCTGCTCATATATGTGATAAGGAGATGGTTGCTACATCCATATTATTCTTATTTTATCCAAGTACTATTAGTAACCTCTCAATTCAGGAGACCTATAACTAAAGGGCTTTTCTACTTTTCATGAGACCTTGAAAAAACTATTTATTTTCTTATTAAAGACTAAAATAAGCACTTGCAGGCCTGTTTATTTTTAACTACATAAGTACTTGAATATATTGTAATTCTCAACCGTCTATAAGAAAACAACACGTATTGATGTTCTTTAATTGACAGAAACAGGAGGATATCGTACCAAATGTCGCTCATGTTAAGGAATAAGAAAGTTTCTTGATTGCGGTAAATGTTCCTCTCCAAACTAATTCTTTAATATATCCCAAAATGTATATTCGCTTTATGATTCATTTGTAGGATTCAGCTAGAAATCGTTATCTAAGCATATATGATAAAAATGACCCATTTGACCCGTTTCCTTAGTAATTTTATGTTTTCCTTTTTGAAGTTGATTTAATTTTGTTCTATTGAAGGTCTTTAACATTGCCAGGAGAACATTCCCGGTACAAATCATGTATAGTAAGAGCCCGTGTGAAGATCATGTCGAAGCTTATGTCAAACAAGCATTGACAATCCAAATCACAAGTGGTTTGGGTGACATACTAATCCTTATGATGAGTCGAGAAGAGATTAGAGCAACTTGTTGTGTAAGATACTGCATTTTTGGAGTAACAAGAGCCATTGTCGAAGCTTATGTCAAACAAGCATTGACAATCCAAATCACAAGTGGTCTAGGTGACATACTAATCCTGATGATGAGTCGAGAAGAGATTAAAGCAACTTGCTGTGGAAGATACTGCATTTGTGGAGTAACAAGAGCAGTCAATTTAGATATAGTGAACATAACTTTCTACTCGCCTTTTACTGATATGAATGTTCATTTCACTATCAGGTGGTAAAGTTAAGGATGTCGTAGCTATACCTAGAATGAATATAGATCATTCCGATCCTAAAATGCCTTTCCATTTAAATAGAAGACAGATTCCTATTTCTGTATGTTCTACAATGACCATAAACAAAAGCCAAGGACAAACTTTATCTAAAGTGGGACTATATTTAGAACGTGCGGTTTTTTCTCATAGGCAATTGTACGTCACTGTTTTAAGGGTAAAACGCAAGAATAGTCTTAAAGCATTGTGTTGCGATAAAGAAGGAAACTATTGCAATTATACAACTAATGTTGCGTATAAAGAGGTGTTACACTTTCTTTAAATCGGATACTTTGATTTCTTTTTACTTTGCTGCAATTATAGAGTTTTTTCATTAATAGTTTGATTATTTATTATGGTTCTTTGTGATAAGGGATTTCTTTTTACTTTGCTGCAATTATAGAGTTTTTTCATTAATAGTTTGATTATTTATTATGGTTCTTTGTGATAAGGGAGTACATTTTTCCCATCATGTTTAAAAATTATGCATATGGTTTGTTCTAATTACATCTAACAATTATTTTAAGATTTTAGATTTCATTTTATATATAAAAATAGTTTATTTTATTCAATTTACTTCAAACAAATTCTTAAAGCCATCCGCCCATCGGGCGGGCCTCTCGGCTAGTTATAATATATAAAAAAATATATAATTCTTAAAATTTTAAAATACTATTTTACCATTTCAAAAAAATTATATGTCTTTTTATGATAAAAAAAAGGTCAGGGAAATGGTCAAATTTTCCCGCCAATGTTTTTACCAACATCTGCCACCAATGTTTTTTCGTCAACATTTTCCCGCCAAAAGTTAACATTCATTAAGAATTGTTAACATCCACTGATAATTGTTAACATTCATTGTTAATATTCATTAAAAGTTGTTAACATTCATTGAGACTTACAAACAGACATGCCTAAACATAGTTTCATTCGACACGGACACTTATACACACGCTTAATTAAACATGGATATTACAACGAATAAAACACATCACAAACTAGTTCAAACTAATGTTCCCCATGTCATCGTAAAGGTCGTGAAGTAGTGCAGCTGAATACACTGTGTGCCTATCGTCATGACGGTACATATCTACTATTTTCTCAATTACCATTATCTTTCCATTCAAGTGACACAGTTTGCACACGTCGAAGAGCATGGAGAAGAAATTAGAGTCGGTAAACGTATCGAATAAGAGCTTGGATAAGAAAAGCTCGTTGAAGCACCAAGAGAATTGACTCGTAGTCTGACTCTATCTTCTTACCATTAAAAAATTGAATCCATATGAAACTTTAGGTTTCACCTGTGAACGTGGACAAGCATAGTATAGTTTACAAAAGGTATCTTTTTGCCAAGATTCTCGAAGAACTACGTCTCCACGTACACAGGAAAGCTTCATGCTTCAACATCTTCATAATAACAATGTGTTTGTGATGATAAGTGTGTGTGTGATCTGCTAGTGGTTGTGATGATAAACTAGGAGTGTGTGTTGATATAAATATAACATAGTGTCCTTTCCCGCCATTTTTTCCCGCCAACGTTTTACCACCATTTTTGTCCCACCAACGTTGAACCTAAGTTGTTCTAATGTTCAACCCTATCTAATACATTGAACCTATAATGTATAACCCTATCTCATGCATTAAACCTCTAATGTTGAACTCTATCTAATACATTGAACCTCTAATGTATAACCCTATCTAATACATTAAACCTCTAATGTAGAACCCTATCTATTAGATTGGACCTCTAATGTATAACCCTATCTCATACATTGAACCTATAATGTTGAACCATATCTAATACATTGAACCTCTAATGTATAACCCTATCTCATACATTTAACCTCTAATGTTGAACCCTATGTAATACATTCAACCTCTAATATTGAATCCTATCTAATACATTGGACCTCTAATGTATAACCCTATCTCATGCATTGAACCTATAATGTCAAAACTTATCCAATACATTGAACCTCTAATGTTGAACCCTATCTAATACATTATCCTTTAATGTATAACCATATCTAATACATTGAACCTCTAATGTTAAACCCTATCTAATACATTGAACCTCTAATGTATAACCCTATATAATACATTAAACCTATAATGTTGAACCCTATCTAATACATTAAACCTCTAATGTATAACCCTATCTCATACATTGAACCTCTAATGTTGAACCTTATATAATACATTGAACCTTTAAAGTTGAACCCTATCTAATACATTGAACCTCTAATGTATAACCCTATCTTATACATTTAACCTATAATGTACATCCCTATCTTATACATTGAACCTCAAATATTTAACCTTATCTAATACATTGAACCTCTAATGTTGAACCCTATCTAATACATTGAACCTCTAACGTATAACCCTATCTCATACATTGAACCTTTAATGTTGAACCCTATATAATATATTTAACCTCTAATGTTGAACCCTATCTAATACATTGGACCTCTAATGTATTACCATAACTCATACATTGAACCTCTAATGTTGAACCCTATCTAATACATTGAACCTCTAATGTATCACCCTATCTCATGCATTGAACCTCTAATATTGAACCATATCTAATACATTGAACCTCTAATGTATAACCCTATCTAGTACATTGAACCTCTAATGTTGAACTCTATCTAATACATTGAACCTCTAATGTATAACCCTATCTCATACATTAAACCTCTAATATTGACCCTTATCTAATACATTGAACCTCTAATGTATAACCCTATCTAATACATAGAACCTCTAATGTTGAACCCTGTATGAATACGTTGAACCTCTAATGTATGACCCTATCGCATACATTGAACCTCAAATGTTGAACCCTATCTAATACATTAAACCTATGATGTTGAACCCTATCTTATACATTGGACCTCTAATGTATAACCCTATCTCATGCATTGAACCTCTTATGTTGAACCGTATCTAATACATTGAACCTCTAATGTTGAACCCTAACTAATACATTGATCCTGTAATGTATAACCCTCTTTATTACGTTGAACCTTTAGTGTTGAACCCTATCTAATACATTGAACCTATAAGGTATAACCATATCTAATACATTGAACCTCTAATGTTGGACCCTATATAATACATTGAACCTATAATATTGAATCCTATCTAATACATTTAACCTCTAATGTATAACCATGTCTCATACATTTCACATCTAATGTTGAACCATATCTAATACATTGACCTTTAATGTTGAACCCTATCTAATACATTGAACCTCTAATGTATAACCATATCTCATACATTGAAGGTCCAATGTATAATCCTATCTCATACATTGAAGGAAAACCGGAATCAGACCTATATAGCTTATCCGAGACCTCTAAACGGTAAACCCTAAATCGTAAGAATACGACTTACTATAATACTTATACGTATACGTAGATTACCAAAATGATTCCATTTCATTTCATAGTCACTATATTGTGAGCTTATGATCATGAAATTACCGTTCGTCGATTTACCTATGAGTATTCTGTTCTCATAAACGATGTCCATTCCATCCTTATTCACACAAAATAAACTCGTAAACACATAAAGCACATAGTCACACATAATATAACCTAAAAATAAGACTAAGTGACGAACCTCAAAACCGTGGTTGTCACAAAGCCCCTGTCATCATTGTAAGAACGGATAATGGCACAGAATTCACCAATCAGCAACTGAAAGCTTACTTTCATGAAGTTAGGATTTCTCATCAAACATCACCTGTAAGAACTCCATAGCAGAATGGAGTTGTGGAACGGAGTAATCGTAAGTTAGTTGAAGCTTCTCGAACGATGCTTCTCTCCTTCAGTGCACCGTTATTCCTTTGGACCGATGCCATTGCAACTGCATGTTATACTCAAAACCGCTCCATTATTCACACCCGATTCAATAAAACACCTTATGAGATCATTAATGCAGGAAAAACGGATATATCGTTTCTACATGTATTTTGGGCACTCTGTTATTCAAAGAATGATCATGAAGATATTGGTAAACTCAAACCTAAAGGTGATATTGGATTTTTCATTAGTTATTCTTCAACTGCTTGTGATTACAGAGTTTATAATTGAATGACAAGAAAGTTAATGGAGACAATGAATGTTACCTTTTATGAACTCTCAGGGATGGCATCTCAACATAGAAGTTCACATCCCGAGCTTCAAGGTCAGACTTCAGGACACGTCAGTTCAGGACTCGCGCTTCAATATGTACCGTTAGCAATATCATCGTTACAACCCTCAGAACGTGATTTAGAAATTTTATGTGGGCCAATTTATGATGAATATATGGAGGGTCATTCATCTTTAGATGTTACTCGAAATGCCCCGGCTGCACCTAGTACTGTAGTTCTAGAACCTCTAGTTGCATCTACGCTAACGACATCTTCTTCTGCACCATCTACGTCAACCTCACTGATATTGACTACAAATATGCTGCACATAAATCGTTCACTATGTACCAAATGGCCGTGAAGACAACCTTCTTACATGGGCCGTTAAAAGAAGATGTGTACGTATGTCAACCTGAAGGTTTCATCAACACCGACCATTCAAGCCATGTCTACAAGTTGAAAAAGGCAATCTATGGTTTAAAACAAGCACCGAGGGCATGGTACGACGAACTATCATCATTTCTTCTCCAAAATCACTTCAGCAAAGGAACCATTGATCCAACGTTGTTTATCAAGCACTACAGCAATGACATCTTGGTGGCTCAGGTCTATGTAGATGATATAATATTTGGTTCCACTAACCCAAAATATTCCATATTATTTGCCGACCTTATTAAAAGCATATTTGAAATGTCGACGATGAGGGAAATGATGTTTTTCCTTCGTCTCCAAGTTAACCAATCCCCCCATGGTATTTTCATAAACCAGTCCAAATATGTGCTCTAAATTCTGAAGAAATTTGGAATGGAAAACTGTGATCCTATTGGTACTCCAATGGACACTAAATACAAGCTTGATTTGGATAAGAAAGGGACATTTGTAGATGCTATAAAATACCAAAGTAGGATTGGGTCCCTTATGTACTTAACCTCAAGTAGACCGGACAGTGTGCATGCTACTTGTTTATGTGCTCGGTACCAGGCTAAGCCAACCGAGAAGCACCTCAAATAGGTTAAAAGGATATTTCGTTATCTTCGGGGAACCGTTTGCATGGGTCTCTGGTATACGAAGGATTCTGGTTTTAATCTAACTGGCTTTTCAGATGCCGACCATGCAAGGTATCATGATACATTCAAGAGCACCTCCGGTGGAGCACAATTCTTAGGCGAGAAGCTAGTGAGCTAGTCCTCAAGAAAGCAAGAATGTACGACGTTGTCCACCGCGGAAGCAAAATATGTGTCTCTATCCGTATGTAGTGCTCAAGTCCTTTGGATGAGAACACAACTCACGGACTATAGATTTCACTTTAACAAAGTTTCTATTTATTGTGATTCACAATCATCCATAGTCATATCTAGTGTGAGACCCCCAAAATTAGGTATGGAACAACTAGGCAGCAAGGGGTAACACATCATGGTACAAGTAACAATGAATTATAAAATGACTTGAAAATAACGTAATAAAAGACATATACATTACATCATAAAAGATCAGAGTTTTAAACAAAGGTCCCAGAGTTTTATAAGCAGGAAATCTATTATTTAATTATCGTTTTGTAACATATAGTTACCAAGAATATATGATAAACTTCTAACAGTTTTTACCAAAACCAAAGTTTAAATATACATAGAAATCTCCAAGCTGCGTTAATATCTTGTGAGCTCCCATCCAAGCAAAGCTAAGCATAAATACTTGAGATTAAGCATGTAAAATATTCAATACACAAAGTTGAGTGATATTCATAGGTTTAGTAGTAAAGGTGTGGAACACAAGCATTCATTTGTAAACAAGAAAATAGGGAAAATGGTTATGTACATTAACCATAGTCTGAAACCATTATTATTGCTATTTAGTTCATGAACCGAAGCTTAACTCAGTGTAAGTTCCTCTCTTGAGTATTCGGCCTAAATACTCAAATAAAAAATCAAATGTTAAATGCGTCAATGGTTAGACAACCGCAACATGGGACGGGGATTGTCAGTCCCGATGGATCCACCCACAACATTCGCGCTTAGCAACACAAGTAAATTAACGGTTCATGATCAAGAGAGGAAACTTAAGGCTATAGACTAAAAGCAATAATATCAATGAATACTTTTGGAAAGCATACAAGTTTTGGATAGCATACAAGTTCTAGATAGCATACAGTTTTTAAATAAATATGTTCCATCATGTATAATCTCACCCCACGTTTAGAAACAATGTGCAAGTAGTAAAAAGGGGCTATGAACTCACCTTATTCACGAGGTAAGTGAATCACGGTACTCAGAAGCTGAGTATAAACAGTAGTGGTAAGACGATCACCGACGATATGGATGCCCGTTAAACACGAAAGCCGTGACCTATCAAAAAGAAGGCGCGCATTAAGACTCGAACTCAAATATCGATATATACCAAGTATAATATGACTTAAATATTTTCAAAGTATTCATACTATCCTATTTATCCAACACCACTCCTTTAAACACTTGCACTCTTGAAATTGACCCGTCATAAGACGCCAAGTCAACGCAAGTCAAACTATCCCTTTACTTCACTCGTACCAGTAACTAAGTCATTTATATAATGACTAAACACTTGAGTAAGTCACCATGTCCAATAGTGAATACTCAAACTCACGCAACACAAGCATTGAACTACGTGTCCAAAATACAAATCAGTATGTACACTTCAAATGTACATACGGATCTACCCTATTTAGACTTGTCCGATTTCGATGAAACTTGGTGTAAAAGTCACTTATAACCTGTAGAAAGTCCTCCTAAAATTTTATCAAAATATTTTACTCTTTAGACTCACTGCTCAACACATGTTTGACGTATAAAATCCGGACAGTTTTGAACACTTGACTCGTGGAATTATTTTGACCATCAATAGCATTTCCGTTTGCAAAACCATTCATCGACTTCGAAAATAGACTCGAAAATCTAAGTTTAGGGCCTGAGGTCAGCCTCTAAACATTTTTAGAACTCCACTTATAGTCCCCGAGATTTGATCCAAATATCGACAACAATTTCGTATTATGTCGATACTCGCCTCCCGGTACACGAATATTCAAACTAGCATAACTTCTTCTACGTTTTCAATTAGAAGGCCTACTTTATACCAAAACGAGCATCTCGACAACCACTACAACACTATCCAATAATATCAAGCTTTTCTCAAATTTTGACCCACTAAAAACAGCCACTGCTGATCAAAAGTACCCTTTAGAAAATCACATTAGATTATCATTTTGACCAATTTAAACAAATTTCCCACTCCTAATATCATCTCCTAGTCATCCTAAACAATCCTTACCATCCCAAATCACTTGCATGTTACATAAACAAAAATCAAAATCAAAAACTTAAACTTTTTATCATCAAAATATGATGATCTTATCATGATTATCACATGCATGATGATGAAAAACTCATACCAGCCATAAAGTCATAAGAAACTTGAAAGTTGTTGCATGTAAGAAATTTTGGTACCAATACAATCACCTTTTGATTTCTAACATGGGTCTTAATTTAGATTAAGCTTAAACAAAGTAAAAACCAAGATTTATGGTTGTTTTTTATTGGGTGAGGTCACAGCAAGAAAGAAAGGGAGGGGAGGGAGAGACATCTCTTTTTGTGTGTGTTTTTGTTATGAAGGAAATGAGAGGTAGTTAGGTGAAAAATTAATAGATAGTTTAAAGGATATAAAATGACTATTAGTAAATTTTGAAAATATTTAAGGACTCGAGTTTCGTAAAAATACATTTCAAAAGTTAAAACGCATCATAAATATGATAATATAGTCTCCCCACTCGACTTAACACGACATTTAGAAGAAAACATCGAAAACATCGAACATTAAAACAATCAACAATGAAATGTAAAATATCGGGCATCCGGCTGCATCACGATCATTAGTAATTCTTGTTATGCGTTGATTTTAAGTAAACTCTTTGTAAAATGCACGCGGGTGCTTTTAAATCAAAAACTTTGATTTAAATAAATATGGAAATAAAATAAGAAATTATAATTCCAAATAAAGTATTATCAATGATCAGAAAATACTTAAAAAGTATAATTTATTAAAATTATCATGATCTCAGGATTTACATAAGAATATAAGAAAATAGAATACGTTGGAAAATTCAAGAAGCACGAATAAAAGAATAAAATAATACCGAGAAAATACGAGTTCTTACATTCGAACCCCCTAAAGGAACTCTGGTCCCTCGGAGTTTCACTAGAGACAGAAGAAAATACAAACAAGTGGAGGTACATAGTTTAGAACTGATTCATTGTTTCCCAGGTAATTTGTGCACCACGGCGTACCTTAATAATTAGAATTCACTATGCTTCAGTTTCTTAACTCATTTTCGAATAAATTTCAAACTCGGATTGAAATAATAACCTTTCAGTATGAAGAAATATAAAGAGATATAATGAACAAGAGAATTGCTTAGACGGACAAGTTGCGCTAAAACAAGTTAAGATTGATAATCGACAAGGAATCGCAAATCGTGCAATTGTAAAACATGACAAATCTTAAAACGTAACAATCTATTTACTAGAGAAATAAAGGGGGTAATATGAATTACATATAGACATTTGTATTACAAGTTGTCACAATTATTTGTCTAGGATTTGGTATTACTTTGAAATTTAGCTTAAGTATTTTCTTGATTAAAAGAAAATTTTACAAGGTTTAGTGATTTGAAATCAAACTATATATAATTAATGAGTAAGCAGTTTCTAAATCTTAAAGATTTCAAAGCCAACAATTAGAATAGTTCAAAATAGTTATCTTGATCGGCTTAAGGACTTTTGGATGACTGTATGAAATTATTGTTAAAAACTCAGGTTTATCGTTACCATTAGAGAAAATCAAATTTCAAAATTATTTAGAATCATTGTTAGAAATTATAAATTAAATCGATAATTTCATTGGATTGAAAGTAAAGTATGATAGAATCAAATACTTTAAAAGATAAAGCATGCCATCCTTTTAAACACTAGTTATAAATCTATCAAAGAGGATGTATAGATCCGACATTTAACTTGGAACATATTTTGGTAATTTAAACACTTGATAAAATGTGTAAAACGTTCTTAAAGATTTATAATAATTTTTAGAAATCCAAGAAGGTGTTTAATGCATCAAACAGTAAGCATGTGACATGTTCGGATTTTCAAAAGGTGACAAGATAGCAAACAAGTATGAAACGAATAGTAATCCATAATAGTATGCGAGCAATAGCACGAGGGGATAAAACATAATTCGTATCAATTCTTAACGAACATGATAGAGTAGATATGTTTATGATAAGGACAATAAGAAACATAGGATTAGCAAGTAATCAATTCTCGAGTGTGGTTGGTGTCACCAACAAGGCTTATTAAGTTCTCGGTTGTCGATACACGATCGAAAGAGAAAAGCCACACAACAAATTTTTGAATCAATGAAAATTCTTAAGAAGTCACTAGAGAGTAATTTCATTAAAATGAACAACATTAGCAATGAGAGGCGAAATCAACATATGGTTCACATGAATGAATTTCAAAACAATAGAGTCTAACCCACATCATGACAAATACACAAAATCATTGTTCACTTCTAGTCATAAATCACTATTCGTGTCCGGAGATGTTTCGAAGGTCTACCAAAATAGATAGAGAAGGTCGATCAATGTAGAAGCATAACAACGTTGAAACTTTCTAGTCTGGTATCAATGGTATGAAATTGGACGAGTGGTAATGAGAATTATATCACGAAGGAAGATGAGGTAACAAGTAAAACAAAGATCGTTGAGTAAGGAAATATGTGCTGGAGGTATGTAATTTGTTCAATAAAAGATAAGGGTTCATATGTGTATGTCGCGAACTGGTGCTACTCGCATAAGAGGTAAAAGTTTTCTAAACTTTTAATTTATCTAACTTTTCAGAAACACAAGTAAAAAGTTGGTCTTTGACAAAAATTTAAGGTGACTACTATTCGGCCTCGCATGGCTCCTTCTAAATTACGCATAGGTGATCAGGCCATGCATAATTTAGGACTAGCAATGCGATGCTCAGCTTCGTCAAACCAGTATTACATGTCATATGATTTAAAATATGTATATAATGCCATTTGTAAACGAGAATTTAAAATGATTTATGAAACTTTTCACAGTAGATAATTCGGCTAGATATTTGAATCAACAATCTTAATGTCACAAGAATTCTTTATAAGACCAAGGTAGAACATTGTCAATTAATTTTATAGGGTAACATTCAAGTATTTTGTAAAGCCTAATTAGAACTTTTTGTAAAATGATTTGCAAGCAATGTCAGTTTGAGTTTATATGGTAACTTATAAACTAGCGAGTGGATTACACAAGAGTAGTAAAGTGTAATTCATAGGACAATCAATGAAATGGTTACAAGGTGATAAGGTTTCGAAAAGTTTAGCCGGAATCGTCATGAAACACTTGTCAAGATGATAACGGAAGATATGAAAACAAGAAGCAACCTCGGCCCAAATCAGTGTTACGTTAGAAGTAGAAGAAAGATAAGATAAATTGACAAATAAGTCATATATAAAAGAAAGGATAGAGAAATCCGTATGTGTTTACATCGTAATTTATTTGACATAAATATGCTTTTAAGAAAGTAGAGCATCATTTCTCAAATAGTACAACTACTCCGAAAAGTTTCTATTTTAGGAAAGTTAGGACTTTAACATGTAAATAGTGACGCATAAAAATGTACAAATTTTTTGAAACATGTACTTCATCATCGGTTTATCAAATCACTTGGTTCCAAAAGTTCAATATATATGTATGTATGGCCGAACTCAAAGTTACTATTTTAACATTTTCAAACGTAATCAATGTTTGGTAGTTGTAAAATCTCACTTGTTAAAGTTTTACGAGCTCAAACGAACTCAAAAATGCTTCAAACCATATTTTTAACCTCTATCAGCTTGATGATAACGCCTCATTTGTACATGTTTGTAATGATGCATTTGTCCTTGTTTGCTATGTAAATAAATAAATTATGTATTGAATTGATACTAATAAAAGGTATTGTTTGTATTGTAGCCAAGAAAGAAACCATAAAGGAAAAGAATGAAGAAAAAAAGAATAAAGGGGCTAAAGAAGAATTATGCAGAAAAGGAGCATAAGTGCGGCGCACATTCTGTTTTGTGCGGCGTACTTTCAAAGTACCCCAAATGTGGAGAACAACAAGAAGTGTGGCGCAAAATTTCGCAAGTGCGACGCACATTTATACCTGATGAAGTGTGGCGCACATTTGAACAAGTGCGGCGCACATTTCACTGCAGTTACACAGTTAAGTGCAATTATGCATGGCTATAATGGTGAACCCTTGATATGCTTCCAGGGCTTCTAACCTACGAAATTTCAAGTATAAATAGAGCCTTTTGCCAGGCATAATCATATCTCATTCCAAACATTCTCCATTGTTTAGGAGAAACAATAATCAAGGATTTCTCCAAATCCTTGATCATAGTTACTAGAGTTAGTAAACCTTAGTTGGTTTTTGGTATTGGTGCTAGAACAAGAAAACTCAGAAGTGTTGCTAGCCATTTGTAATAAGTTCAAAGACTTATAAATCCTTTGTAAGCAATTATTAAATAATCTTGTGGTATAATTATTATTTTAATTATGTCAATCTTTTACTTTGATTTGCATATGTTTGAAATGATCTTATTTACTGTTATTATGGAGTAGTGTGATGTGCACTTGGTTAAGGTTTAATAGCCTTATTATTAGATATTAATATAAGCTTTGCTGGGGCAAAGTGTGGCGCACAATTAGTTTTGTGCGGCGTACTTTTTCCCTGGGTTCTTGAATATAAGTGTGGTTTGGATACTCATGTATTATGTGTTAATATGTAAGACCATTGTTATATGTTGTATTCAGCCATGATCATCGACTAATACTCATGTGAGTAGATGAGTTTCATGTCATCTAATAAATGAATCGTGTTAATCACTTTTGTAACGATTAGGGGATTAAAACATATACCAACTCTTGAATAATCTCATGTACTACCTTAGTTATCGAAATCAAGCATAGACTTATCTTAATGTTGTTGGTATGACAAAGTCTTTAACCGGATTCTTGTCATATCAATTAGATGTTGCATGCACGACTAGTAATCGGTATGTTGTCTTACATTGTTTATGTGTTTATATTTCATCCTTGCTACCTATCTGGTTATAACCTTAGCCAAACGCACGCTTTAATACCAATTGTTAAGTATATATTTAGAACTTGTGACACTCTAGAGGTAATTGTTTTAATGTTGTGATAACAACAATCCCGTGGAACGAACTGGACTTTACCATTAAGCTATGCTATACATGAAAGGGTATACTTGCCCGTGCTTATGTTTCTAGTCATTTGTGTGGTATTATCTTGAATAAAAATTAAGACTTGCAAACGAACACCAAGTTTTTGGCGCCGCTGCCGGGGATTGATTAGTTATTTATTTTGAAACATTCTGAAATACTTGGTAAAACAAAATTATAAATCGCCGTACAGATTTCTGGCAATCTGAAAAAGTTTTTAACGAAAAAGTTAAAAAGTGCGCCGCACATTTGATACAAATTTGAAAAATGTTGGTAGAAACAATCCCAAAACACCACCAAAATCTTTTACTCTGAACACTTACTGCTGAAAACATGAGAATTTCTTTATGTGTGCTTCTGCTTTTTGAGCTTATGTGTTTGTTAATATTGCATTTCAAGAAAAACTAAAAATATTTTATTTCAAAATTTTATTTTCTCTTTAATTTACTCTTTGGTAGAATAATTTTATTTGTTATGTCTTATTTGATATTTATCATGATTTGTGGTAATTTTCCTAGAATTTTTAACAACTTTAAAATACAAGAAAATGAGAAAACAAGCGGAAATGAAAAAATAGATATTTCTTGCAAAATACTTGGGAACATCTTACAAATTTTGTTCACTATTTCTTATTTTGACTACTTGTTATGGAAGTATTATAAAAAAAGTCTTATAACCTTGTTTGATTGGTATATAGATCATACAGTTATAAACAAATTTTTTTTGCAGAAAGTGCGCCGCACATTCCAAATTGTGCGCCGGCTTTTCTGTATCGGGCAAAAGTGCGCCGCACAACTGGAAAAACGGTACACAATTTTGCTTGTAACACCATTAGAAAGAGATTTTCATCCAAACTAATGAGTTGCCTTAAGACTACAGGATATGAAATGTCAGTTGGATTTTATGGCACTATCATACTAATGTTTCTATTGATGTGTTGTTGTTTTAAGATGGATCCAAACACTAGCTTGGGTAGGCTATGCTTGGGAGAGGATGAGCATTTTAGCCTAAATGATAAGATTGAATCGGATGAAGAATGGATAGGATCTGAATATAGGGACACAGCCGATAGTGGGATTCAAAAGGTCCTAACTTTCTATCGTTTGGAAGACTTGACACCTAGCGAAAAGTACTCGATGCCTTGTCATGTGGAAGGTAAATTTGCCTATGATGGGCAAGTTGACTTGGAAATGGAAATGAGTTTTGTTAGCAATGAACTTGTAATGGAGCTTGGCTTAACCTACAAAACGTATCGTAATGGGGACAAAGGAATAGATAAGAAGCTCATTGTTATGATCAAGGACGAATTGTTTTTCGTCGACTTCTTCGTCAATCCGGAAGAAGATGAATGTGAACCGTGTGAAATATTTGGGAGATCTTTCCTAAAGCAAGCCAATGCACAAATTGACATTGTGGCATACTCACCTTATGGCCAAAAGTGCATGAAAGCTTGGACTTAGAAGAAATTGACGAGATACTTGATAATCTCGACTTTGATGAATTATCACCTATTGAGAACGAGGGAGTTGATACTCCTAGATTTGTTTGTAATATGGTGAAAGGCAAAAGAAACAAAGGAAAACAGCTCGCTCATGCTTATAAATTAAACTATAATGGTGAAGGACCATCTCTCACCATTAATGAACCCTTAACTAGAGAAGAACTAACAATGGAAGAATTAAGGGAAGACGTTGAAGAAAGAGTAATTTTGCTAAACATGAATCGACCAATCATTGAAACATTAAAATATAGTGATAAGTATAAAATGATTGTCGATGGGGTCTTACTTGATAAGTTGAAGATTGAAGATGGATTAACCTTGGAATATGAGGATGTGACAATCCAAATGCTCCGTGAAAACAAAGTAATGAAAGAAAAAGAAGATGTGGGTTATTTTTGTCCTACCTATAAGGTTGGAAGGTAAAACTACATACAATGCTTTGGTAGACACCGGTTCGAACGTTAATATCATGCCACTTGGAATTTTCAAAATGTAAGATGTTGGAAGAGTCAAACCAAGGTTTGATCGAATAAAAATGCTTGATCGCTCCTACGCGGTGGGATTTGGGCGTTTGCTTGGAGTTTTATGTCAAATAGGGACAACCACAATACTAGCCAATTTTATGCTTCTCGATATTACTATTGATCGAGATATTTAACTAGTTGTTGGAAGGAAGTTTTTGCACATCGTTGGTGCAAAGGTAGATGTTAGAAAAGCTATCATGACTAGCTTTTATGGGTTTGTCCATCAAACATATAATGTGCTAAAAAACAAAAGAACATGATGATAGTAATGATGAAGATGATAAGTACTACATCACAAAAAGAGATGAAAATGGTATGCCGATTTATGGTCCACACTTGCAAACATGGACGGAACCGGAAGAACTATTTGATGCTTCATTAAGTGAAAGGAGCTACCATAACCCTTCCTTTGATATTTGTGTGTACAAGAAAATTGTGGGGATGCTTGGAGTACTTCCCGTATCATTGAAATACAAAGATTGGCAAGTAGGTAACAAGCGAGAATTCGAAAATATTGCTAAAGATGGAGATAGTGAATGGCATGTTGCCATAGTCATTGTTGATCCATGTGGAAAAAGGTACGAAAAAGTGTACGAGACAAAGGACACCAATAGAGAGGTCTCGGGACGTTACACGGAGAGTGATATCATGTCACCTCTGAATTTCTGCTACAACTAATAAGAAAGGAAGAAAAGAGGAGTGCATCATTTGCTCCTAGTTACTTTTATGCATTTTTATCCTTTTGTATGTAGATAATCAAATAAAACGAAATGATGTCTAAGAATCCTAGAAATTTTAGGATGGTCTTAGAAGTAGGGAATGTTATCCCTAAGTTTTTATTTTCTATCGAATGAAATTGGCGGTTTTCTTTTAAAATTTGGTGTTTTGTATACTCTAAAAATAAAAATACAGTAAACCATGTCTGGATGCACAGAATGTGCGCCGCACATTTCAGAAAGTGCGCCGCACTTCTTGGCGAATTTTTTGTATATACCCCATTTTTCTCATTCGAACTAAAAAAACACACACATAAAAAAAACCACCTGACGATTTTTAATCATCACCAAAAATATTTTCGAGTCTTCACTCCAATTTCACATTCGAGATCATGTCTAGGGTAAGTTTTTATATCTAATTTATGTTTGTTTTAATTAATTAGTTTTTAATTTTTCATTAATTTTCAAATAGGGTTCTTAGTAATTGAAGAACGAATTACAATTCAATTAGGAATTAGGAATTGGTAATGTAGGATTAGATTAGGAAATGATTAAGATTATAGTAAGATAAAAGATAAAAAAAGAGGGATTTTGAAAAACCTTTGAGATAAGGCAATGTCGTGGATTAAAGCGAATTGGGAATGGGTTACTGTTTGATTCTAGCCATGGTTATTAATTTGTGACCAATTAGTTTGCGGATTTGCTTAGCTACTAGTGTTACCCCGACATTTACTGAAAACCCCAGAATGTGCGCCGCACTTTGCAAATTGTGCGCCGCACTTCTAATGAAAATTCTCCAGGAAGTACGCCGCACATTCCAAATTATGCGCCGCACTATTCGTCTGGAAAACAAACAGAATGATCAGAACATGATCATAGGATCACCGTTGACCCCATACGCTTATCTAATGTTAATATATGTTTGTATGTGATGAAAATTTTGCAGACTCCAGGTTCTGGAAATTACGAAACCGGCTCGTCTAGCCGAGGAAAGAAGCGAAGGCCTACCGAATCGGCAAGTGCCGCCCTCATGGGGACACCAATTCATCAATTTTTGAACTGGCCTGGATGTACAAGTGATACCAAAACCATCTACAACAATGCTCTCAGTCTTTTAATGCCAAAACAAATTTTTGCACCTAGCATTGTGGATTTTGGAGTTTTGAACGAGCTTGGTTGTGAATCTCAAATAACGGAGATGCTAAGGATAGTAGTGATAGAGGGTGGAGGTAATGAAGTCTTGTTTGAATCCGATGCTTGGATTCGTGCTTTTACCTATAGGGAGAAAATCTATACGGAGCTTGTTCTCGAGTTTTTCTCTAATTTTAATTTTGATGAAAATGCCGAAGGAGATGAGTTGTTGACTAAGAAGATTTTGACTTTTATACTTTGTGGAAAGGGACATTCTTTGACTTTGAAAGAATTTGCTAAGTACTTGGAGTTGTATAATAGAGAGGAGCGAAGAGCGGAAGGATTTGAGGTTTATTTCCAAGGAGGGGAATGTGATCATGGAAACTTTAATGCTAATGAATTTTGTGCGTCAATTTGCCCAGATGAGGATCCATTGAGCTTATCTAGGAGCTCGACCACTAGAATTTCTAGTCCAATTTTGAGAGTGTTTCAAAAGATGATTGCCTATGTCGTTTGCCAAAGAACCACGGTATATGATAAAATACAAAAGAATGATTTGTAGTTATTGAGCATGTTTAGGAACAAGAACCGTGATCAATACGCTAATGTGGCTTGGGTCATAGCAAAATGGATGAAAAGGAAAGGTCCTGATAGTCAAGCGGGAAGTATGATTGTGTGTGGATAGTTTGTGACTAGGTTAGCTCAAAGAATGGGGCTTTTAAGTGATCAAGTTGTGACTAGTCTTAGTCCACCGATTGTTTGTGATACCATTGACCGAATTACCTTGAGAGATTTGATTGGAGCAGATGATAGGTTGATGAGAGAAGATGCGCCTGTTAGAGCACCTCGTGTAGGTATGGCGAGAGCTCCTCGTGCATCACTCCAAGATGTTTGTGATAGAATGGGAAGAATGGAGGTTAGGCAAGACCAACTTGGGTTTATGATGGAGCGCCAATGATATAGTATGGATCGATACGCTCCAGTTTTTGAGAGGATGGCGGAACAATATCATGTTCTGATAAGTGGACCTTATGGACCACCCGGATATCACCACGAGCCATTCCACTACACTCAACAACCACCAACCTATCTACCCCACTTTTACCCATCTCAAGCTCCAAGGAATGATGAAACTGAAGAGGATATGTGAAGCCTCGTATGTGTGTGACTTTTGTGTTAGTCACATTTGAAACAATTTGAAAACAATTTATTTGGGCTTTGTAATATGCCTTTGTTGGCATTTAAGACACCTTAATACTTTGTGTGTGGGATTTTTATTTTTTATGGTATGTGAAATATGTTTGTATATATTATTTGTGTTAATTTACAGAAAATAAGCGAGTCAAGGCGAGCTTAGGAGAAGGTTGAAGATCTCAACTTCGCTCACGACTTTGAATAAAAGGGGAGTATTATTCTTATTTTCTCTCTAATTTTTACTTTTTCCTTATGTTTTGCATTAGGGATAATGCTCATAATAAGTATGGGGGTGATTGAGTGAAAAAAAGATCGAATAAAAGCTTGTTTTTGAAAAATTAGTTTTCTGAAATTTCTGTACCCAGAAGTACGCCGCACATTCCAAATTGTGCGTCGCACTTTCAGGGCGAATTTTTAAAATTTTGTGTAGTTTTAATAATAATAAAAAAGTTTTGTCGAAGGATTGATTATTCTTATAATTGTAAAGCTATTTTGACTCGGAATTGATAACGTTATTTACACAAAACAATATTCATAATTGTGAGGATCTTTTCCGTAAGCATTCTTACATTTTAAAAATTGTGTATGCCGATGATTAGTTTAATTCTAGAACTTGTGCTTAGTCATACTTGTATGATAATAGGTATTTTAAATGATAAAGAGGCAAAATAAATAAAAGAGAAAAAATTGAAAGTTTTGCCAATGTTTTAAGATAATTATATTGTTGGAAACCATATTGCGAAATGATAGTATATCATAAGTATGGGGGAATGCATGCTCTCCCAAAAGAAAGATATTCAAAATAATAATAAAAGGCAAAAAGAAGCCTAAAAAGTTTCAAGTTATTCGCAAAAGCAACAACATGAAAATGATGTATTATTCTTTAAAACATGCGGTGGTAATAAAAGTTTTTTTGGAAAAGAACTCTTTTGATATTCTACTTGGTGCTTACGCCAAAATTTGGTTTAGTTTAGTTCCTTGCACAAGCCTATGGTAATTTACTTTTCATGACCGTGCTATTGAGCGATAATCTACCCATAATAAGGAGAGTGTGTGAAATAAAGATATCTTCTTCGTGAGGTGTTTTATGGCGTTATCTTTGTTTTTCGATTGTTGGCTTTATCTATTCTTTCGACACTTATCAAAAATATATTTTTCCTTACTTGAGGACAAGCAAGAAGTTAAGTATGGTGGAATGTGATAACGCCTCATTTATACATGTTTGTAATGATGCATTTGTCCTTGTTTGCTATGTAAATAAATAAATTATGTATTGAAATGATACTAATAATAGGTATTGTTTGTATTATAGCCAAGAAAGAAACAATAAAGGAAAAGAATGAAGAAGTAAAGAATAAAGGGTCTAAAGAAGAATTATGCTGAAAAGGAGCATAAGTGCGGCACACATTCTGTTTTGTGCAGCGTACTTTCAAAGTACCCCGAATGTGGAGAACAACAAGAAGTGCGGCGCACAATTTCACAAGTGCGGCGCACATTTATACCTGATGAAGTGCGGCGCATATTTGAACAAGTGCGGCGCACATTTCACTACAGTTACACAATTAAGTGCAATTATTCATGGCTATAATGGTGAACCCTTGATATGCTTCCAGGGCTTCTAACCTACAAAATTTCAAGCATAAATAAAGCCTTTTGCCAGGTATAATCATATCTCATTCCAAACTTTCTCCATTGTTTAGGAGAAACAATAATCAAGGATTTCTCCAAATCCTTGATCATAGTTACTAGAGTTAGTAAACCTTAGTTGGTTTATGGTATTGGTGCTGGAACAAGAAAACTCAGAAGTGTTGCTAGCTATTTGTAATAAGTTCAAAGACTTATAAATCCTTTGGAAGCAATTATTGAATAATCTTATGGTATAATTCTTATTTCAATTATGTCAATCTTTTACTTTGATTTGCGTATGTTTGAAATGATCTTATTTACTGTTATTATGGAGTAGTGTGATGTGCACTTGGTTAAGGTTTAATAGCCTTATGATTAGATATTAATATAAGCTTTACTGGGCAAAGTGCGGCGCACAATTAGTTTTGTGCAGCGTACTTTTTCCCTGGGTTCTTGAATATAAGTGTGGTTTGGATACTCATGTATTATGTGTTACTATGTAAGACCATTGTTATATGTTGGATTCATCCATGATCATCGACTAATACTCATGTGAGTGGATGAGTTTCATGTCATCTAATAAATGAATCTTGTTAATCACTTGTGTAACGATTAGGGGATTAAAAGATATACCAACTCTTGCATAATCTCATGTACTACCTTAGTTATCGAAATCAAGCATAAACTTATCTTAATGTTGTTGGTATGACAAAGTCTTTAACCGGATTCTTGTCATATCAATTAGATATTGCATGTACGACTAATAATCGGTATGTTGTCTTACATGGTTTATGTGCTTATATTTCATCCTTGCTACCTATCTATCATATGGTTATAACCTTAGCCAAACGCACCCTTTAATACCAATTGCTAAGTATATACTCTAGAGGTAATTGTTTTAATATTGTGATAACAACAATCCCGTGGAACGAACTGGACTTTACCATTAAGCTATGCTATACATGAAAGGGTATACTTGCCCGTGTTTATGTTTCTAGTCATTTGTGTGGTATCATCTTGAATAAAAATTAAGACTTGCAAACGAACATCACTTGACTTTGAAGTTTGACTTTTGGGTTTGACCAGACCAATCGACTTGCTAAATGATATTTTTAAGATTCAAAGTCTAAAGCAATTTGGTGTAAAATGATGTGTTGGACATCTAGTTTTACTCGAGACTTGAAACGGATTAAAATAGACGAAAATGCCCTCGCATCAAATTTGTCAACAAAATGATATTTTAGAAATACGCAGAACTAAGTTCTTAAATTTTACAATTTCAAATGAGCGTAACTTGCTCGTTTTTAAGATTTTCGAGTCAAATTTTATGTCTTAAACGACGTCTTCAACAAGTAGAAATATATTTATAAAAATATTTTATCGACATCGTTAAATTACATGTGACTTTTCTACAGAAAGTATATTTTTCGACACCTTGAAATTTAATCAGACTTCATAACGACCCGAAATTTATGTACACACATGACTTGTGGATTCCATAGAGACGAAAGAGAATAATTGTATAATTAAGCATGTAAAGAAAAACATAGTATAGAAATGGTTCATTAATGCCAATAATAAACAAAGAAATAAAAAACGACGCATGACATCCGTGTCTTAGATTTCAAGATGCAATGGAGGAAGGTCTCTTGGCGGCGTGATTTTCCAAAATCACAAGACATATCGAGAAAGAAACAGGACATTAACAAGTTGCACTCCTGGAGCGAGGAGGTTTAATGAAAAGGGGGGATACAAGTTTATAGAAGTACAATCGTGTTCCAAACAATCGTCATATAATAGAGGATGAATTACAAGATGACGGTGGTGTTTCCAAGGTACAAACGAACGTTGTAATTCGAAATCGAAACGTATAATGGTCAATGAAATAATAATTAATCGATATACGAGTGTCGTATAAAATGGTGACGTAAAGGTCAATTAAGGTTACAAAAACCCACGATATTATTCAACACAGATTCAAGGAATGCTTCAAGGTGTGTGACTCACATGGTGTCCTTTAGTCTTTTTCAGAGACACATTGAGCTACATAATGGTCGAAAGACTATTTTTCAAGACATCCAATCACAAATGATCGGAAAGCAATATGTATATCTAGATAGATATTTTAAAGAGGTTTAACAAGGAAAGTGACACACACGATAGTAAAATGAAAATCAGAAGTTTCATTGAAAGCAACAATTCTTAATCCCGAACCGCAACAATTCTTAATCCCAAACAATGGTATCACGAGAATACACACAACATGTAATAGTGAGTCGAGAAAAACAACTGGTTCAAAACGAACGAGTATATGAGGTCAGTCGCACCACACATAAACGAAATAACAATAGTACTCAGAAAAGTGAGTATGAAAAGTCGGCAGCATTCTCGCTCTGAATACAAGTATGTAATGTCATAACAATACAAATACAGTAAGGGCAGATGTAATCACAGTAATATCCAATGATAATTCATGAAACACAAAGGATTTGGAAAGAGATAGTAATTATCGTCATTAAGGTAATGTAATAATTCAAAATGAAATCAAGAAATGAAATACTAACGATAATTAAAAGTAAATAATAAGGACTAGAGAGTTACCCGCGCAGATATCGAACAACAATGGCAGATTATGTGTTCGACACTAAGAAACATAAAATATTTAAACTTTCGGTTATAGACTAAGTTTTGAAAAACGACTCAGTTCCCTATAACCATCGCCCTGATACCAATCTGTGAGACCCCCAAAATCATGTATGGAACAACTAGGCAGCAAGGGGTAACACGTCGTGGTACAAGTAACAATGAATTATAAAATGACTTGAAAATGACGTAATAAAAGACATATACATTACATCATAAAAGATCAGAGTTTTAAACAAAGGTCCCAGAGTTTTATAAGCAGAAAATCTATTATTTAATTATCATTTTGTAACATATAGTTACCAATAATATATGATAAACTTCTGACAGTTTTTACCAAAACCAAAGTTTAAATATACACAGAAATCTCCAAGCCGTGTTAATATCTTGTGAGCTCCCATCCAAGAAAATCTAAGCATTAATACCTGAGATTAAACATGTAAAATCATCAACACGAAGTTGAGTGATATTCATAGGTTTAGCTGTAAAGGTGTGGAAACAAGCATTCATTTGTAAACAAGAAAATAGGGAAAATGGTTATTTACATTAACCATAGTCTGAACCCATTATTATTGCTATTTAGTTCTTGAACCGAAGCTTAACTCAGTGTAAGTTCCTCTAGTGAGTATTCAGCCTAAATACTCAAGCAACAAATCAAATGTTAAATGCGTTAATGGTTAAACAACCGCAACATGGGACGGGGATTGTCAGTCCCGATGGATCCACCCACAACATTCGCGCTTAGCAACACAAGTAAATTAACGGTTCATGATCAAGAGAAGAAACTTAAGGCTATTGACTAAAAGCAATAATATCAATGAAAATTGTTGGAAAGCATACAAGTTCTGGATAACATCCAAGTTCTAGATAGCATACAGTTTTTAAATGAATGTGTTCCGCCGTGTATAATCTCACCTCGCGTTTAGAAACAATGTGCAAGTAGTAAAAAGGGGCTATGAACTCACCTTAGCAACGAGGTAAGTGAATCATGGTACTAGGAAGCTGAGTAGAAACAGTAGTGGTAAGACGATCACCGACGATATGGATGCCCGGTAAACACTAAAGCCGCGACCTATCAAAATAACGTTAAGATTCGGACTCAAATATCGATATATACCAAGTATAATATGACTTAAATATTTTCAAAGTATTCATACTATCCCATTTATCCAACACTACTCGTTTAAACACTTGCACTTTTGAAATTGACCCGTCATAAGACGTCAAGTCAACGTGATAGGTGTGAAAACACCCATCCTTTTACCACTTAATTATAATAATAACCAAGCCAAAACGTGTATTTAATGTCGTAAAACTCGGAATTATGCGTGGTTTGTGTTTTTGTTGTGATTTAGGACCAAAATGTGAAAAGGGAAGAAAACACGGGCTTTCACGGGCTTTTATCGAAGAAAAAGACAAAAGACGAAGTCAAACGATCAAGAGTGCAAAAAGAACAGAAGTCAAAGGCCTATTCTGAAGATTTATCGAAGAAATAGTCTAAAGTCGGAAGTTTAACGAAGTCGAAGAACCAAATCTAATAAAAGAAGAAAATTAGAAGACGAGTTCATTTCATATCGACAAATCCCGAGACAACGTCGAGAAAGACGAATTAATTAGAAGACAAAAAGACAAAGAGAAAGAGAGAAACAAAAAATTTTACATTTTCTCCTCCTATATATAGTCCCTTAATACTTCATTTAGTTAGTAGTAGATTTTAGTTTAACTTCCTTAAGGTAAGTAAGAGTAGGAGTATTTAATTTCTCTCTCTAGTTTTACTTTCTCTCTCTAAATTTTCTTTCAAGTTTGCTTAATCTTTAATCTTTAAATCTTGTAATCTTGAATCTTTAATTTTTATCTTAATTTTAAGCTTTTCATAATCAATCTTATTCTTCCTTTCTTGTTTTAATCTTGTGTTTGATTCGGCATAAGTGTGTAGTTTATTTCATCTTTATGCTTATTTGATTGAAGTGCTTATCTTTTTGTTCTTATCATTTTCATGCGATTGATGTTCTTACCTTATTGTGCTTTTTGCTTATTTCGTGTTTAGCTTATTTTCATTTAAGTGTTTTTAAAAGTTTAATCTTTTTAAAGTTGATTTTATAAATCTTTCTTATTTAGTGTTTTGAAGGTTTTTAATTCGTGGCTTATTTAGTTTTTCTTAATATTGATTAGGTTAAGTTTTTGGTAGATGCTTATTAGAAAAGTGCTTATTCGGTTTTTGCTTATTTTCCTTTTACATTCCATCGTAAAGTCATAAGGGTTTTTAAGGTTCCGATCGAGTATTGTGATCGCATAAGCCTTAGGGTTTCTACTTGTTATCAAATACTGTGATCACAAACTTCGATCCAGACTACGATCACAGATTGCGATCGTTGGCTGCGATCCAAGCTGCGATCGGTTGGTTACGATCCAAGCTGCGATTGGTTTGTTGCGATCCAAGATGCGATCGGTTGTTGCTATCCAAGCTGCGATCGGTTGGTTGTGATCCAAGTTGTGATCGGTTTGTTGCAATCGTGAGTTACGATCTGATTGCAATCCTTTATTTTACTTAGTTATTTTTCAAAAGTTTATTTCTTTCCCGATATTTTTGTGAAGTTTAATTTTATATTATCTTGTCTTATTTTATCCTTAAATTTACTTTTTATTAAGTTTTAAATTTACTTTATTACTTTTTATTTGTCATTTGTTTTATACTTTCTCAAGTTTTCATTTGTAGTTTATAACAGATAATCAACGACATTTTTATCTTTTATCCACCAAGAACAACTGAGTCGCATTTTAAACCAAGATCAATTCGAATCGAGTCGAGAGAAAAAACGAACTTTTTTAACCTAGTAAATTCTAGTTATTAAAATGGCGCCGCTGCCGGCTCTTTTCGTGAAGATTAACGGTTTTTGTGAGAGACGTGTTAGATTTTAGGATCCGTTCACTTTTGAACGTTATTTTTCGTGTCTAAAATTTTCAAAAATCCATAAAATCAAAAATTTCAAAAAATCCAAAAACATTTGAAAATCATAGAAAGCATTTCTTTTTCAAAGTTTGCACCAAAATATTTTCTTTTTACGTTAACCATTATTTTTCTATTTCTTTGCTATTCTTTTCTTGTGTAGGTGTATGTGTACCCGTTTACGCAAAAGGAAGTCCATTCAAGCTGCTGTTGTCGAGCCTCCTGTTGTAGAGCCTCCCGTTGTCAACACAATGGACAACCGTCCAATGATCGAGCTCTTGCCATCACACGTCAAAGGCAACGATGATGCGATTGTGGTGCCGGCTATTGACGCCAACAACTTCGAGCTCAAGACCGGTTTCATTCAAATGGTTTCCGCGACACCTTTCTTAGGCTGCACTCATGATGATCCGCACGATCACATCAAAAGGTTTATTCACTTAACCAATACCGTGAAATACAATGGGGTTTCACAAGAGGCAATTTGTTTGCTCCTCTTTCCTTTCTCCCTCGAGGGGTACAAGCCCGGACTTGGCTTGATAAGGAACCACCCCAAAGTATTACAACATGGGCGGACCTAGAGACCAAGTTTATCAATTACTTTTTCCCACCCTCGCGTACTACCGCTTTGCGGAATGATATCATTAATTTTGAACAAAAGTACGGTGAGACGTTTAGTGAATCTTGGGATCATTTTAAGGAACTTTTACGAAAGTGTCCACAACACGGTTTTACAAAGGTGCATCAAGTTAATACTTTTTATAGTGGATTAAGTTTGAACGACCAATATTCACTAAATAGTGCCTCGGGGGGTAATATTCTTGTTAAATCAATGAATGAGGCTTGGGCTATCATTGAAAACAAAGTCAATGTCCAAACCAAGAGTGTTAGGGATACTATGGCTAGTGCCAGTGAGAGTGAGTTGACCAATCATCTTAAGGAACTTACTTCAGCTGTAAAACAACTTGTTTTAAGAGATAACCCTCCTAATCAACATGCCCATGCTCTCAATATTACTTGTGAAACTTGTGGTGGGCCACACTCTAATGCTAATTGTGATAAAGCTTATGATCAATCTCACGGGGAAGTGTATGCTTACAACAACACCGAGAGAGTTCATTTCAAGCCTAATGTCCATGTTATTCACTTGTCTTATAACTCGACAAATTACTTGGCTCCACCCGGTTTTCAACAAAGACCACACCCACCCACCCATAACAACCAAGGGCCACCAAGAGCAAATGTTCAACAAAATACAAATGAGAGGGGCTACAACGCTAATCAAGGAGCTTATCAAATGCAAAATCATGGCTTTCAAAACCAAGGTTTCAATCCAAATGGTTTTCAACCATATAACCAACACCCAAACCAAGGTTTTCAACAACAAGGGATCAATTTACCTCATCCGCACATGGACTTGATTCTACAAAAATTAACCGATCATGAGAAAACCATGAAGGAAATGCAAGAGTCTACGGATAGGAAATTCGTTCAAATGTTTTAAACCCTTCGCCCCCAAGGTGCTCTTCCTTCTACAAACGAAACAAACCCTAGAGCTAATGTTAGTGCTATTACTACACGCAGTAGAGCAACTCTAGTAGGACCATCTACCCCTTCCCTAGTTACTCCATCTACACCTCCTCTACCCCCATTTATCCCTCCTACTTCCACGCCTAGTACTAGTTCTACATTACCATCTCCACCTATTACGGAAGATGTACCAAAGAAAAACCCTTCACCATCTCAACCTTCAACATCTCAACCTTCACCTTCCACACCTACACCACCTAAACCCAATATCCCTTATCCTTCTCGGTTAGACAAGTGCAAATTGCTCACAAAAGAGGATGCTCAAGTTACTTCTTATTTGAAGATGATCTCCCAAATAAATTTAAACATTATCCTTGTTGAAGAACTTGTCCAAATGCCAAATTTGTCAAAGCATTCAAGGAATTGCTTAGTAAGAAGGAAAAGATGGCTGAGTTTGTCAACACACGCTTAAATGAAAATTGTTCTGCAGTCCTTCTTAAAGAACTTCCGGAAAAACTTAGAGATCCCGGTCGTTTTGTGCTACCTTGTATTTTTAACAAAGTTGAAGAATTTACTGCCTTAGCCGATCTTGGGGAAAGTATAAATTTGATGACATTAAGTGTTTGGAAGAAGTTATCATTACCCAATCTTACACCAACAAAGATGACTCTTCAGCTAGCAAATCGAACTCTCGCTTACCCTGATGGTATTGCCGAAGATGTTTTTGTTAAAGTTGGTACCTTCACTTTTCTAGTCGATTTTGTTGTTGTTGATTATGAAATGGACCCTCGTATTCTATTAATACTTGGACGGCCATTCTTGAGAACCGGAAAAGCTTTAGTCGATGTTGCTAAAGGTGAACTCATTCTAAGGGTCGGGAATGATCAACAAGTTTTTAAAATGAGGAAGATTACAAGTAAATCCAATGGAAAAGAATCGGCGAAAATGATTGATGTGCTTCAAGACGATCTTGATACAACTCCTTTGGAAAGTACAAAGCTTAATGACTTTGTGCTACATGACAATCCTATTTTCGAGACTTGCTATGATAATCCACTTTTTCAAGACCATGTGGATGATTCTCATGATTCTTTCTCCAATTTAGATCACCCACCAATTTATGATTCTCCACCGATCTATGATGAATATGATGATGATTCTAGTTCCGATGTGGATGATTATGATGATTTTTCTTCCGAGTATAAAGACATCCCAACTTATGATGACTTTGATGATGTTGACACTCTTTCGAGTGATTCTTCAAATGATATGTCTCCTAATGATGAGTATGCTCCTATTTTTGATGAAGATCCTCTGCCAACAATGCTTGATCCTACTTTGGATGATTACTCATTTGAGGAAGATTTTGCGACTTTTCTCAATACATACTTTCTTAATGAGCATGATTCTCCTCCTTTGGACTTTTATTATGGTCTTTATCCCCCTTCGGATATCAAGAAACCCCTTCCAAAGTAGAAGAAACCGGACGACACCAACATCCGTAGTACCTATGTCTTAACACCTCTCTTTCCACCTTCTTCGGATGAGATTGTACGTTTTATGGGCAAATCTTCAAGGTCTACTGAGTCTAAGTCTTATTTTCCCCTAAAAAAGGTGTTTGATTCGGGTATCACAATTTTTACGCCATCTCAGTATCCATCTGATGAAATAAAATGGAAGACTTTTGGAAACTATGGAGCTATGCTTACATTTCATCATACTTTCTACCACCGTGCTCAACAATTGCTTAAGGGAACCTCGCCTACTCTTCTTTGGCTTGTCTTGTTCACCTTAAGCTTATGCTACTTGATGGATGAAAACCATGTATTTGACCCCGGTGGATGTTCTTCAAGGTTCTTACCATTCAATCAAGGTCGAGTCAGGCTCACGACTCGGTGAACAAAACAAGCGCTTCTCGGGAGGCAACCCGAGTATCTATCCTTTTTATCCGTTTTTATAATAAGTGTAGGGGGAGACCCTAGTATGTGTTTGTTGTTTTCTTTCTTATGATGTGTAGGGATTCGAGCTTTCAAAGATCTATTCTTGATGACTTTTTACGACCCGTGATTCCGTGTACCCGTCTTCCCGGTTTTATCCTAAACTCTTTTTATTCACTATTTTATATTCTTCAGTATTATAATAGGAATCACTTTAGTTGTCTCTTCCTTAGCAAGATTTAAACAACGTGCACAATGTCTTAAGTGTAGGAGAGTTTACTCCCACATGCTTAAACATTAAGGACAATGTTTATCTTAAGTATAGAGGGCTTCTATCGAAGTTAAGTGGGCTTTTCCATGAATTTGTCCTCATTTTAACCGAAAAAATTGATTTTTCGACATTTTTCAAAATTTTTGATCTATTTTGGCCTATTAGTATTTTCCTTTGTTATCGTTATTTTCTTTCATTAGAATAAATTTTAATAAAATGGTTTTAATAAGTTTAGATGTCTTTGATATATTAGGCCCCTCATGAATCTTTTGACTCAACCGAGTTTACTTATTTGAGTTTACTCTAGCTAGTATCCTTAACGTGTTTAAATCAAGTTTTGCTAGACTTTTATATAGGGAACTTTAAAACACGAAAGTCTTAACTCATACGGGTTAAGAACAAGAACTTTTCGTAAGTTCCTATAATTGATCCTAGAAAGTCGTTTATCAAGGGAACTTTAAAATGTGAATTCTAAACTTGAAAAAGTCTAAGAAGTTGCAAGATCCTATAGATGACTTGAAAACCCAAAACTTTTATTTAATAGGCTAAGCATCCACGAGTCTCAATTCCTTGAGATTTTAAATTGTGGAGAACGAGAGATGCTAGAATTAAGTATCGTAGCATTTCTAAAATTCATTTTTATGTGACATTTATTGAAGACATAAACTTAAATAAACTACTACACGTGTTTTAGACATAATGTATTGTTTTCATCACGAGAACGTGACTATTAGGATCATAGAAGAAGAACACGTGAATGCTTCGTTAGAAATAATTTCGTCGTCCTGGATTTTCACTCGATTCCATGCTAAGCGTGTGACGAGATCATTGTTATTATAAGTTAGCAACACGATCATATCTCATGAGTGTTAATTACACACCTAAACTCCCTTATTCCTACTTGGTATCTCTTATATTTTATTTTGTCTTAATGATCACGAGGATACATCATTGACTTATGCGTGAATAGAGATTAGGTCTAAAAATAGAGTCTTAACGGTGTAACCAAAATCATCGAATAATTCACCCCAATAGACAACGATGTCAAAAAATTAAGTCAACAAGAAGGACCGATAAACACGATTTTAGAACGGTTTTGAACATGAGACTTATTAACATGACTTTTATTATCCCCCATCATCGGTGGTTTTATTATCATGGTTTACCTCCATCTTTTATTCAACTTCGCCATGAAGCTTTTATTATGACTTTGGTCTTGCCCTTGTCTTTTATTATCCGCCATCATCGGTGGTTTTATTATGACTTGACGTATATCCTCACGCTAAAGCGAATTTTGGATCTTTAAAGCTTCAAATATCAAGGCTTGATTCACTTTCAATTTGGGCATAGATTTTTCGGCCTTGTGAGCTTCCAATTTTTTCTTAAGTTAGGTGAGCACTTGAAATCTTATTATTGGGTGAAGCTTTCGATTATTCGGGTTGCCAATACTTCAAAACCGTGACGTTGGTGATACCTTAATGTTTTCCCAATTTAATTACATGGAAGCTACTAAAACAAATTAGAAACCAACAATAGTGACTAAACCGCTAAATCAATATTTATTAACAATTTATTATATAAAAGCTTGGGGAAAATAAGCTAATAATTACTACACATGAGATCGTGAAAGATTACGAGACTTATAAATAACTCTATCATTTCTCGTCCTCATTTAAGAGACTTAGCCTAATAAGTTAAGGAATCGAAGCTAAGTGCTCAACACACACGGTCGAGTCAAAAATTACTCTAATTCTCACCATCGGAAAACCTACATTCGTGTCTTAGACACTTATGAAAAATACGAAAAATTTTAAAATTTGGCCATTTTTAGCCTTATTTTGCATAAAACGATTACAAAAAGATGAAATTTTGGATTGCGTGGTGACGTAAGAAAGGTGAAGTATCTACTCACCCCCCCCCCATACTAAAACTAAACATTGTCCTCAATATTTCGTGTCTAGGGGTGAAAACACCCCCATACTAGAGATGAAGTCAAATGCTTAATCTCGAGCATGGAAAGGGTAAAACGAATAACCTAAAAGCCGTTTATGAATTATGCTAATAAGATAAACGTTAGAACATAAAAGGATATCATTGGATATCGGAGTCTCCAAAGGCAACGATCGAAGCTCGAGTGATCTGTAAAACGAATATGAGAGGCTTCAATGATGACGATGAACCTAATGAATCAAAATCACAAACAACCACGGAACAAAGGTTGGAAGAGCACAAGTCCCCTCGTTACACTATTAGAAAAACGATAATATTTACAAGGATAAGCATGAGAATCCCCCACGAGGCACCTTGTTTTTGATAACCGAGTCAAAAGCTCGACTCGAATCCCTATAAATGTGATCATTTAGGGATAATCATGGTTTGGTCATTTTTGGTGGGGCTTACATGATAAACAATGCCCAAAAGTACATGGAGTACTTTAAAAAACCGATACACGTATACCGGGGTCAAAGATAGCGTCCTCGTTTTCGGATGAAAGACGAAACAGCGCCATTCCAACACGAACTAGAACCCCAAAGGGGTAGAAGAAAAGAGATGAGAAGTATAAAGGTGGGGCAATGGGTAAGTCAACATAATGAGCTACTCAAGGTAGACTCACACCAAGCAAATGAATATATTTTCCATTTATTACATCAGTGGAAAACCGAGATTTCCCTTTACAAGCAATTCCAGGATCGTAAATCTCGTCCTCGGTGGAGAAATGTGAGGGAACATAAGGGGCTTCCCCCACACTAGATCCACACCAACCGTCGTCAAAAGGAGTAGACGAGGTGGTAGCACTCATAAAACGATGTGATGACGGAGTTAGCAATGTAGAAAAATCTTTTAAAACATTTTTAAAATCCTTTCCTTTTTCATCGTTCAAAAACTCTTTATGAAAACCCGATTTGATAATGTCAAAAATATTTGGCGTGTCAAATTCAAAATTAGTCGCGCTAAAAATCCTCACATTTAAGTCTTTGGTGGGAGGGGGTGGTGGATTGTATAAGTTTTCAAAATGTTTATCAATAAAGAACACCGCCCCCTCGGGGTCTACATACTTGTCATCCTCATGAACGTCGATCTCATCGATTTCTTCATCAAAGATAGGCTTGTCAAACCAAGGTTTGTCATTCCCTTCCTTGAGTATCTTAGAAACTCTCTCGAAAAGATCACGATCAAGCACGAAACCAACATTCGTTTGTGAGGATTGTTGATAAGTTAAATCCTCACGAATGTTGTAAACGTAATTCTCATTTGACGAGTGTTGATTAGGAATTGGATTTTTGGTGGTCACATGAGTTGGCTGTCATCAAAAATAAGACGTTCCAACTCATTTAGTTCATCCTTGATTTTGGAAAGATTGACCTCACTTGTAGGTGGAAGTGGAGGAAAAAGAGCTAGCTCTCGTTCAATGATCTCCTCAATCTCGGGATCAAACTCGTAATCATCGTACTTCACACATTTCTTTTTAGGAAAATCAAAAATGGCATGTGGGTTTCGAATTACGTGATCAATCTCGGCAAAATCGCCATCGTCATCGTCAAAGAAGGAGTTGATGTGAGCACTCACAACCATGGTCTTACAAGTCGAATGACTATGCTTAGGTGACTTTTCTAAAACGAGAGGATCGATGTCGATAAAACCTTTAGCCTCAACGGGTGTTGGGCTAGGAAATGGAGTCATTTCAATGGAGTTAGAAGTTGAAGCCTCAAAGACGTGGTCCTTCGAAGGTGGTGAAGACGAGTCCATTTTGGTCATTGTCGTGATGGCACTAACGTCGCCCTTCGGAATTTGTGTTTCACTTGTTTCATCGAATACATCTCAAAGTGATTTTTCATCCATAAATTTACGCATACCCTTTTGAATTAGGTACACGTATTCTTTATCATTAAAATCATCATCTTTAAAACCGTTTTTCTTAATTTTTTCAAAACATGCATTAAGCCTCATAGTTTCCGCTAAAGTAAACATTTTGAAATCATTAGAATTTGAAATATTAGGTTTTGAAACCTCTGTTTTTTCATGATCATTAAACACTTGGGATTTACTCATGAAAAATTTCATTTTGTCATCCCCATATCTCATAGTAAGTTTCCCACCGTGGACGTCGATTACGGTTCGAGTCGTCGATAAAAATGGTCGACCTAAAATAATGGGACATTTAGGGTCACACTCGTAATCGGATATAACGAAATCCGCGGGAAAAACAAACTTTCCAACTTTAACATAGACATCCTCGGCTATTCTAATTGGTATAAGTGGTGTACAGTTTTCAAGCTCGATTGTCATGTTCGTAGGGGTAAGTGAAGGCAATCTCATCAATTTCCAAAGAGAATGAGGCATGAGATTGATGCTAGCACCTAAATCGGCAAGGGCTAAACATCCCTCAATCTCAGAAAAATCACAAGGTAATAGAAATTGGCCCGGGTCCTCTTCCTTTCTCGGCATTCGCCTTTTAGGTTTTTTAAGAAGGATCGATGCACAAATTTCTTCAAGGGTTACTTTGGTGAGGTCGATAAATCTCTCTTTTTGAACCGTGGATGGAATTTGAGGTACACGAGGGTGTGCACTCTTTTCCTTGGTCGCCACGTTCACCCCATCGATATTAGAACAATAAGACGTCTTAGAAGTCGAGGGTTGAGAAGAAGGAACAACACGAAATCCATCAAGGGTATGGGTAATCACACGACTTTTTCCACGAGACGAAGCGGCTTTACATTTTTCCTTCGGATTTGCAACGGTGTCACTAGGTTACGAACTCGATGAAGCACTCGAGGCTTTGTTCATAATAGCCGAAAACATCTTTTTTATGTCAAATTATCCTTGCTCAATCTTCGTGTTTTGAAGTTTCAAAGTATTAGAAAAATCGTTTTTCAAAGTACCAATTTCTCCCTCTAATCTTATCATATTAGCCTCATTCGTTTTCATGTAATTTTGAAAATCGTTTGATGAACTATTTTGATTATAATTAAAGTTCCCTTGGTTTTGATTACTTCTTTGAAAATTGTTTTGATTACCACTTGAAAAATTGTTTCCTTGATTGTTGTTGTTATCTCGGTTTTGCCCATTCAAATTCTGACCTTGATTATAACCTTGATTTTGATTCGAAAAATTTCCTTGTTGATTATTTCCTTGAAAATTGTTTCGCTTTTGATTAAAATTGTTGCCTTGGTTATAATTGCCTTGTTGCGATGGACCGGCGTTATTTTGATTTTGATTAGAAAATTTGTTGTTTAACGCACTCACATTCGATGTTTGGCCATCCGTAGCCGCACACTCGTAATAATTATAAGGTCCACCACAAAACTTACACGATGTCTCAACCGCTTTCCCGTAGCGGGAGCGTCTTTCTTTTGCATTTCGACGAGAAAAGACGTAAACACATTCGTTAGATTGTCGACTTTCCCATCAACTCTCTCAATGTCGCGATTAGAACTACTAACATTGGCGACATTGGCAACACTCGGTGCGTTTCGGAGTTGGTAAACCTTGGATCGATTCTCGATAATCATTAAAGCATCTTTCGGAGTTTTACACAAAAAGTTGCCACCGGCGGCGGAATTCAACGAATCTTGTTCTTGAAAACTAAGACCGTTGTAAAACGTATCGATTTGGTGCAACTCGGAAAATCCATGGTGAGGACATTGTCTAAGCAATTCCTTAAAACGATCCCACGCGTCTCTAAAAGATTCATTCGGTTTTTGCTCAAATCTAGTAATCTCGTTTTTGAAGAACGTCGTCTTAGACGTTGGGAAAAAATGATTAACGAATTTGGAAACGAGATCCTTCCACGTAATTATGGAATTAGGTGGCTCTTTCTCGTACCAATCCTTGGCGGCACCATCGAGCGAGTACGGAAAAAGCATAAGCTTGACGACATCGGTGTCGACGTTCTTAAACTTGCTCGTGGCTAATAGACGATCAAAATTCCGAATATGATCAGGAGGATTATCGGCTTCACGGCCTCGAAAGTTCATAGCTTGAATCAACGAAAGTATTCCGCTCTTAATCTCAAAATTCTCCGCTTCGATAGCGGGAATTACGATCGCGTCTCCATAACCCTCGGTGGGCGCTTGTAGCAATTCCATCATCGAACGATTGTCGGCCATCTCGTCTAAGGTTTCTTTAACAACGATATTAGGAACTTCGGTTTCTAATTCTTGTCTACGTCGTCGATTACTTCGATTACAATTGCGTCGATTCGAAGCGTCGCTAGAATTAGAATAATCATTCGATCGAGTGCGCATGCACTAAGCGTAGAATGGGGGTAGCAAATAAGATTCTTTTTGCAGCTTTTTGATTTTTCAATTTTTTTGGTTTTTGATTGTTTTTTATTTTTTGGATTTTTTATGTATTACGTAGACTCAAATCTATAAATCTCTCCTCGAATCGATTTCTCGATTAAAAGAGCCTCAAAGAATGAAAACGATCACGTGGAGTGAACGCCTTCGATGACTTTAGAACGTTGGTGGAACACCAAAACGTTCAAGAGGGTTTAATCTTGAAAACAAGCAAATATAGTATACGTAGATAATACTTGGGCGGCAAACCCTCGATTAGCCCTCTTTCTCAAAACACGCACAAGCAAGCGGAGGAAACGAGGCGGCGCTAAGCACTTAAGAGCCTTTTTCCTTTAGGTCGTGAAATACAACCGCCTTATACCCACCTTATAGTTTGTGTTAATTGAAATTAAGCCTCACGAAAGTATTTATCTATTTTGCCTTTAAACTTTTGTTTTAGATTCAAATACAATAATTGAGTGATGAAATCCCAATTAAGGTTGCGTTTTCACACTTTTGGAGTACTCGTATATTTATTGTTCTACGTAAGTACAATATATTAATAATATTCACAAAGAAAACGAAAACGATAATGGGATATCTACAATATAGTAAAATGATTGTTTTGTGTTTAATTTAGGAAAATTAAACACGATTTATTTGGATACTATAATATATTAAGGAAAAATAACAAAAATGAGTATGTACGTTATATACGCTTTCCAAAAATGAAAAGCAAAAACGCACTGCTCACACAAACACGATAATAATAATGGCAACTCAAAAACACCTCCCCGGCAGCGGCACCAAAAATTGATGTAGTAAAATCGTACACGTTTTAGGAAAAACGCGTATGAGCGGCAAGTATTAAGTCTTACGCTTTAGGAAAAACGTAAAACCGAATAAATGCGGGTTCGTTCTCGAAGGAGGTGTATGTGTTGTTGCCAATTATATAAAATCAAAGTTTGGATTAGTGTCATTTTTTGTTAAAGAGAGAAAAAGGAAAAGTAAGACGAATTATGCTAAAAATTACCCTACGACGTAAATTACGCGAAATCGTAAAAATCGACAAACGATAAAAAGTATCTAAAAATTACCAAAAAATTACTTTAAACTAAGAAGAATATAAATAACTCAAAATGGAAAACCAAATTATCTAAACCTTTTTAATAATTTTAAATTAATTTTTAAAGTTAATAAAAAACTCCAAAATTAAATAAAATTAAAAATAAGTTAAAATGAAAATTTTAGTGATTATAAACCTAAAACTATTTAAATAAAACCTAAAAATGATTTTTGGAAATTTTTAAACCTATTTATACTATTTTTATCTAATTAACAAAAACCGGGTATAAAAATAATAATAAAAAATAATTGGAAAACGTGAAAAATAATTTCTTTAAACTAAAAAGTCCCTAAGCTATATAAAAACACATGAAAACTGAAAAGTGCTAAAATTGGTGGCCTAATAAGCTGTTATCAGCTTATTATCAATCGGACTTATATAAATAAGCTAAAACAAAAACGCCTTAAAGGGATAATGAAATGGGACTTTATCAGTACTAACACAACTTCCCAAGGGCAGAGCGGTAGTGTGTGGTTGTTGTGAGGGGAGTGGCATACGTTCGAGTCCTGGCAACTTCCTTTTTGAAAAAAAGACTTTTTTTTTCTTTTTTACTTTTCTTTTTTACTTTTCTTTTTAACTAAACCTGTTGAACAGTACTAACACAACTTAAAAAAAACAAACAACCTTCAAATTAAACACGATCTAAGCCAATTTATACTCCCAATTCTCACAGTCCTCAACCTTTCTCTGTTTGCTCTTTGTTACTTGCTACAGCTGATGAGGGGGTATTGGGAGCCCGGCTTGGTAAAACTTGGGCGCAGACGGCACCCTCACAAGTCAGTGGACTTGTGAGGAGTCAAAAACATAAAAATATGCAAACACAAGCATGGATTCACACAAGATCGACTAATAACAGTACTAAAAAAATATAGCAGACAAAAAAGAAAGAAAAAAAATATACTTAGGCAGTAAGGTGAAATTAGAGCTTATGTATCTAGAGTTTAAAGTACATAAACACAAAAACCAACTTAGCACACCCCTAGACTACTTAGAGGACTAACAGTCACCAGAATTCGTGCACCCAACCACACCAATTCGAACCAAATTGAGCCTGCTGACTCAGTTAGCACAAAGTGGATTCTGGTGGCTTTGGTGGCCAGCAGTGGGTTAATCGAACTCAAATGCTATCCGAAATCTATGAAAATATAACAACCAAACGTTAAGGCCCTAGACTACCTTACAAGCTAAATGTAGACAACTTGGTATTTAACTCCTACAGTCTGATGGTGTGTTGTCCACTCAGAAAATGAAGTTTCTGACCTAGTTGACGCCTTGGTGGATTTTGGTCCACCATAGCTTGGTTTTAGCTCGCACAAACCAAAAACTTGAAGGTACACAATCCTGGAATATTACAAGTCTACGATATAATCCTAATATCTAAACCCAAATCATAAAATAAACGCACCTAAGAACTAATCCTACAGCAAATTATACAGGCAGATTCAAAGGTATGCTAATGCGACATACCTTACGCAGGCAAAGATAGTGAGCAAGGGTGACTCAAATGGGCATCAACTTTAAACGAACATGTATACAGTCAAGACCCTTCAAATAAACACAAGACATGAACTTACAAACTATGATTCCAGCGAAAGTGAATTATCCAAGCCCTACTGACTCAAATCCTATAAACCTAACATCCACAGATTCCAACTTCACAGAGAACACACTAACGTACCAATTTGATGTTTAACTAGAAACATACAAATTTATATCAAGATTCGGACTAAAACCAACTTATAACTAAAACTCATACGTCTAACATACATTAACTCAAAACAATCTTGAAAAGTAGCAATTAAAGGTATACAACTAAAAATTTCCACCAAAACAAAGAAAATCACACACGGTCAAATATCAAAAGGGCAAGGGTTCAAGCCAAACCTAGCTGATGCCTTCTTGCTGCTTAAATAAATGAGATGGTGATTGTTGGTTATGGTAAAGCGAAAGAGGATGCGGCTTGGGGACTACAACAGTCCCGGCAAGTTAATGTCTTCAACTGTTAATGGAAGAAAGAACTATGTTGAACCTTGAGATTCTTAACACCTGAAAAAAATTAACAATAAACAGGGAACAAGCGAAACACTTGTTTCACAAGCCTATAATCCAACTTGTTTGTCAAACAAGGGCTTATAGCTTGTGTAACACTAATTTCGAAACAAAGAACAAATAGAACAGTTTTTTTTTTTGAAAATCTTTGTGAAACCAAAACTCCTCTTGAAACTGAGTGACTTCAACAACAAAATAATAACTTTAGATTATATTTACTTTGCACAAGTGATGTGTCAAATCCTTGTGTAGAGATCCTATAAACTAAAGGGTCTCAAAAATCAGGTTTGCCAAAAACTTTTGAACAAAAAACTCACTTTTGATAAAACTATATTAACTTGCATAAAAATTGAAAGGCTACACTACAACAGAATAATGGAGGAACTCAGCTATGTAAATTTTATAAAAGTAATACTTTAACTATTCATTGATTTTTTAAAAAAACAAGAGCTAGAACAAGATTAAAGAGGGTACATGCACCCTTTTTATACTACCCTACTGAACATACTAGAAGAACATGATAATCAAGAAACCCTAGCTTATTAAGTTTACAAATCTACCCTTTTATTGAAATTCAAAATGAGTCAAAGGTATACATGTGATGTCCAGTTGTGAAGAGTAATCTGAGCCCTTGAATGCTTTCTTTGGGAAGAAGAAAAACGTTGACAACCATTGATTCTCTATATGATTCCTTTTTTGCTAATTTGGGTGTGACAGGGAAACATGCGTAGGACCACAGGGGGAGCTGGCTGGAAGATAAATGTGGGGTTGGGTTTGGGATGTTAATTAGGGATTTGCAAAAGTGAGGGTTTTGATTTTGGTTAATGAAATTTATAGGGATTAGGGTTCTATGAGGTGAATTAGGGGTGATGATTATACAGTAACTGTTTCCCTCCATTGTTTTATAAAACATTTAAGTAAATGGGAGGTTTGACTGGGATTGACTTGGGCATGGTATAATAGGTGTGTTGGGCTGTTGGGTAGCATAGGTGGGCTCATTGTTGGACTTGGTGGGTAAAGTGTGGGCTAAACATGGGTATGGGTTTGGTTATTGATAGAAAATACCACCAAGGTTTCTAAAAGTATTCATATAATATCCAAAAGCTTTCTTTCCCATATTCCTTTGTTAAATCTTTCACCAACTTGTCATTTGTGGCACACCCATTTCCAAACTTATAACAAGGACTAAACATGCACATTTTGCATTCTTCAAGGGCCATAATTGACATATCTTGAAACTTTAAGGACCCACTTGTAATATTTGAGATTTACAAGGGCTTAATGACAAGTCTTTAACAGTTAAGGGACCATTTTTGACAAATCTTTAAACTTCAAGGACTTCTTTGGAAATGCATGATTCGGGCCCAGTTCTTCGTGCGGCTTCGTTTCCCGTGTTCATTTTTGCTTGATTCTTGTTCTCTTTTGTTGAATTCATGAAATCCGTACCTAAAATACACAATGAACAAACACAAGCATATTTTGGGGTATTTTATGATATTTTTAGTCATTTTAAGCCCGATTTGGACGATGAGACCATGTATAATTGAGGTCTCATCAGTTAATTATGAGCTTCTTCTCCCATCGCTTGTTAATAATATAATTGCAATAAGTAAGGTTGTATGATTTGAAAAGTTACTTAGCTTCTAGCACAAGATCGTTTAAAAGTTGCTCGGTACTAATTAGAGTTCATAGCCAAGGCATAACTTATTGGAGCGGGATGCGAAGATTGGCGAGCCCAAAAAGGCCCTAACAAGGCATGAGGGCTACATTTTGTTGCTAAAGATACAAAGTGATGTAAAGAATCATTTATCAAAAATCAATATGAAGGATCAAGACACACGACGAAAATCAAATACTTCCCTAAAGATCATGGAGAAGTCTATCAGAAAAGACCCTAGCAAGGTATGAGAATAAATAGATCCAAGTCCTAAAAGGAGGCGGATCGTTGTGTATAAAAAACCCAAATAAAGATTGGAGAAAAATGAAGAAGTCGTGGTCCAAGTTTTAAGAATCTCTCAAAAACTTCAAGTGAAGAAATTCCTATTATGAAGAGAAGACCATTATTTCAAGAACGTCTCTCAAGATTCGAAGTATGAAGTCAATGCCAAATATCGGTTCGAGAAAGGTCTCAAATCGTGAAGCGAGTTATGCCAAGATATGAACTTTATGAGGTTTCGAGAATCAGTTTTAAAAGATTTTGTCCTTTAGCTAACTATTAATTAAATCGTCCTACTTTATTTTCAGCCTAAATAACTATCGAAATAAGTCAACAATGCATCCTCGTGATGATTCAAGACAACAATAAAATATAAGAGATACACCTAGGAATAAGGGAGTCTAAGTGAATAATTGAGCCACATGAGTTTGTGTTAGCTTGCTAACTTATAATAATAATGATCTCGTTTTTAAGATTAGCATGGGGAACGTGAAACTTGAGGGTGATAAACATTCATGACAACCAAAGCCCTAATGTAAGTCTTCGATCTCTTTACTTGTTCTTCCTTCAAGCATTTTGTAATTTTCTATCTTTTTAAGTTTCCTTAATGTCTTTGTTTAATAAAGGCCAAGGTGGGTTAATTATGATGAAAAATGTAAATCTTGCTTTGTAACTAGTGCATTGCATGAGGGCATTGCAATAGTCAAGTGTAGGAGATTTGATAGGTGTGAAAACACCAATCCTTTTACCACTTAATTATAATAATAACCAAGCCAAAAGTGTATTTAATGTCGTAAAAGTCAGAATTATGCGTGGTTTGTGTTTTTGTTGTGATTTAGGACCAAAATGTGAAAAGGGAAGAAAACACGGGCTTTCACGGGCTTTTATCGAAGAAAAAGACAAAAGACGAAGTCAAAAGATCAAGAGTGCAAAAAGAACGGAAGTCAAAGGCCTATTCTGAAGATTTATCGAAGAAATTGTCTAAAGACAGAAGTTTAACGAAGTCGAAGAACCAAATCTAATAAAAGAAGAAAATTAGAAGACGAGTTCATTTCATATCGACAAATCCCGAGACAACGTCGAGAAAGACGAGGAAATTAAAAGACGAAAAGAGAAAGAGAAAGAGAGGAGCAACAAATATTACATTTCCTCCTCCTATATATAGTCCCTTAATACTTCATTTAGTTAGTAGTAGATTTTAGTTTAATTTCCTTAAGGTAAGTTGGAGTAGGAGTATTTACTTTCTCTCTCTAGTTTTACTTTCTCTCTCTAAATTTTCTTTCGAGTTTGCTTAATCTTCAATCTTTAAATCTTGTAATCTTGAATCTTTAATTTTTATCTTAATTTTAAGCTTTTCATAATTAATCTTATTCTTCCTTTCTTGTTTTAATCTTGTGTTTGATTCGGCATAAGTATGTAGTTTATTTCATCTTTATGCTTAATGATTGAAGTGCTTATCTTTTTGTTCTTATCATTTTCATGCGATTGATGTTCTTACCTTATTGTTTTTTTTGCTTATTTCGTGTTTAGCTTATTTTCATTTAAGTGTTTTTAAAAGTTTAATCTTTTTAAAGTTGATTTTATAAATCTTGCTTATTTAGTGTTTTGAAAGTTTTTAATTCGTGGCTTATTTAGTTCTTCTTAATATTGATTAGGTTAAGTTGTTGGTAGATGCTTATTAGAAAAGTTCTTATTCGGTTTTTGCTTATTTTCCTTTTACATTCCATAGTAAAGTCTTAAGGGTTTTTAAGGTTCCGATCGAGTATTGTGATCGCATAAGCCTTAGGGTTTCTACTTAGGATCAAATACTGCGATCACAAACTTCGATCCAGACTACGATCACAGACTGCAATCGTTGGCTGCGATCCAAGCTGCGATCGGTTGGTTGCGATCCAAGCTGCGGTCGGTTTGTTGCGATCGGTTGTTGCGATCCAAGCTGCGATCGGTTGGTTGTGATCCAAGTTGTGATCGGTTTGTTGCGATCGTGAGTTGCGATCTGATTGCAATCCTTTATTTTACTTAGTTATTTTTCAAAAGTTTATTTCTTTCCCGCCATTTTTGTCAAGTTTAATTTTATATTATCTTGTCTTATTTTATCCTTAAATTTACTTTTTCTTAAGTTTTAAATTTACTTTATTACTTTTTATTTGTCATTTGTTTTATACTTTCTCAAGTTTTCATTTGTAGTTTATAAGATAATCAACGACATTTTTATCTTTTATCCACCAAGAACAACTTAGTTGCATTTTAAACCAAGATCAATTCGAATCGAGTCGAGAGAAAAAATGAACTTTTTAACCTAGTAAATTCTAGTTATTACAACGCAAGTCAAACTATCCCATTACTTCACTCGGACAAGTAACTAAGTCATTTATATAATGACTAAACACTTGAGTAAGTCACCATGTCCAATAGTGAATACTCAAACTCACGCAACACAAGCATTAAACTATGTGTCCAAAATACAAATCAGCATGTACACTTCAAATGTACATACCGATCTACCCTATCTAGACTTGTCCGATTTCGATGAAACTTGGTGTCAAAGTCACTTATAACCTGTAGAAAGTCCTCATAAAAATTTATCAAATTATTTTACTCTTTAGACTCACTGCTCAACACATCTTTGACGTATAAAATCTGGACAGTTTTGAACACTTGACTCGTGGAATAATTTTGACCATCAATAGCATTTCCGTTTGAAAAACCAATCACTGACTTCGAAAATAGACTCATAAAGCTAAGTCTAGGGCCTGAGATCAGCCTCTAAAAATTTTTATAACTCCACTTATAGTCCCCGAGATTTGATCGAAATATCGACAACAATTTCGTATTGTGTCGATACTCGCCTCCCGGTACACGAATATTCAAACTAGCATAACTTCTTCCTCGCTTTGAGTTAGAAGGCCAACTTTATACCAAAACAAGCGCCTCGACAACCACTACAACACTATCCTATAATATCAACGAAAAACAGCCCTAAACCTGCGGGTCAAAAGTACCCTTAGAAAATCACATTAGATGATCATTTTGACTCATTTTAACAAATTTCCCACTCTTAATATCATCTCCTAGTCACCCTAAACAATCCTTACCATCCCAAATCACTTGCATGTTACATAAAAAAATCAAAACTAAAAACTTAAACTTTTTATCATCAAAACATGATAATCTTATCATGATCATCACATGCATGATTATCAAAAACTCATACCAACCATAAAATCATAAGAAACTTGAAAGTTGTTGCATGTAACAAATTTTGGCACCAAAACAATCATCTTTTGATTTCTAACATGCGTCTTAATTTAGATTAAGCTTAAACAAAGTAAAAATCAAGATTTATGGTTGTTTTGGTGGGGTGAGGTCACGGCAAGAAAGAAAGGGAGGGGAGGGAGAGAAATCTCTTTTTGTGTATGTTTTTGTTATGAAGGAAATGAGAGGTAGTTAGGTGAAAATTAATATATAGTGGGGTGGAGGGTAATTTTTGCCAATTATGCAATCTATTAGACTTAAAAGCAATTAGATAATTAAATGGTATAAAATGACTATTAGTAAATTTTGAAAATATTTACGGGACTCAGGTTTCATAAAAATACTTTTCAAAAGTTAAAACGCATCATAAATATGATAATAATATAGTCTCCCGACTCGACTTAACACGACATTTAAAAGAAAACATCGAAAACATCGAACATTGAACCAATCGACAATGAAATGTAAAATTCGGGCATCCGTCGGCATCGCGATCATTAGTAATTCTCGTTATTCATTGATTTTCAGTAAACTCTTTGTCAAATGCACGCGGGTGCTTTTAAATCAAAAACTTTGATTTAAATAAATATGGAAAAATAAAATAAGAAATTTTATAATTCCAAATAAAGTATTATCAATGATCAGAAAATACTTAAAAAGTATAATTTATTAAAATTATCATGATCTCAGGATTTATATATAAGAATAAAATAAAGTGTAATACGTTGGAAAATTCAAGAAGCACGAATAAAAGAATAAAATAATACCGAGAAAATACGAGTTCTTACATCTTGCAACCCGGTCCAACACTCCAAGACCAAGCACATAGCTGTCCAATTCAATTTCATCAAGGAGCACGTGGAATGAGGAACGGTCGAACTTTATCTTGTCAAGACGGACTACCGACTGGCCGACATCTTCACCAAGGCTCTTCATCAAGACAGATTTGAATTCTTGGTTTGTCGACTTGGCATGCGTAGTTTCACTCCTGATGAGCGTGAACGTCTTGCGCACTTGCAGTAACCTTGTATATATTTATCAGAAAATCAAAATATAAAAATATAAAACTTATAAAAACCAAATAAAAATGGAGAAAATCTTTTAAAAATACCAAAAATATTCTTCTCCGACATGTCTCTCAGCATCGATAATATGGACGTACTCTGAAATGTCGCTCAATAACGACACGGGTATGTACATAAATCTCGAATGAGAGTTTCAAATGTTTTAAAACATGTATTTTCTATTTTTCTCACAATAGCTCACAGTCATATTTCAGACTGTGACCCGAACAACAAATAAAGGAAAGTTTATCACTGATGATAACTTATCCTCAACAACGAGAAATTAATTTTTTCTCGGTCATGAGCTTTTATAAAAATTCAAAATTTTTAAAGCTCATGAACAAAGGCTTATAATCACATGTCAGACTATAGCCTGGTCCCCAAAGAAAGGAAAGTCTACGACTTATCCTCAACAACGGGAAATAATTTTTCTCGGTCATGGGCTTATATTAAAACATTCAAAGTTTTAAGCTCATGAACACAAGGAAAATGTTTATTAGTATACATTTTTCCTCAACAGCGGGAATTTCAGTTTCTCGGTTTTGAGCACAATTTTTCAAGATATTTTCAAATTCTTTCAAAATTGTGTGCTCATATACTCTCTATTTTAAATAGAATCTTTTTTCAAGGAGGAGTATAAAAATATCATAACATATAGTTCTAAATTTTTAGACACATTATTCTCTCCATGTTACATCACTAGTATATCAAAACAAACACATGAAATTTTTGAGGGGAGAATAGTGATAAAATGTTATAAAATGTGATCAAAATGCTTCATTTTTGGGTAAGATCTTTTGATATAAGGGCTTTCTCGTCCTAATATGTGCAAATACTTTTCATTTTATGATGCACATATGTAGGGGGAGCGTTTTTGGTGAGATAGAAAACTATCAAGGTGTAAACATCGATTTCATTAACACCTTGATTGCTTTTCCAAACGGTTTTTCTGGTTACGATATCTCTACCCTTCAACACATTAAGTCACGAAGATACTTGTGTCAAAAGGTGGATAGGTACTCGTCCTATGATCCAAACAGAACTTGAGGGATCTTCCCAGGGACAATCCATTAGAACTTAGAAGTCCTTTGGAAAGATGGAGTAGTTGAGTGTACGAAAAAATGCCGACTAATGACTTCAGCTAGCACTAGAACAATCACTACAAGGTTCTAGTAATGACGTCTTGGTAAGCATTGAAGGGGTTGAAGAATGAAAAAGAAATGTAAGGATAAAAGGGTGTAAAGTAAGCAGCCCTCCATACAACTTAGGCAGAAACTGGGTCAACGCATCTATTATCAGAATCACTTAGATGATTTCTGGTATTAAAGACAAAGCATAATGGACCCAGTGATGCAATGCAAAACCCTTCCCAGCCTACTCAAGCTTCTCTCAAAAGAAGTTTGTTTTATTGTCACGGAGTTCAACTCTTTTCTATCGATGTTCTCACTCTAAGATAGTAGATATTGAAAAGGTGGCAGTCTGCTCCATCCTCCGATCACCAAATAAACGTACACTTATAGAGTCTAGAGCCAACGAGACTAATCAAAAAATCTCATTAGGACACTTATTTCATATATCAATTGTTTTTCATCTTTAGAACAGATGCGATAATTAACAGAGTCCTACGCTCTATTTCTAGAGGATTCAGAGTGATACTCTCTAGTATTAATAGTGATGAATGGAAACCCTTCCAGTGTTAACATCAAGCAGCATTGCGGTAGGTCATTTGTAAGATTCACTTGAATTAAACATATGTTAACTGGAAAGAAACAGTTGTTTGATTCTTTCTTGATTCAAACTCGTTCCAGGTCTCGATGCAATATCTTCATGATCTTGCCATAACATTCAGAGTAACACTCATTAGTATTTACAGTGACGAATGGAAATCCTTCTAGTGTCATCATCAAACAGCACTGCGGTAGGTAACTTGTGAGATTGTATATGAATTAAACTTGTGTCAACTGGAAAGAAACAATGGTTTGATTCTTAATTGATTCAAACTTGTTCTAGGAAATGAATTGACGACTTAATCAGCAGAATGGAACTGCATGATTCACTCTCTACCATGAATTATCTTTTGAGATGTTCAAGTATTGAGAACGGCCACCACAGCCGGAAACCCTGTCAAGGAAGTTATTTGAACTTACCTAATCACAGGTACAGTACTTGTACTATATAACGGGAAACCGGAGGAATGCAAACGGTGGCGTAACCTCAAGAGTCGTGATTCAAGACCACATACTCAAGTAAATGAAGAAATCTCATCTAAAGACAAAGACTTCCGCTACTCGGATCATCAAGGAAGATTATTAACAAGCTTTCAAGACAACGCAAAGTATGAGTATGTTGGGAAAGACATAAGAACACAAGTTGGCAAAGTTACTCTGATCATCAAGGGAGATTGTTAACAAGCTTTCAAGACAACGCAAAGTATGAGTATGTGGGGAAAGACACAAGAACACAAGTTGGTAAAGTTTAAAGATCAAGTCAAGGAAAAGATCAAAGATCCAAGATCACAAGTCATGAAAGGAATTATGAAGGAACTCTCAAGACAACGAGCTTCAAAGTCAACAACACCAAAGAAGTGAAGTCACATATTACATGACCACCCCTTAGGGGGAGATTGTTAGTCGTATTTAAAGTGATGGTCATATAATATACCGTTACGAAGCTCGTCAAAAATGCTATTCAATGGTGTCAAGAGTTCTATGTTAATGTTATGTATGTAACGGGAATTAGTCTCGAACACATAAATAAGGAAGACCTCCGACTCATGTACGCCTTAGTAAAAAAGGCAAATTACTCCTCATTTGTGTGTGTGTTTTTACATATTTTTGTTTTAGAGAGAGAAAGCTCTTAGTTTCTCTCACTAGGAAATTCATAACTCTTTGTTTTTCTTTTACTCTCATCTTAATCTAATCTTTCCTTTTTGTTTAATATTTGTTATTGATCTTCATCTCTTTATTTCATCTTTTATCATTCGTATCACCTATCATCATTGTAAAACCCGCATAAAATACCATGAACAGTACAATACATGAAAACACGATTAAATTAAAACTTTCTATTAATAATATACAACACGTGTCACGAACATTAAATTACAAGTATTAAGTATATTATTAATGCACGATAAACATTTACGTATAATATTAAATTCATGACATTTAAAACACGAACACATTCACGAATAATACTTTAGTCACGAAAAACAAATGAATTGGTGTTGGGCTTGTGTGTAGTCGAAGCAAGAAAAGAAAAGGGAGGGCCTCATGGCTCGGCCCATCTTGAATCCAACTAGTAAAAATTAATCTCCAGGGAAAACACAAAATACATTTTCAAGAAAAATTAAAAGAACCCTAGTTCTTCCTTCCCTTTAGCCGCGACAACCAACAAAGAAAACAAGAGGGGTTTTTTTATTTTGATCTTGGTTAATTACTTGTTCGTGTTCGGGTTCTAATCCTTAAAACATTCATGCATTTGGTATCAATCGAATCCTTATTTTTTTGATCTTTTTATGTTAATTAAAATCATATGTTCATGAATCGTGGAATATTAAATTAAAACATGTTATGGTTAAAAGATTAAACAAGACAAAGGTCGGGTTTGGTTTTGCTTTCGGTTCGGCGACACAACAACCGAGACCCTCCAAGGTCTCGACGCCTTTTTCTTTCCACTAGCCGAAACCCTAAGGGGTTCAATGGTGTTTGTGTTCGGGCAACAGTAAACCAAGGCCCCACGATGGGGACCTTGGTGATAACAGTGGGAACCAAGAGCCTTAGGCTCTCGGTGGGTACTTTGGTCGCAGCAGAGGGACACGGCTTCGGCCAGTGGGAACCCTGCGAAGGCAGTGGCAATCGACAGCTGCAGTTTCGGCTGCTTAGCCGCCAGCAGTAACCACCAGTCGTCGGCTGAGTGAGGGTGTTTGGCTCGGTTTGGTTTATCTCGAGTTTCGGGACTCGGGTACAATTTATTTTAGACATTTATTTTAGTAATTAATTAACTAAATAAATTTACATGCACTATTAATTAATTAATTAAAATCATGACTTAGGTTATATTAAATTATATAATTATCATGTTATAACCTAAGTATTTATTTAGACTATATTAAATTAAAACCATGCTTAATTTAAGTAATTGTATAAGATAAAGTTTTATTTAAATTAACCATGACATATTATTAATCAATAAAACCATGCATATCCTTATTAATTAATAATTACGTATTTTAGCCTAAGTATTTAATTTAATAACTTTACAAATATATCAGCATGACTTATAACTTATGACTAATAAGCACTAGCTTTTATTTTAGACTTATTAATTCAACTTATTTCTATTTTGGAAACTTACTAGTTTTAGAAACATTCTATTTTTGAAACCTGCTATTTTTAGAAAGTTACTTATTATGACACTATAAGTACAGTAATACAAGAATACATGAAATACATAATCAGAATACATGTAAAACATGAATAAATACAAGATAACACTTAAAACAGTAAAACATGACAAGAACATATAAAATAAGCTAAAAACACACAGAATCAGTAAATCACACAGTAATCAGACAACTCATACACGTCCCTTATTTATGTAGTATCTGTGAAGTCGGAGTAGATCGTTTAGCTTTCCTTCTAGCTTCACTACTGGACATAAGGTACGGATATTTCGTCCTTCAGTATGGACATTTCCTTCGTATGCATGATTAGGATTCCCCGTTTGTAGCCATCTGTTTTCCCCAGTTATTTTATATGTTTTGAATGCTTATGTTATATTTTAAATGCATGATCTATATACATGCATGCCCGTTCACCTAGTTATGGAGGTACCATAACCATAACATTGGAGGCACCAGTGTTATGACTTCCCCACGATGGAGTGACTGCTCGTGGCGTCCCTTTTAGTTATTGGCCATTTATTTATTATCATGTCATGTGGGGCGTATGGGTGCATCCTAGTTACATGTTTCACTCAGTATTTTTATGGTGAATGTGGTGTGTGCTTTCCATCGTTCACAAGGAGTTTATTCCTCCTACCCAGACCAGTATAATCAGAGGCAACCCCTCTAATTGCATGATGAGGTCACCCCTCTAAGTATTTATGCACGGTGATACCTCATGACCTATATGGGCTCTTGGCGAAATTTAAAATAGAGGTTTCATAAGTTAATCATAAGCTTTTCAAACTATATTACCAGTTTTCTAAGCATGTACCAGGTTTTTCAAGGACTTATGCATTTCCTCTGCTTTACAGTCATTATTATGTTTATGTCATTCATACTATGTTATATCTGTTCACTGAGCGTCTTGCTCAGCCGTTTCCTTTCCATGTTCCCAAACGGCAGGTACATAGGGACGCACTTAGGATCTTGAGAGTATATGCATTTGGATGGAAGCTATCCAACCTTCATTACCTTATGCATTTCCATACATTACTTTATTTCTTTTGGACATTGTTTAGTCCTTTCCTTTCAGTACTTATATTTCATGTGTGTGAGCTTATGTTGGACTACCGATGTTTGATTCCGGTATTTGTCTTATGGTCATTTTATGTTTTAAGACATTTACCTTGCATGCTTTGATGACACCCCATAATTATCCTGTGATATTCTATTAAACAAATGGGGTGTTACAATTATGGTATTAGAGCCAAGGTTTCGACCTGTAGGCTCTAAAAACTTGACCTGTGACTAGTGGGTAGTCACCGGGATCTTCCTAAACTGACAATTTATTTTCATGCATTTGTTTCATGTATCATTGTTGCAGGTATATTGACTAAGTAATGGTTGGTACATGACTGGCCATATTTAGTCGCATGTGTTTTTATTCGAAATTTATTTTGTGAAACCGACCCATAAGCGTTCACCTTTGCTCATGTCATTTTGTTTTATGAACCGACCATAGGCGTTCACCTTTGCTCATGTCAATTTTGTTTTGGTGAACCGGCCCATAGGCTTCCACCCATACTCACGTCATTTTCGTTAGCTATGCCTTCATAAACTATTTCATGCATCATTTCCTTATGTTACCCTATGTTCTAATCAAATTAATCATTTCATTTTTCCCTTTAAAATTGTCAGATGGTTAACACACGTGAGCAGGAACTGCAGGCAGCTATCCAAGCTGCTCTACAAGCTTTACTTCCACAACTCAGAAATGAGATTCGTTCTGAGGTTCAAGCCAATCATATATAGCAGAACCAGAATCAGAACCCTCCTCCTCCTCCACCAGCTACTCTTATCACATGGCTGGAAAGGTTTAACAAGCAGTGACCTAGATCTTTTGAGCAGACTGACAGTCCATCTGAGGGTGAGAGTTGGATTGCACACATGGAGAAGATTTTCGACGCCATGGGGTGTGATGTTGTCTTTAAGGCGAGGTTGGCTTGTTACAAATTTGAGGGAGACGTGATGGCATGGTGGAAAGCACTCAAGCAATCAAATGGAGGTGATGATTGGGTTGCTGGTTTGACTTGGGCGTAATTTATGGAGTTGGTCCTGGATCAGATCATTCTGAAAGCTGAGCAGGATCGGCCCAAGAGGGAATACCATGGCATTCGACAAAGAGCTGGGAAGAATAGTACGGAATTTACGCATAGATTCCTCATACTTGCTGGTTTTCTTGGCACAGCAGCCGAGACAGCAGAAGAGCAGGCATATCATTTTCGTTGGGCTCTTCGTACTTCTGTCGCCAACAACTTGGTGTGTGCTACATTTACAAAAGTGGCGCAGGTGGTAGATGCAGCTCGCAAGCTAGAGATGTTGCGGGAGAGAGACGAGTTTGGTGAAGCAGACAGATCTGAGAAGAGGTATATCTCGGTCATCAAACGTTAATCATTTCATTCAATTCAGTACTTTCCATTTTATATCATACTCTATACAATTGCATCTTTCAGGCAAAATATTTGTTGGGAATCTAAACTTGTTAGATTCCCTGATCATTGATTTAAAGATAATTAGGCTGTTAGATAGTCCCTTGCCTGTGCCTAGGAGGCAGGCAAGTTTCGCAAGACTCACAGAGATCCAAGTCTCTGTGAGCAACCTCAGAGGAGTCCATGTCAGAGACATTTTCACGGAAGTCGAAGATTACCTGAAGACATACTCATTGGCTGTGATGGATAACAGCCAAGATGTATCAGGGACTCTGAGGGGTTGAGAGTTAACAGGGCTGGCAATACCCTGATAACTCTCAGCACACTTTGGACATGCCATTTGTGTGTTCGAGATTATAAAGAATAAGGAAACTGTTTTTGACAACTGTTCCTTAAAGCATAATGGAAGACTACCAAGAATAGAAGGACATCATGTGACTGATGTGGGAACTTGTAAAAGCTTGTGTAGTCGACATCAAGTACTATTTAAGTCAAACTCGTAACACTATAAATAGGATGTGTATCCATGCATTAATGTTTCACACTTTGAGATATTAAGAACATTAGTGCATATAACTTAGTGAATCAAACAGCTACGACTGTATTCATAAGTTAAGGTTTATTGTTGTTCAAAGTGTGCACAACACATTTTCATCAAACTGTGTTATCCATAACACTTGTAATTCTTTATTATACAATAATAAGATTACGTTTGAAAAGTAATACCTTGTGTTGATTAAGTTAAGATTAGGGTTTCTTGCATTGATTAGGGACTTTCAATTGGTATCAGAGCGGTGTTTGATATTAAAACCTTCAAGAAACATCGTTCTCAGTTTTATAATCAAGATCCACCATGCCGAAAACTTCAAACCCATCTTCACCAAGACTTAACCCTCCTGCCAATGACGATGATCTACCCCAACTTCTTGACTCAAGAGGTGGATCACACGTAACCAGTGTACCAGTTTTTGATGAAGAAGATTTTGCCAGTTGGAAGAGTCAATTTCTTGTATACCTTGATGGGCTTGAACCTTTTCTCTTAGAAATTTTAGAAAATGGTCCATATATTCCCATGGCGCTTACATCCACTGAAGAAAACCCTCTTCCCAAACCTCTCAAACAATGGACTCCAGCTGATAGGAAATTAGCAAACCAAGATAAACGTCTCAAAAGCATCATAATTTCCTGTCTTCCCAAGCATATCATGAAGTCTGTCATTCAATGTCCCACAGCTAAACAAATGTGGACAGACCTCATTCTTGGCCATGAAGGACCCTCTGAAACAAGAGAGACAAAGATTCAGGCACTCAGACTTCAGTTTAATGCCTTTAAGTCACTTGAAGGTGAAAAGGTTCAGCAAACCTATACTAGGCTGAAGATTCTTCTAAATGACCTGGCTATGAATGATGTCACTATTGGTCAAGCTGAGATCAATGCTACTTTTGTCAACAGCCTTTCAAGAAAGTGGCTGAGCATGAATCAGACTCAGAGAGCTAACAACTCAATAAAAAATGATACCCTTGCTCAGCTCTATGGTAAGTATAATTATGAAGAAGGGCTGATCGATACTATCTACAAATCAGAGACTGAAAGATTTGTAGTCCAAGGAGCATCTTCCAAAGCTTTGATCTCTGCAACACATCCTCATGACAGCGATTCTGATATTGAAGAAGATACCCGTAGCAGCCAAGAGTTCTTGTCAGACCTCAATGCAGAGTTCCATGAAATAGCGTTGCTAGCCAACCAAAGAAGATACTACAAAAGATTTGGAAGAGTAGGATCAGCTAGTAAACCAACTGACAGGTCAAAAGAAACATGTTTTGCCTGTGGAAAGCTTGGACATTATCAAAAAGACTGTCCTTCTACCAAGACATCCTCACCCTCTTATCCATCATCTTCATCCAAACCCTACAAGTTCAAACAACATAACAACTCATCTCAATCCAATTCTTCAGACACTGAGAAGAAAGATTACAAAAATAAGTACAAGGCACTTAAAGCTGAGTTAGAACAAATGAACTTGAAGATTGAAGCTCTGTCCAAAAAGAAAGGTGGTGAGAAAAAGACAGAGAAAGGGTTGGTTGCTGAAACTTATGATTGGAATGATGAACCACTGACTTCAGATGAAGAAGACACCACAAGAGTCAGGGCTTTTATGGCGATAGCTGAGGATGAACCAACTGTTGGAAAAGGTGATGCTAGATCAGGACAATGGGTTGACATCACAATGAAAAAGGTACACAGGCTTTTATCTATGTCTGATAGTGATGAACGTAAGCATGTCCTTGATTACACCATTGTTGATTTACACTTTGTTAAGGAACAAAGAAAGAACCTACTTGATAAGTTTCACTCTATTAAATCTGAAATGATAAATGCTAAGGCTGAATGTGAAACTCTCGGGCGGGTTAATTTAGAGAAAATATCCCTGCAAAATGAAGTAGCTAGATTAACCTTGAAAAACATAGCTTTAAATGATCAAGTCTCTGAATTGAACAAGATTATTGAAAAATGGCTGTGTGCTAGGTTTACTATTGATGAATTGCTTAGGGATGAAGTGCATGCTGACTTAAAAAGGGATATATCTGCTAAGAAAAATAAGCTGAGGATTCTCACCAAACCCAAAGACATTGTCTTTAAATCTACAGAGACTATTCATATGTCAGATACCTCTTTGACAAATGACCCTGTCTCTGAAGATATGGCTGAGCTACCACCTTTGCCCAAACTCTCTGGAGTTGAACCTAGCAGTTCTTCTAGATCTGCTAAGGATGAACTTAGGACAGATATTGAGAATCCTCCAGCTAAAGTTTTTCATGTGCCTGCTAAACAAACTGGTAAACAAGTAGCTTTTAAGCCTGTTACTACTAAAGCTGTGAATAAGGTTGAACCTACCACTGAAGATCGCCTGTTGTCTCTTATGAAAGAAGTAGAACTCTTGAAACAACACATTAAGCCTTCCGCTGAATGCTCTACTTCTCATGAACCTAAGTCAGTCCTAGGTGAACCCAAAGGGGAAAGGTTAATCAAACCTTATTGCAATGTATGTAAAAATTCTCACCATTCGACCTTAGATCATGACAGACACATGGCAGCTAAAAGAGCTCAGACACCCTCTAGGGACAGACCACAGAGTTCCAAAAGGCAACAGGAAAATTACAAACCTTATCCTCCCTGTAAATTCTGTGGGTTCACAGACCATCACTCAGACGAGTGTGGTGACTTCCCTGGGTGTGATTTCTGTGGGAGTTATAACCATGAAACAATGAACTGTCCATCCCAACGCCAAAAGTTTTTCAGGAACAAGTTGCTAACAAGCAATTCAGGGAACCCACTGGAAAGTGGGTTCACCATAGGAACTAATCTGTTTCTATGTATCTGTGCAGAAATATCTCAAGGAATCGGTATGGTATCTAGATAGTGGCTGTTCTAGACACATGACAGGGATTCAACAATACCTGCACAGATACTCAAAGGAGCCAGATCCCAAAGTGGTGTTTGGAGATAACTCTTCAGGTGACACAGAAGGATATGGCTCAGTGAACTGCAATGGGATCACATTTACCAGGGTTGCATATGTGAATGGTCTTAAACACAATCTTATTAGCATCAGCCAATTGTGTGATGCTGACTATAAGGTTTTGTTTACTAAGACTCAGGGAACCATATTCAACAAAAACAATGATGTTGTGCTGATTGCACCTAGAAGGAGAGATGTTTATGTCATCAACATGGCTGTGTGCTCTGAAGACAGCTCAAATTGTTTTCTTGCCAAAGCCTCTAAAAGTGTCAATTGGCTGTGGCACAAAAGACTGTCTCATCTCAACTTCAAGAACATCAATAAGATAGCCACTCAAAACTTGGTTGCTGGTCTACCTTCAGTAATGTTTTCCAAAGACAAAACTTGTTCTGCCTGTGTCAAAGGAAAGCATCACAGGTCTTCTTTCAAGACTAGGCAATCATTCTCTATTGACAAGTGCTTACATCTCCTTCACATGGATTTGTTTGGGCCTGTCAAACCTCAAACCATTAATCACAACAAATACACCTTGGTTATAGTTGATGAATTTTCAAGATACACATGGGTGTTCTTCCTCAGAAGGAAAAGTGATGCAGCTGAAACCATCATGTCCTTCATCAGACAGGTTGAAAATATGAATGATGTTAGAGTCAAAGCTCTAAGAAGTGATAATGCTACAGAATTCAAGAATCATCAACTTGAATCTTTTTGTGATGAAAAAGGGATTTCTCAGAACTTCTCTTCAGCTGGCACTCCTGAACAAAATGGTGTGGCTGAAAGAAGAAACAAGACTTTGATTGAAGCAGCAAGAACTATGTTAAATGGTGCAGCCTTACCAAAGCAATTTTGGGGAGAAGCTGTTCACACTGCCTGCTACACTCAAAACAGATCAATCATTGTCAAAAGACATGGTAAAACCTCCTATGAAGTTTTCAGAAAAAGATCTCCAGACGTCAGCTATTTTCATGTGTTTGGGTGCCCTGTGTTTATTTATAACTACAGGGATAAACTTGGAAAGTTTGATGAAAAAGCTGATGATGGTTTCTTTTTGGGATACTCTCCAACAGCCAAAGCCTTCAGAGTATTCAACATCAGAAGACAAGAAGTAGAAGAAACATTCCATGTTAGATTCAATGAAGATGATGAAGTCATACAGAGAACAGGAACAGAGGGTGATGAAATAGATTTTAATGAAAACATTTCTTTCCCAAGTGATGAGTTCACAGAACCCAGACCTACCAGTCATCATCACTCTAATACTCTCACTCCTTATGTCCCTGCCTTTGACCCTTTGTCTACTCACAACATAGAAGTTCCTACCTCTAAGGAACTTGATGAAGAAGAACCTCAAATTTATGATGGTTCCTCTCATGATATTGATGACTCACCAATTCTTCAAATCCTTGAAGTTTCTCCTGCTGATAATGAAACAGCTTCCCTTGATATGGCTGAAGAAGACTCTGACACTGAAGTGGTCTTTGAAGAAAGCCCTCCTAGTCAGCAGGATGAGACTCAAATTGTACCAGCTGTGCCCTCAAGTACCCCTGTCCTTGAATCCCCAGCTCCTCAAAATAAGTGGTCAAGAGATCAACACATTCTTCTTGTCAATATTATTGGGGAACCAAATGCATGGGTCACAACCAGACAGCGAATCCAAGACTCAGAGTCAGCCTCAGCCAATGAATGTCTCTTTGCTGAATTTCTCTCACAAATTGAACCTAAAAGAGTTGCTGGGGCACTAGTAGAAGAAGGATGGGTAGCTGCTATGCAAGAAGAAATCAATCAGTTCAAAAGGAACAAAGTATGGACACTAGTGCCAGCTCCACCTGGAAAGAATATCACAGGCACTAGATGGATCTATAGAAATAAGATGGATGAAATTGGGAACATCATCAGGAACAAGGCCAGACTGGTAGCACAGGGGTTCTCTCAGACTGAAGGAATTGATTATGATGAAACTTTTGCACCTGTTGCTAGACTTGAAGCCATCAGAATCTTCCTTGCTTATGCTGCCTATATGAACATCACTGTGTATCAGATGGATGTTAAGAGTGCTTTCCTCAATGGTGATTTGGCTGAGGAAGTGTATGTTGCACAACCTGAAGGATTTGAGAACAGCGAGTTTCCCAACCATGTGTACAGACTTCACAAGGCAATGTATGGTCTGAAACAAGCTCCAAGAGCATGGTATGAAACTCTTTCAAATTTCTTAACTGAAAATAAATTTATCAGGGGTTCTATTGATAAAACACTCTTTACCTTCAAGGACAAGAGTGATTTCATCTTTGTGCAGATTTATGTGGATGATATCATCTTTGGGTCAACAAATGTCAATCTTAGTAAATGTTTTGCTAAATTAATGACCAAGAAATATGAGATGAGTATGATGGGTGAATTAACTTACTTTTTGGGCTTTCAAATTAAACAGTGTCCTAAGGGAATTTCAATTTGTCAAGAAAAGTATGTTAAGGATTTACTTAAAAAATATGACTTAGCTGATTGTGCATCAGTGAAATGCCCCATGCTTCCACCCAACAACTTGGGCCCTGATGAGTCAGGGGTCTCTGTCAATGAGACTTTATATAGAGGCATGATTGGGTCACTCATGTATCTAACAGCTAGTCGACCAGATATCCAATTCTCCACATGTCTCTGTACAAGGTACCAAGCTAACCCAAAAGAATCCCATCTAGTGGCTGTCAAGAGAATTTTTAGGTATCTCAAAGGAACACCATCCCTAGGTCGATGGTATCCAAAGGAATCAGGCTTTGATCTCAAGGCCTATTCAGATTCAGATTATGCTGGATGCTGTATTGACAGGAAAAGCACTTCAGGCGGCTGTCAAATCCTAGGAGGAAAATTGGTTGGATGGAGTGCTAAGAAGCAAAACTCTGTGGCTATGTCTTCAGCTGAAGCAGAATATGTCGCTGCAGCCAGCTGTTGTGCTCAGGTGCTCTGGATGAAAAGTCAATTGGCTGACTATGAAATCTTGTATGACAAAGTACCAATCTTTTGTGACAACACCAGCGCCATTGCCATATCCAACAACCCTGTTCTTCACTCTCGTACCAAACACATTGATATCAGGTATCATTTTATCAGGGATCATATAATGAAGGGAGATATTGAGCTGCATTTTGTTCCCACAGAGCTGCAACTAGCTGATATCTTTACAAAGCCTTTGGCTGAACCTTCGTTCAACAGGCTAGTAGTTGAGCTAGGGATGCTCAATATCTCAAAGCCTGTGGCTTGATATTAAATGTGTTCATTAAATGATTGATTCTATATTAAATGTTTTTCACATGAAACTAGGTAGTTACTTTCCAAGTAAATGCAAAAAACATTCTCAAATATTTAATCATTTATTTTTCGGATAACGAGGAGACAAAATTTTTGAAAGGTCAAGGGGACCCACTTGAGCAGTCATTTTCGCACCTTGCATTTAATACGGTTGAATAACTGTTCACTTAAGTTTGAATATATATTGTCTCCTTTCTCTTCTCTCTCACCACCATTCTAAAATCTACTTCTCTCTCTAAGTTCCTATCTCTCTCAACCATCCGCCAATTTCATTCACCTTCAACCTCAAATCCATGGCGTTTTCAGTTCCAAAAGCCTCCAATGTTAACTTCGAGATCAACGAGAGCATCCTCGCCTCCAACAACGCCATTGGATGGATTAAGGCACCAAACAGCACCTATTCAGATCTGGTAAATTTCATGCAGAATTGTGACCTAAATGAAGCCTTCACCAAATCTCCATCCACCTTTTACCAAGAATACCTTAGGGAATTCTGGTATTCTGCTGAAGTGGTAGAAGACACCATTACATTTAGCCTTTCATGCAATGAACACCCTTTTGCCTTCTCCCTTAAAGACTTTTCTAGTGTGGCCGGATTAAAACATGGAGATAAGTACCTGAAGGTAGTTGACAAAAAGGCTGTCAAGGAAGCCCTGGCCACACTCAACCCTTGCCATGACGTTAACCCTGCCCTTACACCAGCTGAGGTCCTCGCCAAATCCCCTCTGAAGATTAAGTATTTCACTCCTATGTGGCGTGTCCTCTTCACCCACATTGTGAAGTCCCTGGGAGGAATGCAGAGATCACAGGATCAGATGTCGTTCAATCATCAGGCTATTGCTTATGGATTAATCTGGGGAGCTGATGTTGACGTTGGAAGCATTCTATTCTCAAACCTGGTACAACAGCTGAAGGGAAGGAATCAGGTCAGGGAAAAGAACATCTGTTATGTGCGCTTCCTGTCCCTGATCTTTGAAAGTCTGCTGGGAGATAACTACCACAACAAGGCCTTGACTGCTCTTAAGCCCTATCGCATCACAGGCGCCATCTACAAGGAAATAGGAGCTAAGGATATCCATGTCACCGCCCATATGCTGAACGTGGCCAACCAAGTACCAAACGCTGAGAAGCCCTTGCTCCCTTCCTCTGAGAAGGTGAATACTTCTAGTGTTGCTGGCAAGTCTATGTCTTTGACCTCTGGGCAGCACACTACTAAGTCCAAGGCTTCATCTGGCCAACAGCCTAAGAAGAAGAAAATCCCCTCTTCTTCCCACTCCAAAGCTGTTATTAAGGCCAAGGGAAAGAAGACTGACACCGCCTCTGGTCCAGATACTCTTGTGGATTCGGATTCTTTGGCTGACAAACAACAGGCGTCTAGTGTCTCTAAGTTAGCTGAGACAACAGGAAACCAGCCTGATCAAGCTGATATCTCACAGGTAATCAGTGTACATTTTTAGAGGTTCACAAGCAGCCACTCTCATTTATCTGTAGGAGAGAGTGGTGAAGTTAGGGTAATCCTCGACCCATAGAAGTCTGTCATTACACTTAGAATACTTTAAGACTTCTGTACACCCTGTCTTTGCACCAGGAAATGATTCATTTTTGTTTATAAAGCACCCCGATGACCCTGCACCCTCTAGACAGTATTCAGGCTAACAACAACCTGAATACACTAATGTCTCAACCTTGATCAGCTGTACTTCACACAGCCTCTTGGTTCCCTCCTTAAAAGAGTCCCAAAGGATTTATCCTTTCAGGGGGAGCTGAATCATCACCCTCAGCTTTCCTAGGGGCAGCGTAACAGGCGACCTACAACCACATATGTTTCACTCTTAAAAGAGTCCCAAAGGTTTTAACCTTTTGGGGGGGTGAATAATCACACTCAGCTTTCCTAGGGGCAGCGACTGGTGATCCATAAACAACATATGTTTCACAATCAAAAGAGTCCCAAAGGTTTTTACCTTTTGGGGGGGCTGAATAATCACACTCAGCTTTCCTAGGGGCAGCGAATGGCGATCATTAACCACATTTTATTCACACTTAAAAGAATCCCAAGGATTTATCCTTTGGAGTGGCTGAGCAATCACCCTCAGCCTCTCTGGGACAGCGAAATGGCGACCATTCCCCTCATATTTTTCCCTGTTACTAATTACAACAAATTTGCCGGCTGAAATTGTACAGCCAGTCATCGAGTCTCAGGTACAACAAGAAAAGGAGGCTGATACAATGACTCAGGACAAACCAAATGATGAAGAGCCTGTGATAAATGCTGATGAAGAAATGCTCTCATTAGAGGATTATGTCTCTGATATTGAGCAAATGCCTGAAGATGAATTCCCTGAGGGAATGTTCGATGAAGAGGATGAAGAAGATGAGGAAGATCAGCTGTCTGACTCTCCTCCTAAAGAAATAGCTGTGTGTACACCAGCTGGTGACAAGACTTCTCCTCTCAAGGAAGCTGTTGATACTCCAAACTCTGCTACCTCAGCAACAACAGTCTTCCAAAGACCTACTTATGATCCAACAGCAGAATTTCTCATGTTTGATCATCCTGCCCAGACCAACTTTGACTTAATACCAAGGGGGATGACTATGCTCAGCAAAGCCTCAATATCAAGAATCTTCAGCCAGTCCATCATCAATCTGATATTGAGCGCTTATCAAGGAAGCTGGATGTGATCAAGTCTGAGATGCACAACTTTATTGTGACATTTCCAGGCATCATCAAAAAGGCTGTGACTGAGGCTGTCACTGAGCCAATTTAGGATGGTGCAAGAAAAGGTGTAGCCCAGGGACTCGGTCATCTTTCAACAAGAATCAAGGATGCCATTGACTCAGCCGTCCCTGCTATGTTCCATGAACATGAACACACCATGCACAGGCACTTTAATGCTGTTCGCACCAGACAATACAACCATGCTAACTTTATTGTCAGGCGTGTTCAGGCAAATACTAATGCAAATGCCAACCTCCTGCTGAAGATTGCCAGGGATTCAAGAAAAAGACAACGTGCTATGGCTGCCTCTGTGGAACAGATTGCAAGACGTTTTCAAGCACGTTCATCCAAACATCTGCGAAGTAAGGATAAACGTGAGGGGGATAAAAATACAACACTCAGCCTTGCATCTGCTGAACAAGGCTCATCATCAGCTAACCCCACAAGTACACCTGTTCCTCTCCAAGTCATCACACCTGTTATAATACCTGATGATGAGGATGATACTCAGGGGGAGCAACAAACTCAAGATGGAGCTGACTCATCAAAGTCTCTGGTTTTGGTTAACACCAGCAAGCCTGAGGATGATGATGAGCCAGCTGCCAACAAATTAAAATTCACGGTTAGCTCTCTCCCCAAAGCTATTCAAACTCAGGCTCAGAAAGCGTTTATCAAAAGAGCTGATATTTTGAAAAACATAAGTGTGGAGTCCTCTGTCTCAAAGAAAGGAAAGGAGATAGTTTTGGTTGATACTGATACCAAACTTAAGAAGATAGCTGCGATGCTAGAGACAGGAGGATCCACCACAGACCTTTCCCAATTCTCAACCTTTACACCTTCCGATGAGATTACTTTGACCCCTGAAGAAATAGAGCAACAGGCTGAAGAATTCAAAAAACTAAATGAGCTCAAGACAGCCAAAGAATTAAATGAAGCTACTCTGAGGAATATGACACCACCTGAAAGGGAAAAACAAAAACAAAGGTTGAGGGAAATGGAAACAAAACGCGCTGAGGCTTTAAGGAAAGTCAAAGCTGACTATGATGCCTGTGTGAACAACAGATATGTTGCTGGCAAGATAACCAAGTTCAAATACACCATTCATAAATCCACAAACACCCCACAGATGATCTTATGGAGGGAAAATCAACAGAGAAATATGGATGTGTTTGACAACTTCAGGTTAAAGACACTTGGGTTATCAGAATGGTTCGAACTCGAAGCCTTAGCTGCCAAAAAGTCTGGACAGGCAAATTTCCTTCTGCTTAAAACTCTTAAGGCCAAGTTTAACTGGATCAAGGAAACAGTAGCCAAACTCAAGATTGATCCCCCACCACAACTTTTTGAACAAGAACCCCCAAAGACAGGCAACAAAAGGAGAAGAATTTCACAAATTGTTAATGAAACTTTTGTTACTGAAGATGTTCATGTAGATGGTATGCACAGGGATTTGATCCTCCCAAATGGTATTGTTGGCCCTGTTAATGGTCAAACATACACAGAGCCTGAAAGAGGAATGGCATTCATGAACAAGGCTTGCCAGTATGCTTTTCAGAGGGAAGATGAGCTGTGCTTGGCTTCAACTATTCAGCTACTCTGTCACAAGAAGTGTCTCAAGATCAACACAGAGTATTCCAAGAAGTTTGCAAAGACTTTGCAGGATGAAATTGATAACAGATTAGACTTGGCTGAAGCTGAAGAAAGAATCAAAAATGATGACTATTGAAGATGTTCACATCCCTTTTACCTTCATCTTATATTTTACTTATGTAATGCACTTGTAATTTTCTTTAAGTCTTAATAAAATCATGAGGTATGTTTGTTTAGATCTGTTATGTGTAAGAAGAAGCTGTTAAACTCACTTACCTTAACTTAGTTAGATCTAGCATTATTTATGTTTAAATAGGGGGAGATTGTTAGGAATCTAAACTTGTTAGATTCCCTGATCATTGATTTAAACATAATTAGGCTGTTAGATAGTCCCTTGCATGTGCCTAGGAGGCAGGCAAGTTTCGCAAGACTCACAGAGATCCAAGTCTCTGTGAGCAACCTCAGAGGAGTCCATGTCAGAGACATTGTCAGGGAAGTCGAAGATTACCTGAAGACATACTCATTGGCTGTGATGGATAACAGCCAAGATGTATCAGGGACTCTGAGGGGTTGAGAGTTAACAGGGGTGGCAATACCCTGATAACTCTCAGCACACTTTGGACATGTCATTTGTGTGTTCGATATTATGAAGAATAAGGAAACTGTTTTTGACAACTGTTCCTTAAAGCATAATGGAAGACTACCAAGAATAGAAGGACATCATGTGACTGATGTGGGAACTTGTAAAAGCTTGTGTAGTCGACATCAAGTATTGTTTAAGTCAAACTCGTAACACTATAAATAGGATGTGTATCCATGCATTAATGTTTAACACTTTGAGATATTAAGAACATTAGTGCATATAACTTAGTGAATCAAACAGCTACGACTGTATTCATAAGTTAAGGTTTATTGTTGTTCAAAGTGTGCACAACACATTGTCATCAAACTGTGTTATCCATAACACTTGTAATTCTTTATTATACAATAATAAGATTACGTTTGAAAAGTAATACCTTGTGTTGATTAAGTTAAGATTAGGGTTTCTTGCATTGATTACGGACTTTCAATATTAGGGACCGGTCCCAACCGGCCACCCAACAGCACCACTCCAAGGGAAATGGTCCGACTCATGATCGTTCTGCATCTGATAGACATGGCGGTAATGACAATTACCGTAACAACGCCAACTACTCCAGCGGCAGCAGGTCCCTAAATTTACTCATATCTATATAAGCTACTTTAGAATCCATTAATTCTGACACTTTAGCATTTATAACCAGAAACACTGGCAGTAGACGAGATCAGCACCGTAAAGGTTCACAGCCCAGTCGTGCAACATCATCTGGTACTATAATCTAAACCATCTGTGTAGTCATGTTTAGATCCTAATAATCATGTCTCATGCATATTTTCTGAAACAGGATCCCAGCCAGCTAGAGTACCCATTGGAGGGTACACTCACCCTATTTGCACCACCTGTGGGCGCAGGCACCCACGGCCGTATCGTCGTCCTAGTGATGGCTGCTTCAAATGTGGCCAACCAGGCCACCAGATGAAAGATTGCAGGAAGGGTGAGATTGAGGGTACTTCATGGCATGCTGATTCCAAGCCACCTCCGACCACTGGACGTATGTATACTACCACCAGGGATCAAGCCAACAAGTCGTCAGGTAGCATTACTGGAATCATATTCATGTATGGTCAAGCTGCTTGTGTTTTGTTTGATACGGGTGTGACCCATTCGGTCATATCCACTACTTATGTTAATCGTGTTATGATATCCCCTATGCCACTTGATAATGTCTTAAGCATATCCACGCCCCTGAGAGAGTCTGTGTGAATCACACATGGGTACAGAGCTCTTCCCCTTGAGTTTGATGATAGGATTCATACAGTCGACGCACTTCCGTTGGACATGTACGAATTTGACATGATTCTAGGCATGGACTGGTTATCCAAGCACCACGCCACCATAGACTGTCATACGTATCGGGTTGTTTTCGGTGACGTCAACGCACCAGAGTACATTCATAATGGTTTCACACCCAAAAAGTATGTACAAATAATTTTATCCTTACAAGCACGTGCATTACTGTCACATGGCTGTAAGGGTTTCGTAGCTGTTGTTCATGATATTGCTACTGAAACTCCATCTATTTAAGACCAGCCTATCGTGTCAGAATTCCCCCCCATGTATTTCCTAAAGAGATTCTGGGCATACCACCTGTCCGTCAAGTAGAGTTTGGTATTGAGATCATCCTAGGAGTTGAACCAATGTCCAAGGTTCCTTACCGCATGGATCTCATTGAGCTCAAGGAGTTAAAAGATCAGTTGCAGGAACTTTTAGAGCGAGGTTTCATCCGCCCTAGTGTATCTCCATGGGGTGCACTGGTGTTATTTGTGAAGAAAAAAGATGGCAGTATGTGTTTATGCATTGATTATCGTGAGTTGAATAAGATCACAATCAGAAACCGTTATCCTTTGCCACGTATAGATGATTGTTTGACCAATTGCAAGGCGCCAAATATTTCTCCAATATCGATCTGAGGTCTGGCTACCATCAGCTACATGTGAAAGATAAGGATATCTGCAAGACTACTTTCCGTACACGCTATGGTCACTACGAATTTGTAGTCATGCCTTTTGGACTCACCAATGCTCCAGCAATCTTCATGGATCTCATGAACCGTGTCTTCCATGAATTTCTGGGCAAGTTTGTTATCGTCTTCATTGATGATATTCTGAACTTCTCAAAATCTAGGGAAGAACATGAAGATCATCTTTGTACAGTATTACAGATCCTCCGGCAGAAGCAGTTGTATGCCAAATTCTCCAAGTGTGAATTTTGGCTAAGCAAGGTGGCGTTTCTGGGCCACATTGTATCCGTAGAAAGAATAACTATGGATCCTGCAAAGGTTGAGGCTATCACTAAATGGCCGAGACTGACTTCAACAACAGAGGTTCGTAGCTTTCTAGGTCTAGCTGGTTATTACCGCAGGTTCATGTAGAACTTTTCACGACTAGTACTGCCTTTGACCAAACTGATGCGAAAAGGGGAGAAATTCGTCTGGAGTGATGAACAAGAGAAGAGCTTTGAATAACTCAAGCAGAAGTTGGTATCTACACCTATTCTTACTCTCCCATCTGGCACAGGTGGATTTCAGATCTAGTGATGCTTCAGGGAAAGGTCTTGGCTTTGTTCTCATGCAACATGGGAAAGTGATTGCTTACGCATCACAAAAACTTAAGCCTTATGAGGAAAACTACCCTACCCATGACTTGGAGCTTGCAGCAGTTGTTTTTGAACTTAAGATTTGGAGGCATTACTTGTATGGCAAATCACGTGACATCTTCACATTTCACAAGAGCCTTAAATACATCTTTACCCAACGAGAGCTTAACATGAGGCAGAGAAGGTGGTTAGAGCTACTGAAGGATTATGACATTAATCTTCAGTATCACCTTGGAAAGGTGAATGTAGTGGCAGATGCTCTCAGCAAGAATTCGGGCATGATAAACGACATCAAGATAGAAGAAGAGATCATACGTGACTTAGAACGACTGGACATCAAGTTTATGGTACGTGGACAGCATGGCTACTGGGCTAATCTTAGAGTCGAGCCATACTTACTCTCTAGGATTAAGGAAGCTCAGAAAGATGACGGTGAGATCTGGGCGATCATTCAGAACATCGACCAGCAGATGGAGTTTCGCATAGATGATGATGGTATCGTATGGCAGGGCACCAGATTATGTGTTCCTAATGACATACACTCAGGGAAGCATTGCTTACTAAAGGCCATAGTTCTCCATTATCCATTCATCCTGGCTCCACCAAGATGTACCATGACACCAAGCAGTATTTCTGGTGGAGTGGTATAAAGCAAGATGTTGCTACCTTTGTCACCAAATGTCTTACCTACCAGCAGGTTAAGATTGAGCATCAACAAGCTAGTGGTTTACTACAACCACTAGACATTCCGGAGTGGAAGTGGGACAAGATCTCAATGGACTTTGTCACCGGACTTCCGCAGACTCAGAAGAAGAATGATGCTATTTGGGTTATTGTTGATTGACTGACCAAACCTGCACATTTTCTATCAGTCCGCAAGGACTATCCAGTTGGCAGATTAGCAGATATCTATCAGCAGGAGATCATGAGACTATGTGGTACTCCATCAGACATCATATCTGACAGAGATCCTTGATTCACGTCTAAATTCTAGAAGAGTCTACAGAAAGCTAGGGGCACCAGGTTTAAGCTTAGCACGGCTTTTCATCCTCAGACGGACGGACAGTCGGAGCGTACCATTCAGACACTAGAGGACATGATGCGGGCTTGTGCTTTAGAATGGACAAGAAGTTGGGACGACTATATCTATTTAGTGGAGTTTGTATACAAAAAAAGTTGGCACGCCAGTATTAAGTGTGCACCATTTGAGATGTTGTATGGCAGGAAGTGTCGCGCCCCAATCTGTTGGGATCAGGTTGGCGAGCAAATTCTTGAAGGTCCAGATATGATAGAGGTGACCAATGAGAAGGTTGCAATCTCTAAAGCGAAACTGCAAGAAGCTCGTGCTCGTCAAAAGAGCTATGCCGACAAGCACCGTAGAGATTTGTACTTCAACGTGGGTGATCATGTCTTCCTCAAGGTATCACCAGCACGTGGAGTCAAGCTTTTTGGAATTAAGGGAAAACTCAGTTTTCGTTTCATCGGACCGTTTGATATTCTCGAACGTGTCAGTGAGGTATCGTAGCATTTGGCGTTACCTCCTCAGCTATCTCATGTCCAGAACTTATTCCATGTGTCTTTACTCCGAGGGTACAATTATCATCCCCTACATATGGTTCAGTATCTACTCGAGCAAATTCGGGAGGATCTTTCTATGTCGAGGAACCCGAAAGAGTTCTTGAGCGTCAAGAGCGATTCATGAGGAAGAAGAAGATTCCATTCGTCAAAATCCTTTGGAGGGACCATCCTGAGCGGGAAGCCAATTAGGAGATGGAGGAGTCTATCCGGACATCTTACCCTCATTTCCAGTTTTGATTCGGGTATGTTTTCTTTCAGTTTACTTTATCTTATATCGAGGACGAATTATGTCACAAAGATACTTGTTTCAAAAGGTGGATAGGTACTCGTCCTATGATCCAACCAGAATTGGAGGGATTTTCCCAGGGACAATCCATTAGAACTTAGAAGTCCTTTGGAAAGATGGAGTAGTTGAGTGTACGAAAAATGCCGACTAATGACTTCAGCTAGCACTAGAACAATCACTACAAGGTGCTAGTAATGACGTCTTGGTAAGCATTGAAGGGGTTGAAGAATGAAAAAGAAATGTAAGGATAAAAGGATGTAAAGAAAGCAGCCCTCCATAAAACTTAGGCAGAAACTGGGTCAACGCATCTATTATTAGAATCACTTAGATGATTTCTGGTATTAAAGACAGAGCATAATGGACCCAGTGATGTAATGCAAAACCCTTCCCAGCCTACTCAAGCTTCTCTTAAAAGAAGTTTGTTTTATTGTCACGGAGTTCAACTCTTTTCTATCGACGTTCTCACTCTAAGATAGTAGATATTGAAAAGGTGGCAGTCTGCCCCAGCCTCCGATCACCAAATAAACGTGCACTTATAGAGTCTAGAGCCAACGAGACTCATCAAAAAAATCTCATTAGGACACTTATTCCATATATCAATTGTTGTTCATCTTTAGAACAGATGCGATAATTTACAGAGTCCTACGCTCTATCCTTGTGATATTTCTAGAAGATTTAGAGTGATACTCTCTAGTATTCACAGTGATGAATGGAAACCCTTCCAGTGTTAACATCAAGCAGCACTGCGGTAGGTCATATGTAAGATTCACTTGAATTAAACATATGTTAACTAGAAAGCAACAGTGGTTTGATTCTTTCTTGATTCAAACTCTTTCCATGTCTCGACGCAATATCTTTATGATCTTGCCATAACATTCAGAGTAACACTCATTAGTATTTACAGTGAAGAATGGAAATCCTTCCAGTGTCATCATCAAACAGCACTGCGGTAGGTAACTTGTGAGATTCTATATGAATTAAACTTGTGTCAACTGGAAAGCAACAATGGTTTGATTCTTAATTGATTCAAACTTGTTCTAAGAAATGAACTGACGACTTAATCAGCAGAATGGAACTGCATGATTCACTCTCTACCATGAATTATCTTTCGAGATGTTCAAGTATTGAGAACGGCTACCACAGCCGGAAACCCTGTCAAGGAAGTTCTTGAACTTACCTAATCACAGGTACAGTAATTGTACTATATAACGGGAAACCGGAGGAATGCAAATGGTGGCTAATAAGTGTGAAAACACTTATCCTTTTACCGCTTATTTCCAATAATAACAAGACCAAAACGTGTATTTTATGTCGTAAAAGTCGGAATTATGCGTTGTTTGTGTTTTTATTGTGTTTCAGGATAAAAATATGAAAAAGGAAGAAAACATGTGCTATCACGGGCTTTTATCGAAGAAAACGAGAAAAGACGAAGTCAAAAGATCAAGAGTGTAAAAAGAACAGAAGTCCAAGGCCTATTCTGAAGATTTATCGAAGAAAAAGTCTAAAGATGGAAGTTTAATGAAGTCGAAGAACTCAAGTCTAATAGAAGAAGAAAATTATAAGACAAGTTAAATTTATATCGACAAATCCCGAGACGACGTCGAAGAAAAAGAATTTAAATCGAGTCGAGACAAAAAGAAAGAAGGAAGCAACACATGCACTCTCCCACCGCCTATATATACCCTCCTAATGACACATTAGGAGGGTGTTAGTTGTTAGTTAATTTAGCTAGTTTCATTTTTCTTTCTTTAGTTTTATTTTAGAGAGAGAAAGTGTTTAACTTTCTCTCACTAGAACTTCATCTTTTCTTTCCTTTCATGTTTAAGTATTTGATTTAATCTTGTATTTTGAAATCTTTAATCTACAAGTTCAAGTTTAATCTTTTAATCTTAATCTTCTTCTAGCTTTCTTTATTTTTGAGTTGTGTTTGATCCGTTATAATCTTTGATTTTGCTTAAATTTAATGTTTATGTGATTAAAAAGTTTATTTTTTTAATCCTATATAAGTTTTTATACTTGTTATGCTTTTTGGCTTATTTAGTATTTAGCTTATTTACTTTTTTAGGTTTTCTTAAAAGTTTAGTGTTTTTAAAGTTTGTTTTATAAAGTTTGCATATTTCATATTTTAAAAGTTATCAAATTTGTGCTTATTGAGTTGGTTAAGTTTTTGTTAAGTGTTCTTTTTAGAAGTGCTTATTGGTTTTTAGCTTATGCTCATCATCCGAATATTGTACCATTTCCATCACAATCATAGGGTTTCTATATTGCGACGGTTATTCAGACGGTTTCATTGTATCGCAATAACCCTTAGGGTTTTACTTTGCGATCAAGTGTTTTTCTCCCTTATTCCGATCGTGATTGTGATCTCTCATTGCGATTGTATATTGCGACGGGTCTTAAGGAAATTTTAAGACGAAACGCTGCCCAATTTTTGTTAGCCACATTCCGACAGAAGTTACATTATTCCGATACTTTGAACATTCCGACAGTTTCCAATATTCAGATAGGTGTAATCTTAATTATTCTGATACCTTGGTATTCCGATAGAACTGACATTCAGATAGATAGTACATTCCGATAGAGTTGATTTCCAATATTCTGATGCTTAACTTCATTAATCCGATAGCTTTCAGTTGTTACATTCCGATGGCTTAAGTTTTATGTTTTAAATTCGCCTTTAAGTTTTTAAGTTTTAAATCATACATTTTTAACTCGTAATTTGGTTTAATTTTTAAAGCTTTATTTTACTCAACGACACTTTAATCTTTGCTTTTAGTTTAAAATAGATAAACATCCCATTTTCTTTTCCACCAAGAACGACTGAGTCGCACTGTTAACTAGTAATCAATTCGAAAAGATCGATTTAACGAACTTTTATAACTAAGTAAAATCTAGTTATTAAATGGCGCCGCTGCCGGCTCTTTTCGTTAAGATTAACGGTTTTTAGTGAGAGACGCGTTGGATTTTGGGATCCGTTCCCTCGTGAACGTTATTTTTCTTGCTCAAAAATTTTCAAAAATCCATAAAAACTAAAAAATTTCAAAAATACAAAAACATTAAAAAAAATCATAAAAAGCACTTCTTTTCCAAAGTTTTGCACCAAAAAGATTTTATTATTACAAGTACATATATATTCTCTGTTTATTTGGTATCTTTTTCTTTTGCATGTGTATGCGTACTAGATCTTCATCTTATTCTAAGCCCGAGACTCGTGAAGATTTAGATATGGATGGTGTGCATAACAATATAAAAAACCCACCTCATAACAACATGAACAATAACAACAATGGCCCACAACCCGACTTACGAACAATGGAGGAGCTTTGTCAGCCAACTATGAATGGACGCGAAGGACCGATTGCGCCAATGCAAATCACGGCTCCTGAGTTTTCGTGGAAGCATCACATGATCCAGCAAGTTCAAAATGCTTGTCCTTTTCGCGGATTACCGGATGATGATGCCAACAAACACCTCGACAAATTCATCACCGTCACTCAAAGCATGAAACTGCCCGGTGTTTCCAGGATTTTCTTCGCCTTCACCTCTTTCCACACACTTTATCCCACCATGCCGAAAAATGGTTTGATCGTCTTCCCAAAAACTCAATTCATACATGGAATGACATGACTCAAAAATTTTTGTCGCGTTACTTTCCACCATCCACGGTCACTAGTCTTCGCAACCAAATCAGTGGATTCACTCAAGAACCTGATGAGTCGCTTTTCGATTCTTGTGAACGTTATAATGTCTTGATCGACCGTTGTCTGAACCATAACATGCTCCCCGTTACTCTGATCGATACCTTCTACAATGGTTTAACTTTTTGTGATCGTGATACGATTAATGCTGCCGCCGGTGGTACATTCATGAAGAGAAGACTTGAGGAGTGTAGAGAGCTTATAGAGAACATGACCACTCACCACAAAAATTGGGATTCATCCGCATCCTCAAGATCAAACCCGAGAGTCAATGTTTCTTCTACTTCTTCAAACCCTGATATGACCGAAATGACCCGCGCAATAGTCTAAATGAGCAAAAATATGCAACTTTTAGCGACTAACCAATTTCAACAAGCTAAAGTTGTAGCAACGTCTTGTGAGATTTGCGGGGATTCTCATTCATACACCGATTGTCCTTCTACTCATGACAATCTGGAAAATGTATATGCCGCTAACGGTAACTTTTCTACGGGAGGCTATCAAGCACGCCCTCAAGGTGACCGCAATTTGCTCAGTTATCGTTCGAACAACTTCCTTTCACCACCCGGTTTTCAATCCCATAATAGACCACCACCTCAATTGAACAACACACAATACCCAACAAGGAACCAAGGCCAAAGAAGTAACTACCAAGGGGGTTCTTCTAATAATCAAAGGAATTATAACTCAAATCAAGAGAATTTTCATGGTCAAAATCAAGGGGCTTTTAATGAGCAAAACCAAGGGTTTCAAAATAAAAACTTTAACCAAGGTTTTAATAATAACAACGCTTATCAACAACAACATCCAAACCAAGGTTTTCAAAATCAAAGGCAAAACACGAATACACCTTCAATGGAATTGGTTCTTCAAAAGTTGACTGATAAGTTGAGTGAACATGAGAAAATCATGTATGCTATGCAAGAATCGAGTGATAAGAAATTTATGCAAATGTATCAAGCCATTAATCCCCAAGGCCCATCCCAAGGTACTCTCCCTTCTAACACCGTGACCTTTACTAGGGCCAACATTAATGCCATCACTACTAGGAGCGGTAAGACCATCGTTGAACCTTCTTCTTCCCCAACTAACCAAGGACCAGAGATTCCTTCTACTTGTGATATACCACCCGTTATGCCTTCGTCTACACCTTATATCCCACCAATACCGCAAGTTTATACCACACCTTCGGTTCCAAAACCGGTTCATCCACCTTCCACCTCCACCCCTCCACCACCCAAGGATGTGAGTGAGAATTCCATTCCAAAGCCTTCATCTCAACCCACTATACCTTATCCCTCAAGGTTCAGGAAAGAGAAGTTGAAGAACAAGAATGATATTCAGGTTTCTAACTTTCTTAAAATGTTTAAACAACTGAATCTCAACATCTCCTTTGTTGAGGCTCTCGCTCACATGCCTAAATATGCTAAGATGTTTAAGGATCTTTTAAGTGATAAATAAAAATTGCTCAACATCGCCAATACCCAATTAAATAAGAATTGTTCTGCCGTTCTTTTGAGAAAACTTCCAGTTAAGTTAGGAGATCCCGGTCGATTCCTCATTCCTTGTAATTTTCCGGGTGTAGAGAATTGTATGGCTTTGACAGATCTCGGCGCAAGTATCAATCTTATGCCATTGTCCGTATGGAAGCAATTATCTTTACCCGAGCTAGTCCCCACTCATATGACATTGGAATTAGCTAACCGATCGGTTGCTTATCTGGTGGGGATAGCCGAGGATGTGTTCGTTGGAGTTGACAAATTCACTTTCCCCGCCGATTTTGTTGTCGTTGACTACGAGGTGGATTCCCGTGTTCCATTAATCGTTGGACGTCCATTCTTGAGGACCGGTCGCACTCTCATTGATGTAGCCACGGGCGAATTAATCATGAGAGTTGGTGACGACAAAATCGTCTTCAACATGGGTAAGCTTTCTAAGCAACCTTCTGAAAACGAGAGCGTTAATTTCATTGACGTTCTTGATGAGGCTTGTGAAGAGCATTTCAAAAACGCTTGCAAAAGTGGTTCTTCTTCTCTACCCATTGTTGAGACCGTTGCCTCTATTGCTCCATCATTAACTCCATTTGGAGAAAGTGATTACCTTTTGAAAGAATTTGAAGCAACTTTGGGAGATGTGGACTTACAATATGACGATTCTCCCTCCAATTATGATGAAGACATTCGTACCATTGAGAAACTTCTCAATGGGGACCATATTTCTCCACCATCTCCTAAGGAAATCTCTATCGATGATCCAAATTTGACCATACCTTCCATCAAAAATCCTCCGGATTTAGAGCTTAAGGATCTACCGTCTCATATCGAATACGTTTTCCTTGAAGACAACAAGAAGTTACCCGTCATCATCGCTAAGGACTTGAAAGAAGACGAAAAATCTCGACTTATCGACGTGCTAAAGAATCATAAGAAAGCGATTGCTTGGAAAATCTCCGATATTCGTGGAATTGATCCTCACTTTTGCACACATAAAGTTCTCATAGAGGACGACTTTAAACCCACTATTCAAAATCAAAGAAAGGTGAATCCCAAGATCCATGACGTTATCAAAAAAGAGGTTATCAAACTTCTTGATGCGGGAATGATCTACCCTATCTCGGATTCACCATGGGTTAGTCCAGTCCATTGTGTGCCTAAGAAAGGCGGAATCACCATTGTGCCCAATACAAACAACGAGTTGATTCCTACTCGTCTCGTTACAGGGTGGAGAGTTTGTATAGACTATCGCAAACTCAATGATGCTACGAGAAAGGATCATTTTCCCCTTCCTTTTATGGACCAAATGCTTGAACGTCTAGCGTGTAATGACTATTACTGCTTTTTAGACGGTTTCTCCGGGTATTTTCAAATTCCCATCAATCCCAAAGACCAAAGAGAAAACCACATTCACTTGTCCTTATGGAACCTTTGCTTACAAAAGAATGCCTTTCGACTTATGCAATGCTCCTGGGACATTCCAAAGGTGTATGATGGCTATCTTCCATGACATGGTTGAAGAAACTATGGAAGTCTTCATAGATGATTTCTCGGTCTATGGTAATTCTTTCTCTCATTGCCTTGCCAATTTAGAACGTATGCTCAAACGGTGTGAAGACACTTGTCTCGTTCTTAATTGGGAAAAATGTCATTTTATGGTTAAAGAAGGCATTGTGCTTGGTCATAAAATCTCCAAAGCCGGTCTTGAAGTCGACCGTGCTAAAGTTGATGTCATTGCTAAATTGCCTCCACCTTCAACCGTGAAGGGTGTGAGAAGTTTCCTTGGTCATGCGGGCTTCTATCGTCGATTCATTCAATATTTTTCTAAAATCGCTCGCCCGATGACCCACCTCTTGGAAAAAGATACTCCCTTTATATTCTCTAAAGAGTGTCTTGAATCCTTCAATCTTCTTAAGGACAAGCTAACTAAGGCACCGGTCTTGGTTACCCTGATGTGTCGTTGATAAGTATATGTGATAATTTGAGTACGTTATAGGGTAAATTAGAAAATTACCTTTAGGAAAAAGTAATAGACTAATATTACCAATGACGAATTCAATTAAACACGTGAGTGACTCAAGTTCGTTGTACACGAAGATCTTATGAATTTGAAACGTTTTGTTTTGATTTGGACAATTGATGTGAATTGGTTTTCGGTTTTTAAAGTACAATTTAAATCTACCAATTTTAAACTATTTAATATTATCCTAAAGTGCATGAATCGTTAACCCCGCTATTATTTAAACTAAAAACAATTAATTGCTTAAAAATTAAATCTATTTAAAAATTAAACTAATTTAATAATCTATAAAAAATTTAATCTATTTAATAACTTTTAAACTAATTTAACTTTACTATAACCAAATTTATATTATTTTTTTAAGCTAATTTTATTTAAAATCTAAAATTATTAAAATCTAATTATAAAATTAAACTAATTAAACTTTTGAAATTAATAAAAACATTTTTTTTATTCATTTATTTTTTCTTTATTATTAATTCTATATGATTTAAACTAAAAAAATTGTGACAAAATAAATTAAACTAATATTTATTAAAAGTAAAATTAATGTCTATATTCTAAATACTTTAAGCTATCAACTGATTAAGGAACGTCTAACATTAAATCTGACAGCAATTCTAAACGTTTATTAACTTTCAATTATAAAACTTGTAACAAAAGAGGACCTAGCTCAGTTGGCTAACACTCTTGGTGTGTGAGGGGCAGGTCTCGAGTTCGAGACCTGCTATGGGCAGATTTTTGATAATATTTCTGGAATTTAAGTTTTTAGACAAAGCGATTTCACTAAGTCTAAATATACGTAGATAACATTTAGACTCTTATTATCTGGAAAACTTTGAGACATCAGTAAGTGAAGCAAATTCATCAGTCTATTATAAACTTACAATAGGACACACTTAAGTTAACCAAAGATCAGTTCTAAAATTATTAAAATACAGATCAAAAAGGCAGATCCAAATTTCTACAGCTTTCATGAGTAAAATAACAGCAAAATCGGATCAATAGAATTTATACTCAAACAAATCTCATTAATTATCCCATTAAAGATGATACGCATTTACTTTTACTTACTCCTAAGATAAAAAGAACTGCAGCAAATTTCCAGAACAACAAAAACAGAACTAATACTCTAGCAGTTGCTTAAATATCACTACAAGTCTCAATACCTAGACAAACTACTAAAGCAGATACAAAATCAGAATGCTGAATCATTAAGCAAACCATATTACAATTTAGCATACTATTTAACTGAAAACCCAAACAGGGAACAATCAAAACCATGTCAGCAATGTCTCATAAACACACGGTGATCTCGAAACATAAATCAGCAGCTAACTTTATTAAATCTTAAAAGAAAGATTATAAGTTTCACAAATTGAACCAAAACAAGCAGATTAATCAAAATAATCAGATGAAAAATCCCAATGACAGTAACAAAAATAATAATCCAAATTCATAATTTCCATCTTACAGCCACTCAATCAATTAACAACAGACTGATTCAGAAAAATAAGCATCATGAACGAAATAGCATATAACGGCATACTAGATCAATTCAACTCTAACATATCATTCATATATCGAAATAACAAAAACAGATTCATAGATTCTGAATACACCCAATTACACTTTAACTGATAAAACTACAAACTGCAAAACGGAAACAATCATGACTTAATTAAAATGCAGCATAACCAAAGAACTTAGATTCCAAGGCATAACATCCAGTTAAAGTAGCAGATTCGAAATCATTCATCAGTAGTAACTCAAAACGAGAAAACAGTAACGTCTAAATTAGTGATCAAATTAAATTATTTAAAACTTAAATTAAACATAATCCCATCTTTTAACTAACAAATAAACCACTAATTCGAAAATCATTCATTAACAAATTATCGTAAACATTAATCAACATAAAAAAAACAGGAATTAAAACCTATTGTCGACACCATTGGGGAGTAGAGCGGCGCTGAGCCGTCTAGATAACCGAATCAAAACCACTATCTATCACCATTCGAACCACCATATTTACTCGATCCAAAAGAATTTTTAAGCTTATCCAATGAGGATAAGCTTTTCCCAATTTCAATCTTAATAATCACAAAAGCTATATATAAATAAGCTAATATGATTATTCTAACATTTATAATTTTGATCAATTTCAAAATCAATTGACATAAATTTAAACAGTTTAAAAAAACGCAAGATGAAAATTGAATCAAACACTTTTTATTAATCTTGAATCATATTACACTATTAAAAACAGAAATTACAACTTTCTAAACTAATCTAATATTTTAAAATTAAAAGAAAGAAAAAGGGATAAATACAATGAAAAATAAGGGGGGTTTTTATAGTTGAACCCGATAGCATCTTCCTTGGAATATTCGAATCTTCATTCTTCTCTTTCTTCACTTGATTCGATCTTGATTCAATGTATTAGCCCATTCTGTTATTATCTTGATGATGTGGAAGGTTTTTATTGGATGGATTGAGGGGAGTGAGCTGTTTCAACCAATGAAAAGGGAACACCTCACCTATTTCTTCCATCTTCCAGTTCCGAATTCACAGGGAATTAGTTACCACTCGTGTGCAACACACGAGTACATCAAAACCCCCTTATTAATTTTACTTTTGGGTAATATGAATAGTGATTAGGGTTAAATAACAGTGAATAGGTTTTTTACAGGTTTTGGGGAAGATAAGAGAGAAGGGTTCTTTGGGAGTATCGAAAAATAAGTGTGTGAGTAAATGGGGAATTATTTGACTGGGAAAACAAATCGTGTGTTTATTTACACAAAGTTTATTGTGTTTCAACCGACCCAATACACTCCACGTCTGTTTTATTTTATTAGCCTTGATGGGCTTGTTGGATTAACCTTGGCCCAATTTGGTTTATTACTTCCATGGGCTTTCAATTGGGCTTTTATCCAATTAAGCATATAAAACAACTTTTCAAATGGGCTTTTGAGCCCATTTGCCCAAATGTGGGACCCACTTGACCTCAAACTTGAGTCCGTAAATAGAATCGACTTGACTTTTGGCTTCCTCGATCTTTTTCATCAATCTCGTGTCGGTTTTTTGTCGGTTTTCACGAACTTGGTACCTACACACATGAAACAAGAAAATATGCACATACAAGGATATATTCATGTGTTTTATGCAATTTAAGCTCGATAATTGATACAATTGATATGAGTAAAATCACTCATATCAAAATCCCCCTTGCTAAGCAATTGCCGTGTCCTCACGCAATGATAAAATAAAACTCTAACTACACTTTTATTCAACTTTTTGACACTTTATTTTGCAAAGACATAATGTATTGTTTTCATTATTTGAAAAATAACTTTAAGGATCATAAAACTCAAATAGATTCATCGTCCTCGACTTTTCACTTTTCCATGCCAAGTACAAAAACAAGATCATTGTTATTATAAGTTAGCAAACTAGCACAAACTCATGTGGGCTAATTATTCACTTAGACTCTCTTATTCCTAGGTGTATCTCTTATATTTTATTGTTGTCTTGAATGATCACGAGGATGCATTGTTGACTTATTTCGATAATTTATTAGGCCGAAAATAAAGTGAACGATTTAATCAATAGTTAGCTAAAGGACAAAATCTTTTAAAACTGCTTCTCGGGACCTCATAAAGTTCATATCTTGGCATAACTCGCTTCGCGATTTGAGACCTTTCTCGGACCGATATTTGGAAGCGATTTCATACTTCAAACCTTGAGAGACGTTCTTGAAATAATGGTCTTCTCTTCATATAGGAATTTCTTCACTTGAAGTTTTGAGAGATTCATACTTGGACCACGACTTCTTCATTTTTCTCCGATCTTTATTTGGGATTTTGATATACAATGATCCGCCTCCTTTTTGGACTTGGCTTCATTTATCCTCATACCTTGTTAGGACCTTTTTGGATAGACTTCTCCATGACTTTTGAGGAGTATTTGCTTTTCGTCGTGTGTCTCGATCCTTCATATTGATTTTTGATAAATGATTCTTCACATCACTTGAGATCTTTAGCAATAAAATATAGCCCTCATGTCTTGTTAGGACCTTTTTGGACTCGCCAATCTTCGCATCCCGCTTCAATAAGTTATGCCTTGGCTATGAACTCTAATCCGTACCGAGCAACTTTTAAACGATCTTGGGCTAGAAGCTAAGTAACTTTTCAAATCGTTCAACCTTATTTATTGCAAATAAATTTATTAACAAGCGATGGGAGAATAGACTTATAATTAACTCACATAAATTCCCGAAAGAATACCAAACTTATAATTGGCTCTATCATCTCTTGTTCTCCATATTGTAAAATTTCAAGAATGTGAAATCAATGGATACTTAGCCTATTAAATCAAAGTTTTGGGTTTTCAAGTCATCTATAGGATCTTGCATCTTCTTATACTTTTTCAAGTTTTAGAATTTGCGTTTTAAAGTTCCCTTGATAAACGACTTTCTAGGATCAATTATAGGAACTTGCGAAAAGTTCTTGTTCTTAACTCGTATGAATTAAGACCTTCGCGTTTTAAAGCTCCCTATATAAAAGCCTAGCAAAACTTAATTCAAATACGTTAAGGAAAAGCTAAGGTTAAAAACCAAGTCGAGTCAAAAACTATTCTTATTTTCACCAACGGAAAGCCTACATTCGTGTCAAAAGCACTTATTTTATTTATTAAAACTTAAAAATAACACTAAAAATTTAAAATTTTATTGAAAAATGAGGAAAACAACGTTTGGACATGACAAAAGCAATTGCAAGCGATTATATCGATTGACTCCCCCATGCTAAAACCAAACATTGTCCTCAATGTTTCTTAGCTCAAGAGTAACACCCCCTTACTAAGACACGAAGAGTCTAATGCAAATTCCTAGCATGGAAAGAGCACGCAAATCTATAAGCCGTTTATTAATTATGCCTCAAGATAAAACGTTAGTCGATAAAAATCAAGGGATAGAGAGTGTGCCCCTTTTTGGCATTCAAAGAATGGAAGATCAAGTGGACCGGTAAAAACCGAACACGAGAGTCTTCAAATATAAGGGTCATACCTAAGATCACAACACAACAAAACACGAGCACGAGCTTGAAAGATCAAGCCTTATTAGTTGTAAGAAAAATAGAAAGAAGATAGAATTTATGAGACTCCCCCACAAGGCACCTCGTTTTTGTTCACCGAGTCATGAGCTCGACTCGATCCCCGCATTCATTGGTCCTTAGGGAAAATGGTGAAAACTGGCATAATGGAATAAATTCCAATATAAAGCACGATGTCAGGGTCAAAGATCTTATCCTCGTTGTCGGATGACAAACGAAAGGATAAAACTCCAACACAAATCTCTAAAAAGAGATGGTAGTCACAAATAATGGTATGGATGTAGCATGCTCCCCGAGATAAACTCGCACCTCGAAAAGTCTTTCAATTATTACATCGGTGAAAGGCCGAGATTTCCCTAAATCAACGATTCTGGGATCGAATACCTCGTCCACGGTGGAGAAAGGAAAGGATAACACGGTGTCGTCCCCCCATGCTAATCCAAAATCATATAAAGCAGATGGTAATGGTGGAATAAAAGTTTCATCCATAGTGGAATCAACATTCTTTGCTTTAACGACCATTTCACCCTTAGAAATGTGATCAATAGGGTCATGGTACTCAATATGAGACACATGAAAAGCCCGTACATTAAGGTCAAAGTGGGTGGGAGGAGGACTTGGGACGACATCATCATCAAGTAAATTCTCTAAAAAGAGAGCGTCCCCCTCCGGGTCGATATCATCAACACCCGGTGGTATCGAATCATTAGAAGCAAGAAAAGTGTCAATCTCCTCCATAAGCGGATCACTATCCTCAACGGGAATAGGAAATGGAGAGAAAGACTTGGCATTAGGCTTAGAATTCAAAGCCTCGATCCTAGAAATGAGAAGATAGACGTTGGATAATTTCTCACGAAGAACCACGTCTTCCACATCTAAATGAGTAAGTTCATCGGTGAACTTCTCAAGGATCAGAATAGTCAAATCAACCTCATTTCCCGGTGGAAATGGGTTTAAAGGAGCAAGTTCAAAGGTGAACCTCTCAAAAATTGGATCACTATCATCCTCATTTCCCGGTGGAAATGGGTGAAGAAGAGTAGGTTCATCGGTGAACCCCTCAAAATCCAAGTCGTGAATGTCATCTTTATAAAAAAGTTCATCGGAGAACTCCTCATTAGAAAATTCACTAGAAGTAGAATCATTCTCAAAATCTTCATTTCCATCACAATTTTCATCATTAGATTTGGATAAAATATCAAAGTGAATGGAAGAAGTCGAGTCATTACAATGTGGCAAATCACACATCTCATTGGAAATACCGTCAAACTCTCTTGGGTTTTGGACAAGAATAGTGCTAATATGCTTGTCCCCCTTGCTTAGAGAATTTTCGGGTTCCACGATGGAAGAATCATGAATAGGAGTGGTGATGTCATGAGAGATTTCTCATCATCTAGGATGGGAGAATCCTCGGGCTCAATAGCCGGCAAGATACGAAAAGGAAATACGATAGCACTAGACGAAGGATGAAGAGCCATAAGATCTCTCAAAGAAAGAGTACTATCCTCATCATCATCAATAAGAAGTAAACGCTCGAGTTCACGATTAGCAAGAGATTTTGCTTCCGCTTGAGCTCGTTCTTTCTCTCGAATTATTTGTTGGTAAATTGTTTCAAGTCGTTCAATATCGAAAGAATATTGTGGAGATTGGTCAAAACCAGAAGGAATCGAATTATAGCAAGGATTAGGCTCATAAAAATTTTGATCTATCGGTTGACAACAAAAACTCTCGTGAGGACCCCCACAATACTCACAACAAAGATATTGTTGTGATAAACTCGGTAAATCTTGTGGATAACAATTATCATTAAAGTTTTGATTGTAGCTCGGTTCTTGCTCGTAATTAAGCGAGAATCGATGCGAACAATCATCACCAAAATGAGAATCGTTCCTCAAAACTCACACGAGGGTGTCTCGTATGTGGGGTATGGAGGTGGATTGAAATCGAGAGAATTATTCGAAAAATTCGGATTTCCACATGAAGTAATATCATCACAATAAGGACAAAATCCAACACGTATATCGTGACGTAAGTCATTTCCACAACGCTCACACGTGCACCACCGACATGGTAAAAAACCATATAACGGTTCTCCACACCCAACACAATCGACGAAGGAAGAATTAAAATTTAGAGGGTGAGGAGAAAAAGAATTAAACATGATAGAGGATTAAGAAGATTATTTTTGGTATTTTTCATAAAAACGATACATACTATATAATAAGAAAATAACAAAACTTTCCGAGGACGGAAAGGGTCTTCAAATCAACGATCAACAAATCTCCACAAAAGCGAATCGTACACAAGATCCCCGGCAGCGGCGCCAAAATTTTTGATGTGTCGTTGATAAGTATATGTGATAATTTGAGTACGTTATAGGGTAAATTAGAAAATTACCTTTAGGAAAAAGTAATAGACTAATATTACCAATGACGAATTCAATTAAACACGTGAGTGACTCAAGTTCGTTGTACACGAAGATCTTATGAATTTGAGACGTTTTGTTTTGATTTGGACAATTGATGTGAATTGGTTTTCGGTTTTTAAACTACAATTTAAATCTACCAATTTTAAACTATTTAATATTATCCTAAAGTGCATGAATCGTTAACCCCGCTATTATTTAAACTAAAAACAATTAATTACTTAAAAATTAAATCTATTTAAAAATTAAACTAATTTAATAATCTATAAAAATTTAATCTATTTAATAACTTTTAAACTAATTTAACTTTACTATAACCAAATTTATATTTTTTTAAGCTAATTTTATTTAAAATCTAAAATTATTAAAATCTAATTATAAAATTAAACTAATTAAACTTTTGAAATTAATAAAAACATTTTTTTTATTCATTTATTTTTTCTTTATTATTAATTCTATATGATTTAAACTAAAAAATTTGTGACAAAATAAATTAAACTAATATTTATTAAAAGTAAAATTAATGTCTATGTACTAAATACTTTAAACTATCAACTGATTAAGGAACGTCTAACATTAAATCTGACAGAAATTCTAAACGTTTATTAACTTTCAATTATAAAACTTGTAACAAAAGAGGACCTAGCTCAGTTGGCTAACACTCTTGGTGTGTGAGGGGCAGGTCTCGAGTTCGAGACCTGCTATGGGCAGATTTTTGATAATATTTCTGGAATTTAAGTTTTTAGACAAAGCGATTTCACTAAGTCTAAATATACGTAGATAACATTTAGACTCTTATTATCTGGCAAACTTTGAGACATCAGTAAGTGAAGCAAATTCATCAGTCTATTATAAACTTACAATAGGACACACTTAAGTTAACCAAAGATCAGTTCTAAAATTATTAAAATACAGATCAGAAAGGCAGATCCAAATTTCTACAGCTTTCATGAGTAAAATAACAGCAAAATCGGATCAATAGAATTTATACTCAAACAAATCTCATTAATTATCCCATTAAAGATGATACGCATTTACTTTTACTTACTCCTAAGATAAAAAGAACTGCAGCAAATTTCCAGAACAACAAAAACAGAACTAATACTCTAGCAGTTGCTTAAATATCACTACAAGTCTCAATACCTAGACAAACTACTAAAGCAGATACAAAATCAGAATGTTGAATCATTAAGCAAACCATATTACAATTTAGCATACTATTTAACTGAAAACCCAAACAGGGAACAATCAAAACCATGTCAGCAATGTCTTATAAACACACAATGATCTCGAAACATAAATCAGCAGCTAACTTTATTAAATCTTAAAAGAAAGATTATAAGTTTCACAAATTGAACCAAAACAAGCAGATTAATCAAAATAATCAGATGAAAAATCCCAATGACAGTAACAAAAATAATAATCCAAATTCATAATTTCCATCTTACAGCCACTCAATCAATTAACAACAGACTGACTCAGAAAAATAAGCATCATGAACGAAATAGCATATAACGGCATACTAGATCAATTCAACTCTAACATATCATTCATATATCGAAATAACAAAAACAGATTCATAGATTCTGAATACACCCAATTACACTTTAACTGATAAAACTACAAACTGCAAAACGGAAACAATCATGACTTAATTAAAATGCAGCATAACCAAAGAACTTAGATTCCAAGGCATAACATCCAGTTAAAGTAGCAGATTCGAAATCATTCATCAGTAGTAACTCAAAACGAGAAAACAGTAACGTCTAAATTAGTGATCAAATTAAATTATTTAAAACTTAAATTAAACATAATCCCATCTTTTAACTAACAAATAAACCACTAATTCGAAAATCATTCATTAACAGATTATCGTAAACATTAATAAACATAAAAAAACAGGAATTAAAACCTATTGTCGACACCATTTGGGAGTAGAGCGGCGCTGAGCCGTCTAGATAACCGAATCAAAACCACTATCTATCACCATTCGAACCACCATCTTTACTCGATCCATAAGAATTTTTAAGCTTATCCAATGAGGATAAGCTTTTCCCAATTTCAATCTTAATAATCACAAAAGCTATATATAAATATATGATTATTCTAACATTTATAATTTTGATCAATTTCAAAATCAATTGACATAAATTTATACAGTTTAAAAAAACGCAAGATGAAAATTGAATCAAACACTTTTTATTAATCTTGAATCATATTACACTATTAAAAACAGAAATTACAACTTTCTAAACTAATCTAATATTTTAAAATTAAAAGAAAGAAAAAGGGATAAATACAATGAAAAATAAGGGGGGTTTTTATAGTTGAACCCGATAGCATCTTCCTTGGAATATTCGAATCTTCATTTTTCTCTTTCTTTACTTGATTCGATCTTGATTCAATGTATCAGCCCATTCTGTTATTATCTTGATGATGTGGAAGGTTTTTATCGGATGGATTGAGGGGAGTGAGCTGTTTCAACCAATGAAAAGGGAACACGTCACCTATTTCTTCCATCTTCCAGTTCCGAATTCACAGGGAATTAATTACCACTCGTGTGCAACACACAAGTACATCAAAACCCCCTTATTAATTTTACTTTTGGGTAATATGAATAGTGATTAGGGTTAAATAACAGTGAATAGGTTTTTTACAGGTTTTGGGGAAGATAAGAGAGAAGGGTTCTTTGGGAGTATCGAAAAATAAGTGTGTGAGTAAATGATGAATTATTTGACTGGGAAAACAAATCGTGTGTTTATTTACACAAAGTTTATTGTGTTTCAACCGACCCAATACACTCCACGTCTGTTTTATTTTATTAGCCTTGATGGGCTTGTTGGATTAACCTTGTCCCAATTTGGTTTATTACTTCTATGGGCTTTCAATTGGGCTTTTATCCAATTAAGCATATAAAACAACTTTTCAAATGGGCTTTTGAGCCGATTTGCCCAAATGTGGGACCCACTTGACCTCAAACTTGAGTCCGTAAATAGAATCGACTTGACTTTTGGCTTCCTCGATCTTTTTCATCAATCTCGTGTCGGTTTTTTGTCGGTTTTCACGAACTTGGTACCTACACACATGAAACAAGAAAATATGCACATACAAGGATATATTCATGTGTTTTATGCAATTTAAGCTCGATAATTGATACAATTGATATGAGTAAAATCACTCATATCATACCCCTAATTGAGAGCTACCTTTTGAATTGATGTGTGATGCTAGCGACTTTGCTACTGGAGCGGTTTTGGGCCAACGAGTGAACAAACACTTACAACCAATCCATTATGCTAGCAAGACAATGACGGGGGCTCAATTGCATTACACGACAACCGAAAAAGAGCTTTTAGTTGTTGTCTATGCTTTTGAAAAATTTTGCCCCTATCTTGTCCTTTCCACCATAATCGTGTACACCGATCATTCCGCGTTGAAGTACTTGTTTAATAAGCAAGACTCTAAGCCAAGACTTCTTCGTTGGGTTTTGCTCCTTCAAGAATTTAAAATTGAAATTCGTGACAAAAAGGGAGCGGAAAACCTAGCCGCGGACCATCTAAGTAGACTTGAGGATCCTTATCAAGGGGATCATCTGAATCAAGAGATCAATGACTCTTTTCCCCTTGAGGCCTTAATGTTTATCAATTCCAATCTTGATGACACCCCGTGGTTTGCGGACATTGCAAACTACTTAGCGGGTGGAATCCTCAAGGAAAGGTTAACGTCCCAACAAAAGAAAAAGTTCTTTAAAGACATTGAACACTATTTTTGGGATGACCCTTACCTTTTCAAACAATGTGTGGATCTTTTCATTCGTTGATGTGTTGATGGGCCGGCAGCGTTACTAATCCTTGAAGCTTGCCATAAAGGACCCACCGGTGGTCACTTTGGTCCTAATTACACCGCGAAGAAAGTGTTCGACTCTAGATTTTATTGGCCCACCATTTATCATGATGCTCATGAAATGGTTAAACATTGTGATGCTTGCCAAAGATAAGGCAAGATCACACATAAAGATGAGATGCCTCAAAATTTCATACAAGAATGTGAAATCTTTGACGTATGGGGCATCGACTTTATGGGGACATTTCCATCATCCAAATGGAACAAGTACATCCTTGTAGCCGTTGACTACGTATCTAAATGGGTTGAAGCGAAGGCTCTCCCTAGGAACGATGCGAGGGTGGTTGTGAACTTTCTGAAGCAACTTTTTGCTCGATTCGGTATTCCTCGTGCTATCATCGGTAACCGCGGTACTCATTTTTGCAACGATCAATTTGCTCGAGTCATGGCTAAGTACGGTGTCAATCACCGTCTTTCCACCGCTTATCATCCTCAAACAAATGGTCAAGCCGAGATATCTAACCGTGGATTGAAGCGAATTCTTGAGCGTATTGTGGAAGAGCATCGTACCTCGTGGGCCGATAAGTTAGACGAGGCTTTGTAGGCTTTCCGTACCGCATATAAGACACCCATTGGTTGCACTCCATATCGTCTTGTGTACAGGAAAGCATGCCACTTCCCTATTGAGCTGGAACATAAGGCGTACTGGGCCTTGAAGTGGGCCAATTTTGACATCAACAAAGCCGGTGATCTTTGGAAGATTCAACTCAACGAGCTAAATGAACTGAGGAATCAAGCTTATGAGAACTCATTGATCTATAAGGAGAAAACCAAGATCATCCATGATGCACGGATTAAGAACCGAGAGTTCCACGTTGGTGATCAAGTTTTACTCTTTAACTCTCGGTTGAAGATTTTCTAGGGCAAGCTGAAGAGCTGTTGGTCTGGTTCATTCACCATCGCCAAAGTCTTTCCCTATAGCACCATTGAGCTTTCTCAGCCAAATGGGCCAAATTTTAAAGTGAATGGCCAGCGCGTGAAGCTGTACTTTGGTGAGGACATCTCTCATGAGATTATTCCATCCCTCACCACGTTTCCCTTGAATTAGTTCTGGGTCGAGTCAGGCTAGTGACTCGGTTAACAAAAACAAGCGCTTCTCGGGAGGCAACCCGTTGATCTATCCTTTACCGTTTTCATAATAAGTGTAGGGGAGCCCCGTATGTGTTTGTTGTCTTGTTTCTTTTGATGTGCAGGGATTAAAGCTTCAAAGAGCACTTCTGATGACATTTGACGAACCGTGATCCCGTGTACCCATCTTCCCGGTTCTATCCTAAACTCTTTTGATTCACTATTTTATATTCTTCAATATTAAAATAGGAATCACTATAGTTGTCCTTTCCTTAGCAAGATTTAAACAAAGTGCACAATGTCCTAAGTGTAGGGGAGTTTACTCCCACATGCTTAAACATTGAGGACAATGTTTATATTAAGTGTAGGGGGACTTCTATCAAAGTTAAGTGGGCTTTTCCTTGTATTTGTCCTCATTTTAACCGGAAAATCTAATTTTTCGACATTTTTCAAAATTTTGAATCTATTTTGGCCTAGTTGTATAGTAGTATTTTCCTTTGTTAGCATTATTTACTTTCTTTGCTAAAATAAATTTTGAATAAAGTGGTTTTAATTTTCCAAAGTCATGAATTTTTTTACTCAACCTGAGTTTACTTATCCAAGTTAACTCTAGCTAGTATCCTTAACGTGTTTAAGTCAAGTTTTGCTAGGCTTTTATATAGGGAACTTTAAAACGCGAAAGTCTTAACTCTTACGGGTTAAGAACAAGAACTTTTTGCAAGTTCTTATAACTGATCTTAGAAAGTCGTTTATCAAGGGAACTTTAAAATGCGAATTCTAAACTTGAAAGAGTCTAAAAAGTTGCAAGATCCTATAGATGACTTGAAAACCCAAAACATTGATTTAATAGGCTAAGCATCCACGAGTCTCATTCTTTGAGATTTTAAATTGTGGAGAACGAGAGATAATAGAGTCAATTATAAGTTTGGTATTCTTTCATTAATTTATGTGAGTTAATTATGAGATTTTTCTCCCACCGTTTGCTAATAAATTTAATTGCAATAAATAAGGTTGTACGATTTGAAAAGTTACTTAGCTTCTAGCACAAGATCGTTTAAAAGTTGCTCGGTATTAATTAGAGTTCATAGCCAAGGCATAACTTATTGAAGCGGGATGAGAAGATTGGCGAGTCCGAAAAGGCCCTAAAAAGGCATGAGGGCTATATTTTGTTGCTAAAGATCCCAAGTGATGTGAAGAATCATTTATCAAAAATCAATATGAAGGATCGAGACACACGACAAGCAAATACTCCCCAAAAGATCATGGAGAAATCTATCCAAAAAGACCCTAACAAGGTATGAGGATAAATATATCCAAGTCCTAAAAGGAGGCGGATCGTTGTATATCAAAGTCCAAAATAAAGATTGGAGAAAAATGAAGAAGTCGTGGTCCAAGTATGAAGAATCTCTCAAAAACTTCAAGTGAAGAAATTCCTATTATGAAGAGAAGACCATTATTTCATGAACGTCTCTCGAGATTTAAAGTATGAAGTCAATGACAAATATCGATCCGAGAAAGGTCTCAAATCGTGAAGCGAGTTATGCCAAGATATGAACTTTATGAGGTCCCGAGAAGCAGTTTTAAAAGATTTTGTCCTTTAGCTAACTATTGATTAAATCGTCCCACTTTATTTTCAGCCTAAATAACTATCGAAATAAGTCAAACAATGCATCCTCGTGATCATTCAAGACAAAATTAAAATATAAGAGATGCACCTAGGAATAAGGGAGTCTAAGTAAATAATTGGGCCACATGAGTTCGTGTTAGTTTGCTAACTTATAATAACAACGATCTCGTTTTTAAGCTTGGTATGGGGAACGTGAAACTTGAGGATGATTAACATTCATGACAGCCAAAACCCCAATGTAAGTCTTTGATTTTTATCTTTTTAGTTTCCTTAGTGTTTAGTATTTAATAAAGGCCAAGGTGGGTTATTTATGATAAAAAATGTAAACTGTGCTTTGAAATTAATGCATTGCATGAGGGCATTGCAATGGTTAAGTGTAGGGGATTTAATAAGTGTGAAAACACTTATCCTTTTACCGCTTATTTCTAATAATAACAAGACCAAAACGTGTATTTTATGTCGTATAAGTCGGAATTATGCGTGGTTTGTGTTTCAGGATAAAAATATGAAAAAGGAAGAAAACATGGGCTATCACGGGCTTTTATCGAAGAAAACGAGAAAAGACGAAGTCAAAAGATCAAGAGTGTAAAAAGAACGGAAGTCCAAGGCCTATTCTGAAGATTTATCGAAGAAAAAGTCTAAATACGGAAGTTTAATGAAGTCGAAGAACTCAAGTCTAATAGAAGAAGAAAATTATAAGACAAGTTTAATTTATATCGACAAATCCCGAGACGATGTCGAAGAAAAAGAATTTAAATCGAGTCGAGACAAAAAGAAAGAAGGAAGCAACACATGCACTCCCCCACCGCCTATATATACCCTCCTAATGACACATTAGGAGGGTGTTAGTTGTTAGTTAATTTAGCTAGTTTCATTTTTCTTTCTTTAGTTTTATTTTAGAGAGAGAAAGTGTTTAACTTTCTCTCACTAGAACTTCATCTTTTCTTTCCTTTCATGTTTATGTATTTGATTTAATCTTTTATTTTGAAATCTTTAATCTACAAGTTCAAGTTTAATCTTTTAATCTTAATCTTCTTCTACTTTTCTTTATTTTTGAGTTGTTTTTGATCCGTTATAATCTTTGATTTTGCTTAAATTTGATGTTTATGTGATTAAAAAGTTTATCTTTTTAATCCTATATAAGTTTTTATACGATTAAGCTTAAGGCTTGTTATGCTTTTTGGCTTATTTAGTATTTAGCTTATTTACTTTTTTAAGTTTTCTTAAAAGTTTAGTGTTTTTAAAGATTGTTTTATAAAGTTTGCATATTTCATATTTTAAAAGTTTTCAAATTTGTGCTTATTAAGTTGGTTAAGTTTTTGTTAATTGTTCTTTTTAGAAGTGCTTATTGGTTTTATCTTATGCTCATCATTCAAATATTGTACCATTTCCATCACAATCATAGGGTTTCTATATTGCGACGGTTATTCAGACGGTTTCATTGTATCGTAATAACCCTTAGGTTTTTACTTTGCGATCAAGTGTATTTCTCCCTTATTTCGATCGTGATTGCGATCGCTCATTGCGATTGTATATTCCGACGGGTCTTAAGGCAATTTTAAGACGAAACGCTGCCCAATTTTTGTTAGCCACATTCCGACAGAATTTACATTATTCCGATACTTTGAACATTCTGACAGTTTCCAATATTCAGATAGGTGTAATCTTAATTATTCCTATACCTTGCTATTCCGACAGAATTGACATTCAGATAGATAGTACATTCCGATAGAGTTGATTTCCAATATTCTGATGCTTAACTTCATTATTCCGATAGCTTTCAGTTGTTACATTCCGATGGTTTAAGTTTTAAGTTTTAAATTCGCCTTTAAGTTTTTAAGTTTTAAATCATTTATTTTTAACTCGTAATTTGGTTTATATTTTAAAGCTTTATTTTACTCAACGACATTTTAATCTTTGCTTTTAGTTTAAAATAGATAAACAGCCCATTTTCTTTTCCACCAAGAACGACTGAGTCGCACTGTTAACTAGTAATCAGTTCGAAAAGATCGGTTTAACGAACTTTTATAACTAAGTAAAATCTAGTTATTAGTGGCGTAACCTCAAGAGTCGTGATTCAAGACCACATACTCAAGTAAATGAAGAAATCTCAAGAACATCTAAAGACAAAGACTTCCTCTACTCGGATCACCAAGGAAGATTATTAACAAGCTTTCAAGACAACACAAAGTATGAGTATGTGGGGAAAGACATAAGAACACAAGTTGTCAAAGTTACTCTGGTCATCAAGGGAAATTGTTTACAAGCTTTTAAGACAACGCAAAGTATGAGTATGTGGGGAAAGACACAAGAACACAAGTTGGTAAAGTTTAAAGATCAAGTCAAGGAAAAGATCAAAGATCCAAGATCACAAGTCATGAAAGGAATTATGAAGGAACTCTCAAGACAACGAGCTTCAAAGTTAACAACACCAAAGAAATGAAGTCACATATTACATGACCACCCCTTAGGGGGAGATTGTTAGCCGTATTTAAAGTGATGGTCATATAATATACCGTTACGAAGCTCGTCAAAAATGCTATTCAATAGTGTCAAGAGTTCTATGTTAATGCTATGTATGTAACGGGAATTAGTCTCGAACACACAAATAAGGAAAACCTCCGACTCATGTACGCCTTAGTAAAAAAGGCAAATTGTGTGTGTGTTTTTCCATATTAATGTTTTAGAGAGAGAAAGCTCTTAGTTTCTCTCACTAGGAAATTCACAACTCTTTGTTTTTATTTTACTCTCATCTTAATCTAATCTTTCCTTTTTGTTTAATCTTTGTTATTGATCTTCATCTCTTTATTTCATCTTTTATCATTCATATCACCTATCATCATTGTAAAAACCCGCATAAAATACCATGAACAGTACAATACATGAAAGCACGATTAAATTAAAACTTTCTATTAATAATATACAACACGTGTCACGAACATTAAATTACAAGTATCAAGTATATTATTAATGCACGATAAACATTTACGTATAATATTAAATTCACGACATTTAAAACACGAACACATTCACGAATAATACTTTAGTCACGAAAAACAAATGAATTGGTGTTGGGCTTGTGTGTAGTCGAAGCAAGAAAAGAAAAGGGAGGGCCTCATGGCTCGGCCCATCTTGAATCCAACTAGTAAAAATTAATCTCCACGAAAAACACAAAATACATTTTCAAGAAAAATTAAAAGAACCCTAGTTCTTCCTTCCCCTTAGCCGCGGCAGCCAACAAAGAAAACAAGAGGGGTTTTTTTATTTTGATCTTGGGTAATTACTTGTTCGTGTTCGGGTTCTAATCCTTAAAACATTCATGCATTTGGTATCAATCGAATCCTTATTTTTTTAATCTTTTTATGTTGATTAAAATCATATGTTCATGAATCTTGGAATATTAAATTAAAACATGTTATGCTTAAAAGATTAAACAATACAAAGGTCGGGTTTGGTTTTGCTTTTGGTTCGGCGACACAACAACCGAGACCCTCCACGGTCTCGACACCTTTTTTTTCCACTAGCCGAAACCCTAAGGGGTTCAGTGGTGTTTGTGTTCGGGCAGCAGCAAACCAAGGCCCCACGGTAGGGACCTTGGTGATAACAGTAGGAACCAAGAGCCTTAGGCTCTCGGTGGGTACTTTGGTCGCAGCAGGGGGACGCGGCTTCGGCCAGTGGGAACCCTGTGAAGGCAGTGGCAATCGACAGCTGCAGTTTCGGCTGCTTAGCCGCCAGCAGTAACCACCAGCCGTCGGTTGAGTGAGGGTGGTTGGCTCGGTTTGGTATGTCTCGGGTTTTGGGACTCGGGTACAATTTATTTTAGACATTTATTTTAGTAATTAATTAACTAAATAAATTTACATGCACTATTAATTAATTAATTAAAATCGTGACTTAGGTTATATTAAATTATATAATTGTCATGTTATAACCTAAGTATTTATTTAGACTTAATTAAATTAAAACCATGCTTAATTTAAGTAATTGTATAAGATAAAGTTTTATTTAAATTAACCATGACATATTATTAATCAATAAAACCATGCATATCCTTATTAATTAATAATTACGTATTTTAGCCTAAGTATTTAATTTAATAACTTTACTAATATATCAGCATGACTTATAACTTATGACTAATAAGCACTAGCTTATATTTTAGACTTATTAATTCAACTTATTTCTATTTTGGAAGCTTACTATTTTTGGAAACTTTCTACTTTTTGAAACCTGCTAATTTTAGAAAGTTACTTATTATGACACTATAAGTATAGTAATACAAGAATACATGAAATACATGTAAAACATGAATAAATACAAGATAACACTTAAAACAGCAAAACATGACAAGAACATATAAAATAAGCTAAGAACACACAGAATCAGTAAATCACATAGTAATCAGACAACTCATACACGTCCCTTATTTATGTAGTATCCGTGAAGTCGGAGTAGATCTTTCAGCTTTCCTTCTAGCTTCACTACTGGACAGAAGGTACGGATATTTCGTCCTTCAGTATGGACATTTCCTTCGTATGCATGATTAGGATTCCCCGTTTGCAGCCATCTGTTTTCCCCAGTTATTTTATATGTTTTGAATGCTTATGTTATATTTTAAATGCATGAGCTATATACATGCATGCCAGTTGACCTAGTTATGGAGGTACCATAACCATAACATTGGAGGCACCAATGTTATGACTTTCCCACGATGGAGTGATTGCTCGTGGCGTCCCTTTCAGTTATTGGCCATTTATTTGTTATCATGTCATGTGGGGCGTATGGGTGCATCCTAGTTACATGTTTCACTCAGTATTTTCATGGTGAATGTGGTGTGTGCTTTCCATCGTTCACAAGGAGTTGATCCCTCCTACCCAGACCAGTATTATCAGAGGCAACCGCTCTAACTGCATGATGAGGTCACCCCTCTAAGTATTTATGCACGGTGATACCTCATGACCTATATGGGCTCTTGGCTAAATTTAAAATAGAGTTTTCATAAGTTAATCATAAGCTTTTTAAACTATATAACCAGTTTTCTAAACATGTACCAGGTTTTTCAAGGACTTATGCATTTCCTCTGCTTTACAGTCATTATTATGTTTATGTCATTCATACTATGTTATATCTATTCACTGAGCGTCTTGCTCAGCCGTTTCCTTTCCATGTTCCCAAACGGTAGGTACACAGGGACGCACTTAGGATCTTGAGAGTATGTGCATTTGGATGGAAACTATCCAGCCTTCTTTACCTTATGCATTACCATACATTACATTATTTCTTTTGAACATTGTTTAGTCCTTTCTTGTCAGTACTTATATTTCATGTGTGTGAGCTTATGTTAGACTACCGATGCTTGATTCTGGTATTTGTCTGTATGGTCATTTTATGTTTTAAGACATTTACCTTGCATGCTTTGATGACACGCCTAATTATCCTATGATATTCTATTAAACAAATGGGGTGTTACAATTATGGTATTAGAGCCAAGGTTTCGACCTGTAGGCTCTAAAAACTTGACCTGTGACTAGTGGGTAGTCACCGCGATCTTCCTAAACTGACAATTTATTTTCATGCATTTGTTTCATGTATCATTGTTGCAGGTATTTTGACTAAGTAATGGTTGGTACAGGACTGGCCATATTTAGTCGCATGTGTTTTTATTCGAGTTTTTTTTTTGTGAAACCGACCCATAAGCGTTCACCTTTGCTCATGTCATTTTGTTTTGTGAACCGACCCATAGGCGTTCACCTTTGCTAATGTCAATTTTGTTTTGGTGAACTGACCCATAGGCTTCTACCCATACTCACGTCATTTTCGTTGGCTATGCCTTCATAAACTATTTCATGCATCATTTCCTTATATTACCCTATGTTCTAATCAGATTAATCATTTCATTTTTTCCTTTAAAACTGTCAGATGGTTAACACACGTGAGCAGGAAATGCAGGCAGCTGTCCAAGCTGCTCTACAAGCTTTACTTCCACAACTCAGAAATGAGATTCGTGCTGAGGTTCAAGCCAATCTTAATTAGCAGAACCAGAATCAGAACCCTCCTCCTCCTCCACCAGCTACTCTTATCACATGGCTGGAAAGGTTTAACAAGCAGCGAACTAGATCTTTTGAGCAGACTGACAGTCCATCTGAGGGTGAGAGTTGGATTGCACACATGGAGAAGATTTTCGACGCCATAGGGTGTGATGTTGTCTTTAAGGCGAGGTTGGCTTGTTACAAATTTGAGGGAGACGTGTTGGCATGGTGGAAAGCACTCAAGCAATCAAATGGAGGTGATGACTGGGTTGCTGGTTTGACTTGGGCGCAATTTATGGAGTTGGTCCTGGATCAGATCTTTCCGAAAGCTGAGCAGGATCGGCTCAAGAGGAAATACCATGACATTCGACAAAGAGCTGGGAAGAATAGTATAGAATTTATGCATAGATTCCTCATACTTGCTGGTTTTCTTGGCGCAGCGGCCGGGACAGCAGAAGATCAGGCATATCATTTTCGTTGGGCTCTTCGTACTTCTGTCGCCAACAACTTGGTGTGTGCTACATTTACAAATGTGGCGTAGGTGGTAGATGCAGCTCGTAAGCTAGAGATGTTGCAGGAGAGAGACGAGTTTGGTGAAGCAGACAGATCTGAGAAGAGGTATATCTCGGTCATCAAACGTTAATCATTTCATTCAATTCAGTATTTTCCATTTTATATCATACTCTATACAATTGCATCTTTCAGGCAAAAGATTGGGGACCGGTCCCAACCGGCCAACCAACAGCACCACTCCAAGGGAAATGGTCAGACTCATGATCGTTCTGCATCTGATAGACGTGGCGATAATGAAAATTACCGTAACAACGCCAACTACTCCAGCGGCCGCAGGTCCCTAAATTTACTCATATCTATATAAGCTACTTTATAATCCTTTGATTCTGACACTTCAGCATTTATAACCAGAAACACTGGCAGCAGACGGGATCAGCACCGTAAAGGTTCACAGCCCAGCCGTGCAACATCATCTGGTACTATAATCTAAACCATCTGTGTAGTCATGTTTAGATCCCAATAATCATGTCTCATGCATATTTTCTGAAACAGGCTCCCAGCCAGCTAGAGTACCCATTGGAGGGTACACTCACCCCATTTTCACCACCTGTAGGCGTAGGCACCCAGGGCCGTGTCACCGTCCTAGTGGTGGCTACTTCAAATGTGGCCAACCAGACCACCAGATGAAAGATTGTAGGAAGGGTGAGATTGAGGGTACTTCATGGCATGCTGATTCCAAGCCACCTCCGACCACTAGACGTATGTATACTACCACTAGGGATCAAGCCAACAAGTTGTCAGGTAGCATCACTGGAATCTTATTCATGTATGGTCAAGCTGCTTGCGTTTTGTTTGATACGGGTGCGACCCATTCGGTCATATCCACTGCTTATGTTACTCGTATTATGATATCTCCTATGCCACTTGATAATGTCTTAAACATATCCACGCCCTTGAGAGACTCTGTGCGAATCACACATGGGTACAGAGATCTTCCCCTTGAGTTTGATGACAGGATTCATACAGTTGACGCACTTCCGTTGGACATGTACGAATTTGACATGATTCTAGGCGTGGACTAGTTATCCAAGCACCACGCCACCATAGACTGTCATACGTATCGGGTTGTTTTCGGTGATGTCAATGCACTAGAGTACATTCACAATGGTTTCACACCAAGAAAGAATGTACAAATCATTTTAGCCTTACAAGCACGTGCATTACTGTCACATGGCTGCAAGGGTTTCGTAGCTGTTGTTCATGATATTGTTGCTGAAAATCCATCTATTTAGGACCAGCCTATTGTGTCAGAATTACCCCATGTATTTCCTAAAGAGCTTCCGGGCATACCACTTGTCCGTGAAGTAGAGTTTGGTATTGAGCTCATCCCAGGAGCTGAACCAATATCCAAGGCTCCTTACCGCATGGCTCCTATTGAGCTCAAGGAGTTAAAAGATCAGTTGCAGGAACTTTTAGAGCGAGGTTTCATCCGCCCTAGTGTATCTCCATAGGGTGCACTGGTGTTGTTTGTGAAGAAGAAAAATGACAGCATGTGTTTCTGCATTGATTATCGTGAGCTGAATAAGATCACAATCAGAAACCGTTATCCTTTGCCACGTATAGATGATCTGTTTGACCAACTGCAAGGCGCCAAATATTTCTCCAAGATCGATCTGAGGTCTGGCTACCATCAGCTACAGGTGAAAGAGCAGGATATCTTCAAGACTACTTTCCGTACACGCTATGGTCACTAAGAATTTGTAGTCATGCCTTTTGGACTCACCAATGCTTCAGCAGTCTTCATAGATCTCATGAACCGTGTCTTCCATGAATTTCTGGGCAAGTTTGTTATCGTCTTCATTGATGATATTCTTATCTTCTCAAAATCTAGGGAAGAACATGAAGAGCATCTTTGTACAGTATTACAGGTCCTCCGGCAGAAGCAGTTGTATGCCAAATTCTCCAAGTGTGAATTTTGGCTAAGCAAGGTGGCATTTTTGGGCCACATCGCATCCGTAGAAAGAATAACTATAGATCCTGCGAAGGTTGAGGCTATCACTAAATGGCCGAGACCGACTTCAACAACAGAGGTTCGCAGCTTTCTAGGTCTAGCTGGTTATTACCGCAGGTTCGTGGAGAACCTTTCACGACTAGCACTGCCTTTGACCAAACTGATGTGAAAAGGGGAGAACTTCGTCTGGAGTGATTAACGAGAAAAGAGCTTTGAATAACTCAAGCAGAAGTTGGTATCTGCACCTATTCTTACTCTCCCATCTGGCACAGGTGGATTTCAGATCTAGTGATGCTTCAGGGAAAGGTCTTGGTTGTGTTCTCATGCAACATGGGAAAGTGATTGCTTACGCATCACAACAACTTAAGCCTTATGAGTAAAACTACCCTACCCATGACTTGGAGCTTGTAGCAGTTGTTTTTGCACTGAAGATTTGGAGGCATTACTTGTATGGCGAATCACGTGACATCTTCACAGATCACAAGAGCCTTAAATACATATTTACCCAACGAGAGCTTAACATGAGGCAGAGAAGGTGGTTAGAGCTACTGAAGGATTATGACATTAATCTTCAGTATCACCCTGGAAAGGCGAATGTAGTGGCAGATGCTCTCAGCAAGAATTCGGGCATGATAAACGACATCAAGATAAAAGAAGAGATCATACGTGACTTAGAACGACTGGACATCAAGTTTATGGTACGTGGACAACATAGCTATTGGGCTAATCTTAGTGTCGAGCCATACTTACTCTCTAGGATCAAGGAAGCTCAGAAAGATGACGGTGAGATCTAGGCGATCATTCAGAACATTGACCAGCAGATGGAGTTTCGCATAGATGATGATGGTATCGTATGGCAGGGCACCAGATTATGTGTTCCTAATGACATTACACTCAGGGAGGCATTGCTTACTGAAGGCCATAGTTCTCCATTATCCATTCATCCTGGTTCCACCAAGATGTACCATGACACCAAGCAGTATTTCTGGTGGAGTGGTATGAAGCAAGATGTTGCTACCTTTGTCTCCAAATGTCTTACTTGCCAGCAGGTTAAGATTGAGCATCAACAAGCTAGTGGTTTACTACAACCATTAAACATTCTATAGTGGAAGTGGGACAAGATCTTCATGGACTTTGTCACCGGACTTCCACAGACTCAGAAGAAGCATGATGCTATTTGGTTTATTGTTGATCGACTGACCAAATCTGCACATTTTCTATCAATCCGCAAGGACTATCTAGTTAGCAGATTAGCAGATATCTATCAGCAGGAGATCATGAGACTATATGGTACTCCATCAGACATCATATCTGACAGAGATCCTCGATTCACGTCTAAATTCTGGAAGAGTCTGCAGAAAGCTTGGGGCACCAGTCTTAAGCTTAGCACGGCTTTTCATCCTCAGACGGACGGACAGTCGGAGCGTACCATTCAGACACTAGAGGACATGATGCAGGCTTGTGCTTTAGAATGGACAGGAAGTTGGGACGACTATATCTGTTTAGTGGAGTTTGTATACAACAACAGTTGGCACGCCAGTATCAAGTGTGCACCATTTGAGATGTTGTATGGTAGGAAATGTCGCGCCCCAATTTGTTGGGATCAGGTTGGCGAGCGAATTCTTGAAGGTCCGGATATGATAGAGGTGACCAATGAGAAGGTTGCAATTGCCAAAGCGAAACTGCAAGAAGCTCGTGCTCGTCAAAAGAGCTATGCCGACAAGCACCGTAGAGATTTGTACTTCAACGTGGGTGATCATGTCTTCCTCAAGGTATCACCAGCACGTAGAGTCAAGCTTTTTGGAAATAAGGGAAAACTCAGTCCTCGTTTCATCGGACTGTTTGATATTCTCGAACATGTCGGTGAGGTATCGTAGAGTCGTGCTTTACCTCCTCAGCTATCTCACGTCCACAACGTGTTCCATGTGTCTTTATTCCGAGGGTACAATTATCATCCCCTACATATGGTTCAGTATCCACTTGAGCAGATTCGGGAGGATCTTTCTTATGTCGAGGAACCCGAAGGAGTTCTTGAGCGTCAAGAGCGAGTCATGAGGAAGAAGACGATTCCATTCGTCAAAATCCTTTGGAGGGACCATCTTGAGCGGGAAGCCACTTAGGAGATGGAGGAGTCTATCCGGACTTCTTACCCTCATTTATAGTTTTGATTCGGGTATGTTTTATTTCAGTTTACGTTATCTTAATTCGGGGACGAATTATTCTTTTTAGAGGGGAAGAGTTGTAAAACCCGCATAAAATACCATGAACAGTACAATACATAAAAACATGATTAAATTAAAACTTTAAATTAATAATATCAGCACGTGTCACAAAAATTAAATTACAAGTATTGAGTATATTCTTAATGCACGATAAACATTTACGTATAATATTAAATTTATGACATTTAAAACACGAACACATTCACGAATAATACTTTAGTCACGAAAAACAAATGAATTGGTGTTAGGCTTGTGTGTAGTCGCGGCAAGAAAAGAAAAGACAGGGCTTCATGGCCCGACCCATCTTGAATCCAACTAGTAAAAATTAATCTCATGGGAAAACACAAAATACATTTTCAAGAAAAATTAAAAGAACCCTAGTTCTTCCTTCCCCTTAGCCGCGGCAGCCAACAAAGAAAACAATAGGGGTTTTTGATTTTGATCTTGGGTAATTACTTGTTCGTGTTCGTGTTCGGGTTTTAATCCTTAAAACATCTACGCATTTGGTATTAATCGAACCCTTATCTTTTTAATCTTTTTATGTTAATTAAAATCATATGTTCATGGATCTTGGAATATTAAATTAAAACATGTTATGGTTAAAAGATTAAACAAGACAAGGGTCGGGTTTGGTTTTGCTTTTGGTCCGGTGACACACCAACCGAGACCCTCCAAGGTCTCGGTGCCTTTTACTTTCCACCAGCCGAAACCCAAGGGGGTTCGGTGGTGTTTGTATTCGGGCAGCAACAAACCAAGGCCCCACGGTGGGGACCTTGGTGATAATAGTGGGAACCGAGAGCCTTAGGATCTCGGTGGGTACTTTGGGCGCAGCAGGGGGGACGCGGCTTCGGCCAGTGGGAACCCTGCGAAGGCAGTGGCAACCGACGACTGTAGTTTCGGCTGCTTAGCCGCCGGTAGTAACCACCAGCCGCCGACTGAGTGGGGATGTTTGTCTCGGGTTTCGGGACTCGGGTACAATTTATTTTAGACATTTATTTTAGTAATCAATTAAAATAAATTTACATGCACTATTAATTAATTAATTAAAATCATGACTTAGGTTATATTAAATTATATAATTATCATGTTATAACCTAAGTATTTATTTAGACTTAATTAAATTACAAAATATGCTTAATTTAACTAATTGTATAAGGTAAAGTTTTATTTAACTTAACCATGACATATTATTAATTAATAAAACCATGCATATCTTTATTAATTAATAATTATTTTAGCCTAAGTATTTAATTTAATAACTTTACTAATATATCAGCATGACTTAACTTATGACTAATAAGCACTAGCTTATATTTTAGAATTATTACTTCAGCTTAGTTTATTTTGGAAACTTACTATTTTTGGAAACTTTCTATTTTTGGAAACTTTCTATTTTTGAAAACTATCTATTTTTGGAAACCTGTTATTTTTAGAAAGTTACTTATTATGACACTACAAGTATAGTAATACAAGAATACATGAAATACATAATCAGAATACATGTAAAACATGAATAAATACAAGATAACACTTAAAACAGTAAAACATGACAAGAACATATAAAATAAGCTAAGAACACACAGAATCAATAAATCACACAGTAATCAGACAACTCATACACGTCCCTTATTTATGTAGTATCTGTGAAGTCGGAGTAGATCGTTAAGCTTTCCTTCTAGCTTCACTACTGGACATAAAGTACGTATATTTCGTCCTTTAGTATGGACATTCCCTTCGTATGCATGATTAGGATTCCCCGTTTGCAGCCATCTGTTTTCCCCAGTTATTTTTTATGTTTTGAATGCTTATGTTATATTTTAAATGCCTGAGCTATATACATGCATGCCAGTTCACCTAGTTATGGAGGTACCATAACCATAACACTAGAGGCTCCAGTGTTATGACTTCCCCACGACGGAGTGATTGCTCGTGGCGTCCCTTTCAGTTATTGGCCATTTATTTATTATCATGTCATGTGGGGCGTATGGGTGCATCCTAGTTACATATTTCAGTTAGTACTTTCATGGTGAATGTGGTGTGTGCCTTGCATCCTTCACAAGGAGTTGATCCCTCCTACCCAGACCAGTATAATTAGAGGCAACCCCTCTAATTGCATGATGAGGTCACCCCTCTAGGTATTCATGCACGGTAATATCTCATGACCTATATGGGCTCTTGGCTAAATTTAAAATACAGTTTTCATAAGCTTTTCAAACTATAAAATCAATTTTATAAACATGTACCAGGTTTTTCCACGACTTATGCATTTCCGCTGCTTTATAGTCATTATTATGTTTATGCCTTTCATACTGTGTTACATCCGTTCACTGGGCGTCTTTCTCAGCCGTTTCCTTTCCATGTTCCCAAACAGGGACGCACTTAGGATCTTGAGAGTATGTGCATTTGGATGGAAGCTATCCATCCTTCTTTACCTTATGCATTTCCATACATTACTTTATTTCTTTTGGATATTGTTTAGTCCTTTCCTTTCAGTACTTATATTTCATGTGTGTGAGCTTATGTTGGATTACCGATGTTTGATTCTGGTATTTGTCTTTATGGCCATTTAATGTTTTAAGACATTTACATTGCATGCTTTGATGACACGCCATAATTATCCTGTGATATTCCATTAATCAAATGGGGTGTTACAATCATCATCATAACTCGCGGTGTTCATTGATTTACTAGGTATTTCGTGTGTATTATTTAGTCCTACACTTTATTTACACAAACATTTGAAGTTTTGAAAGCTTTATGCAAGTGTTTATTTGTTTCTTTTTCTTGATTGATCTTTCTGAACATAATGCGGATTCAGTTTATATCAATACATTAAATGTATATAAAGTAGTTCTGGATGTTAGTTGAAATAAGAGACCAAGTGTAAATTAAGTGTAATGGTCGGTTCAATACTATGAAAGTTTATGGACTTATATTTAATAGTCGTGTGTTAGGATCGAACTCGAGATTACGGGATTGCACACAATACGTAAAAAGTTAATTTGTTTAATAAATGTATTTATTATATTTATTAAATTAAATCGAGCTATAACTTTAACGATCGTTAAATATTAAGAGTTAAGTTAAACGAGCATTGTGGAACAAAATAGAAGAAGAAAAAAGATTCCGGAAACACCCTTGTGGGTGTTGCCGACCGACGGCCAAAGAGAGGGAGAAGGAAAGATTTTTCTTTCCTTATATTTGTTTTACTTGGGCTACAAGATTTGCTAGGCCTATATAAACACCCTTAGCCTTCATTATTTTTTACATACAATCTCTCTTTCTCTTCTTTCTTGCGATCGCAACACCAAACAACCCTAAGGGTTTCGTTTGGTTTTTCGGTTTAGCTTATAATCTAGTCCTCCCCTCTCTAAGGTTGTTGGGTAGATTTTCCACAAGGCGTAGAAGCTCGGTTTACACGTACTAGACTTACGGTTAGCTCGTTGTATTACGTGTGTAAAAGAACGTAATATAGTCTTACTTTAGATTACTTTAGATTATATCTTGGTGGTGTTCGTTATAAACCCTAATTGGTGATTCGTTCTTTATCATGTGGAATCGCCATAGCTAAAAGGTACGTAATCCTAATTCGATTAATTATAATTGTGTTAATTATGATCTTGTTAAATCGCTTCCGCTATATGTATGCTTTGATCTTTGTTAAGGTTTTAATAATTGTTACGTAGATAATAAACCTTTATACTCGGTTGGTCGACCCCCTTTCCAAACGCGTTGAACCCATTAGACAGCCCCAATTGAGACACGCCCCATATGTAAGTACAATTTTGTTGAATCAATCGCATAGGTGGTCGAGTCCTTGGCTACCTGTATTTAAGATTATCTAATAATAAAGATGAAGGGGTGGATTGTACATGAAGAGAAAGGTGTTGTTTGTTTTTTGCAAAAATCTCTTAATATGCTCTTAATCTAGTTGAGTTAGAGGTTTGACCAAATAAAAGTGTTTGTTTTTTTTATTACGTTAAGAGATATTAAAAGGTTTAAAACTCTTACTCAACAAGATATGAGTGGCACATCTGACTCCCTCTTATTACCTATTTTTTCCCACGTTATAATATAAACCACTGATACAATATGCTTCCCGCTTTACACAACTTTGGCCACTACCTTCGTTGTATAGGTAAACTTTTAGTATGCATTCCACCAATAAAGAAAATTTTATTTAGAGTGAAATGCACTTTTCATACCTGTGGTATGTCCAGATTGCATATATAGTAACTGGTCTTCCGAAACTGCAGACGGCATACCTGGTCTTCCATTAAGTGTTCACTTTGCTACTTTGACCATAACGAATGTTATCCGTTGACCGTTAACTTTCGTTGCTACAGGGTTAATTTTGTCCTTTTCCTTTTCTTTTTTGCCCATCATCCCTTCCAACATCACCACTACCACCCACCTGCACATAGATCTAGCTATTATTTTTGTTGTATGTCATAGATCTAGCTATTATTTTTTTCTCATACCCAGTTCCATTCTCGATCATAAGTTACTAAAAAGGTATCAATTGTTTATGTTGGGGATCCTAATGGTTTGTTCTATTGCAAAATCTGGACATACCCTCACCCCCGATCCATGAGTTTCTCACCTCCAATCTCACTAAATTGATACAAATAAAAACAACCCATTTGGATCTGTATTCATTAATTCGAACAAAGGTGGATATTAATTTTGATTTTGCTGTTTTATAAAAAAGAGAACAAAAAAAGTTAGGATATTCAGTTAATTTTTCTGATGGTTTATAATGAAGGTTTTTGGATTCAAATGTTACCAAGTTTACAAGGCTTGACACTATTTTGATTTTATGTTATGTTATATTTTATAGGAGTATATTAGATTAATTTGTTGGGAATAAATCTATGCTTACTTGTTTCCCCTGCTAGTTGATTATTCATACCCCTGCTAGAGTAAGTTTCCCCTGCTAAATAACAAAGGCAGGGGGATCCGTTCCCCTGCTGGAGTCAAAGGCCCTGCCGTCAAGATAAACATGGAATAGATTTTTACGCGTTTCAGTTATTATTCCTTAATACTTTCCATAGTTTGTTAGTAGTGATCTTGTATGTGGGTCCTTGTATCTATAAAAGGACTCACTAGGTTAGCATGCAAAGTGTGTCTTTCTCATTTCGTTTTTCATTATTATTACTTTAAGGTTTTGTAAACCCTAATACCACTTTGGGTATTCGTATATCTTTGATATATTAAAGTTCAACGTTTGAATCTCATTTGTTCTTGTGCTAAACATTACATTCCGCATCTTGTTTAGTTACTTTGCTTTGCAAAGTTTCTCTAGTGTTAGATTGAATTCTTTCTCTCTATCACAACCCTTAAACAAGCTATTAAGGTTTAAGATCTGACTTTGGGATCAACAAGTGGTATCAGAGCTTGTTGAGAAACTTTGTCTAAATCAAGAACAAAATCCTCATAGCAAACATGTCTTCAGATTCATCCACAAACAGCAACAACCACAATACCCTCAAGTTACCCATGTTGGATCCTGAAAACTTTGAATTATGGGAATTCAGAATCTAACAATACCTGAAAATGGAACACTATGTTCTCTGGGAGATCATAGAGTTTGGTGATCAATTCAACAAAATGGTGGCAGTTGAAGAAGGCAAGGATGAAGGTGAAAGTTCCAAAGGTAAGGACAAGAAGAAATCTGCTGCTCTATGTGATAAGGAAATACTGGCTAGAAGGCATGATGTCAGGGCTCACAGCTCATTGCTGTTGGCCCTACCTGATAGACATCAACTCAGATTCAGGAAATACAAAACAGCTAAGGAACTATGGGAAGCCATAGGCACAACCTTTGGAGGAAATGAAGCCACAAAGAAGAAGAAGAAGAACCAAATGCTGGATGATTTTGCTTCTTTCAAAGCAATTGGTGATGAATCAATTGGAGCTATTTACAATAGGCTTCAAGACATGGTGGCCCACTTGGAATTCTTTGATATTGAGGTGTCAAGAGAGCAGGTGAATACCAGGTTTCTTAACAGCCTCCAAAAAGAATGGTTTGTCTATAAGGCAATCTGGCAGAATAAGGATGACTTGGACAACAAGAACATTGATGACATATACAATAACTTAAAAGTTTTTGAACCTATTATCAATGAAATGAAGTCAAAAGGGACAATTCCCACCAACTCAAGTGGAATCGTTGATTCCCCTGCTAACATGGCATTCATATCACAAAGCAGTGGAATCTCCAAGAACAGTGGAATAGAAGTAGCCCCTGCTACTTATTCCCCTGCTACCAGGTCTGGACCTTCCTATGATGAAGAAAGACCAGCCACATTCAGCCTTGACACTGCATGTGCCTTTATAGCATCTCAAGGGCCACAAGGATCTACAGTGTTACATGAAGATCTAAGTCAAATCAGTAAGCAAGCGCTAGAAGAATTGGATATCAAGTGGAATATGGCTTTGCTCAGCATGAGAGCAAACAGGTTCCACAAGAAGTATGGGAAGAAGATCACAATTAATCCATCTGATGTGGCTGGGTTTGATAAAGCAAAAGTTGAATGCTACAATTGTGGCAAGAAGGGTCATTTTGCCAGGGAATGCAGAGGACCTAAGTCTGGAAATAGCCATAGAAAGGAAACAAGAGATGAGGATTCTGGTGCTAAAGCCATGGTAGCAATGCAGGGGATAGATGGAGCAAATGGATGGGACTGGAGTGCTATGACAGAAAGTGTGGAAAGAAATCAAGCTTTGATGGCTGAGGAAAAGGAAGAAGACTTTGCACTTATGGCCATGTCAAGTTCCAGCTCTGACAATGAGGTATATGATGACTCATACTGTACTAAAGCTTGTAGGAAAAATACTGAATCTTTAAATGATCAAATCAGAAAGGTAAAAGCTGACTATACCAATTGTGATAATGATCTTGATAATTACAAACGTGCTTTAGAACAACTAGAGTCCACCATAAGAGAGTATAGGCAAAGAGAAAGTGAGTATAGGGATCACATTGTGATTCTAGAAAGAGATGCCAAGGAGAATAACCAATCTATAAATGCTTTAACTGCTGAACTTGAAATTTTCAAAGCTAACCAAAAGATAGATGAGGAAACTGTTGAAAAATTTGGAAAAGCTTCAAAAGATTTAACCAAGGCATTTGAAATTGGTCAATCTCCTAAGGACAAAACAGGGTTTGGAATTAAGAATATGAATGCTACTATACCTCCACCCCCTGCTAACATCCATGCTGCCTATCCTAGAAAAGACTTGTCATGGACTGGTCTCCCTTGTTTTGAAAAACAGGATGACATTGAGTTTGACTTGAGTGCTTATATACCTAATAACCTTGATACAGAAGAGTCTCTAGTTAAAACTAGTGTCATTAGGGATGTTAAACAGGAACAGGTTGGCTTAAAGCAAATTGACAACCCTGTTAGATTTTCTAAAAAAGGAATTTCTAGCAGCAATCCAAACTCTAAGAGCATCTCTTCCAAATCTAAGTCTAGGCCACAGTCTCCTAAACCTACCATTAAATATGCTGGTATGTACAGGAATGTCAGAGGTAATCAAATAAATTGGAATGATCAAAAGTCTCATCAATTAGGAAAAGACTTTGTGATCAATACCAAGCCCTGCTTCACATGTGGCAGTTTTGAACACACTTATCAAGAGTGTAAGGCACCAATGGAGATGGTGGCTGCAAATCCCTTAAAGGATATGCAACCTAAAGCCATTCTACTAAATGCAGGGGCAAAATCCTTTTCCCCTGCCAAGTATGTTGCCCCTGCCTTGAGAAATAAAGTAACTGAGAAATATGTTGTTCCAGCCCTTAGAAAGGAAAATGATGTTCACCCAAAGCCCAACACTTCTGTGACCACCCCGACACCTTATACTGCATATAGATCTGGCCCAAGACCTTACCAACACATGAATAGAGGCCAAAACAAAAGGTGGGTTCCCTCTGCTAAGCATAAGGATTCCCCTGCTAAAACTGGGGTATCCCCTGCTAGAAAAGTTGTACATTCTAGGAACATGGGAAGATGGGGAAAAGCTGTGAAAGCCTCAGCTCGTTGGGTTTGGGCACCCAAAAGGGGTACTCAATCTAATGGTGTATCTCTAGTTTTCGATAAGCTATCCTAAATTGATACACGAGGTAGATCCAAGTCTGTAATGGCTTGGGTCCCCAAGAAAAACTAATTTGTTTTTCCTTTTGCAGGTGTCAAAGAAGACAAGGGATGATAGAGCATATTGGGATAGTGGATGCTCAAGAAGTATGACTGGACACAAAGCTTACTTGTCTAACTTTGTACCCCTGCATGACAATGATGGTGTTTCTTTTGGAGATGGACATGGAACTATAACAGGAAAAGGAACTATTGTCACAAATGGGATGACTTTTGACAATGTGTATTTGGTGAAAGAACTCAAGTATAATCTCTTCAGTGTGTCACAGATGACTGATAACAAGAATTTTGTCTTGTTTACTGACACTGAATGCTTGGTATTAGGAAAGGAGTTTGTCTTGCCAAAAGACACTCCAATTGTTCTCAGAACACCAAGACAGAAGAACATGTACACAATTGATCTCAAGGACATATCTCTCCAAGACAATGAAACATGTTTCATTGCCAAAGCTTCAGCAGATGAATGTAAGAAATGGCATAGAAGACTTGGTCATCTTAATTTCAAGAACATGAACAAACTAGTAAAGCATAATCTGGTTCATGGTCTTCCTTCCAAGTCTTTTGCCACTGAACATACTTGTGCAGCATGTCTGAAAGGGAAGTAACACAGAGCATCTTGCAAGTCAAAAACAAGTATGTCCACCACCAAGCCATTGGAACTACTACATATGGATCTTTTTGGTCCTACTTCTGTGGCAAGTATAATGAAGAAATGGTACTGCTTAGTGATTACTGATGATTTTTCAAGATTTACATGGACATTCTTTCTATTTGAAAAGAGTGACACTGCTGATATACTCATTGGGTTCATCAATCAAATTGAACTGTCAAAAAGCATGAAGGTAGTTACCATAAGATCAGACAATGGTGGTGAGTTCAGAAATCAGAAAATGGATTCTTTCTGCATAAACAAAGGCATCAAGAGGCAATTTAGCATTGCTATAACACCTCAACAGAATGGAGTGGCAGAAAGAAGAAATAGGACACTCATTGAAGCTGCAAGAACTATGCTGTCTGATTCCAAACTTCCAGTTATCTTTTGGGCTGAAGCTGTATCCACTGCTTGCTATGTACAAAACAGGGCCTTGGTTGTCAAGGCACACAACAAGACCCCTTATCAGCTGTTTAATGGAAGACCTCCCTTAATTGACTTTTTCAGACCTTTTGGGTGTCATGTTATCATCTTGAACACCATTGACAATCTTGGTAAGTTTAGTGAAAAGGGTGATGATGGATACTTTGTGGGTTATTCCTTAAACAGCAAGGGATATAGGGTCTTCAACAAGAAGACAAGCAAAATCACAGAAAATCTTCATGTGAATTTTCTTGAAGACAAACCTGAAGATGTTCAAACAGGTCCAGACTGGTTCTTTGATATAGATGTACTTTCCAAGTCCATGAATTATGTACCTGTTGTCTTGCAGAACACTAACATTTCAGGTACTCAAGAAACAATTGAGGCTGAGAAGTCACCTCTGAGGTACATGAATGTACCCTCATTGTTTCCTAGTGAAGCTGATAAACAAGAAGATAATTCTGCTTCAGGAAAAGAACAGCCAATCTCATCCCCTGCTATGACTGAAGGCAGTGGAATGGCTGAAAGCAGTGGAATCCTGGATTCCTCTGCTAGAGGAATTGATTCCTCTTTCACAAAGGATCAGGATGCTAATGAGACTAATGATGCTGAAAGAGAATCCCCACTCATCTCATCATCTACACCCATAAATGATGGTCCTATCATATCCAGCAGTGGAAGCAGAATCATCAGGAGTGGAGGTCCTAGTTATTCAGAGCTTCATTCTGCTCACAAGCATCCATCTTTAGGTCATGCTGTCTCATTTGGAAGTTCCTTTGAGGACTTCTTTCCTAATCAAAATAGCCCCATCAATTCTGATTTGGAAGAAGATGAAACAGAAGTCATCATGCAGCCTACCTATAGAATCAATAAGGACCATCCTATTTCTCAGATCATTGGCGATCCTGAAGCCCCCAGACATACAAGGTATACAGCAAAGGAGCACAGCTTCATTGCTAACATCACCATGAAGTTCAATCATGACAACATGCAATGTTGTCTGTTTACTGCATTTTTGTCACAAGAAGAGCCAAAGAAGATTTTTCAGGCTTTAAATGACCCAAGCTGGGTTGAAGCTATGCAAGAGGAGCTCTTACAATTCGACATACAAGAGGTTTGGATTCTGGTTGATTGTCCCAAATGGGCAAGGCCTATTGGGACCAAGTGGGTACTCAGGAACAAAAAGGATGAAAGGGGAATAGTTGTCAGGAACAAAGCAAGGTTAGTAGCACAAGGGTATACTCAGGAAGAAGGGATTGATTATGAAGAAGTGTTTGCTCCAATAGCAAGGATTGAAGCTATTAGATTATTTCTTGCTTATGCCTCATTCATGGACTTCACTGTTTTCCAGATGGATGTGAAAAGTGCCTTCTTATATGGAACCATTGATGAAGAAGTCTATGTCATGCAACCACCAGGGTTTGAAGATCCAGAACATCCTGACAAAGTATACAAAGTGAAAAAGGCCATGTATGGCCTTCACCAAGCTCCCAGAGCCTGGTATGGTACTCTTTCCAAATATCTCCTAGACAATGGATTCGGCAGGGGGAAGATTGATCAGACCCTGTTTACCAAGAAACAAAAGGGTGACCTTCTGCTAGTACAAGTCTATGTGGATGACATCATTTTTGGATCAACTAACTCCATGCTTAGCAAAGAGTTTGCCAAATTGATGCAGGATAAATTTCAAATGAGTGCTATGGGAGAACTAAACTTCTTTTTGGGGTTACAAGTTCAGCAGCGGAAAGATGGGATATTTATCTCACAAGACAAATATGTGGCTGAGATTGTAAAGAAGTTTGGCATGTCTGATGGGAAGAAGGTGTCCACTCCCATGGACAAGGATCATCCATGGGGCAAGGATGGTCCTGGAAAGCCTATTGATGTCAGGAATTACAGGTCTATGATTGGGTCTCTTGTGTATCTCACTGCTTCAAGACCTGACATCATGTTTGTAGTCTGCTTATGTGCAAGATACCAGGTGTCACCAACAGAGTGTCACTTATTTGCTGTGAAAAGGATTTTTAGGTATCTAAAATGTCATCCTACCTTAGGACTCTGGTATCCAAAGGAGTCACCATTTGAGCTGATAGCTTATTCAGACAGTGATTATGCTGGTGACAACAATGATAGGAAGTCTACAACAGGGGGATGCCAATTTTTGGGGAGCAGGCTTATATCTTGGCAATGTAAGAAGCAAACTATCATGGCAACATCCACAACTGAAGCTGAGTATGTAGCAGCTGCTGCATGCTGTGGTCAAGTTCTTTGGGTGCAAAATCAATTGCTTGATTATGGGTATAACTTTCTTAAAACCAAGATATTCATTGACAACAACAGCACTATTTGCATCATAAAGAACCCTGTTTTTCATAGCAAAACCAAACACATTGAAATTAGACATCACTTTATCAGAGATTGTTTTGAAAAAGGACTGATTGTCCCTGAAAAAATTGATACAGAACTTAATGTTTCTGATCTTTTAACAAAAGCTTTTGAGATAGGGAGGTTTCAGTATCTGGTTGCAGGTATTGGAATGGTTACTCCTTAAAATCTGATGTCTATTTTGTCATGTGTAATCAGGGTTACTTCACTGCTGTTGTTGTATAATTGTTAGTCAATTTTACCATTTCTTTCATTCCACTGCTTTTTAACACTGATTCCCCTGCCTGGGGTTCATTCCCCTGCCAAGAGGATTTTTCTCTTAAGCTGGGTGTGTTCTTTTTACAAAAGTGGTTTTATGTGGTTTTAGACTAACAATGCAGAGGTTCATATGGTGCATATTATTCTCCTTGGTGGATCAGGTATAAACTCTATGTTTCAGGGGAGGTTAGGTCAAACCTTTAGGATTCAGGGTATTCTTAGGATGCTCATATATGATCTTAGATCATATCCACTGGTGAGTGAGGGTTCAGGTTAATGATGACTTGCTGCAAAGCTTGTCAGAATTCTGAAACCTTGAGGCACTGTAGTGTGTGCTTACATTTCTCTATTAAAACAGCTTGCTGTTCAAATACAGACCTGAGGCACACATTGCCAAGACTAACTGACCATAGGTAAGGGACAAGGTTGGGATGGTGACTGGGGTATGTATGATTTCTTGGGATAACCTGGTGTAGGGGGACTTATGTATTAACTTTTTGTATTGGGACAATTGCTGAATAGAGGACTCTTGAGTTTCTATGTATCTATCTTGTGTATACAAGTGTGTGCATTAGAGCAGAGCTAGTTAGCATTAGTCTCTTCATGACTAGTTCAATATCCCTAGGAAAGTTTCCCCTGCTTTTATCTTTCATTCCCCTGCTTTCACAACTTTCCCCTGTTTGACCGTTGACCGACAATACCGTTACCCTGTTCATAGCCGTTGGGCCTGCTTGCTTAAATTTTGGTTAGGGAATATTTTATTCTTTTTAAAAGATATTTAAGGCGCTTTCTTCGTTGATTGGTAATCTTTTCCTTCTATTTCAAATATATTAATTTTTTATCAAGATTTATCCTTGATATTTTTGCAATTTGAAAATTTTGGTCCAATCACAGCCCTTCAATTTGTCTATATAAACTTAATTCCCTTTACCAGCAGGTCCATACATCTCTCTCGACCTAATCCCACTTACCTCCCATCCGTATAAACCTCTAAACTATTTTCCAAATTCATCATGACCCTTAAAATTGCTCCTAATCATAACAAAATTGCTTTGCTTCATGATGAACCATCCGAGTTTGCTGAGGTTGTGGCCTTTCTAAAGTCTTCGTACTTCAGAGTGGCCCTTCTCATCAATCCTCGCATTTATACCTCACACATTCAACAGTTCTGGTCTAAAGCCATGACCAAAACAGTGAATGGAGAGGTCATAATTCAAAGCACAGTTGATGGTCATTCCAAGGTAATCACACTTGCCTCCATCAGGGAGAATCTCCTCCTTGATGATGAGGATGGAATAACCAACTTTTCTGAGGCTGAAATTTTTGAAGGTCTTGATAAATTGGGGTATAAACTTTCTGAAAATCAAAAATTAAAGTTTGCTAAAGGCCAGTTTGCCCCTCATTGGAAATTTTTGATACATACTATTATGCAATGTTTGTCACCCAAAACCGCTGCTTTTAATGAGGTTGGTAGTGAGATAGCTTCTGCCCTGATCTGCTTTGCAACAGGAAGGAAGTATTGTTTTTCTCAAATAATTTTTAAAGGCATGGTTAAAAATGTTTCAAGCACCTCAAAGTTTTGTATGTATCCAAGGTTTATAGAAGTTTTGCTGAATATGAGTGATCATGGTCCTATTACACACAGAAACTATTTTTCAGCAACCAAACACACAACCAAACTTTTCACCACATTACTTGCACCATCACCTTTGTTCTCTGGCAGAAACATTCCATTCACTTCAATTATGCTAGACCAAATCAGACGGGAAGCCAAAAATCAAACAGCCATAAATCAACCTGCTGAATCCCCTGCCAAGAACCTACCACCTGCTGATCCACAACAAGAAAGGCGTTCAAAATCCAGGTTTGCCAGGTCTCCCTTGCCTGGTGAATCTTCACAAGCAGCAGAAAGGAGAGTCTCCAAGAGTTTGGAGCAACCTGGGGGTTTGGCTGCCACTACTGTCTCATCCTCAAGGGGTGAGCAGGATAGTGACACCATCAATAAGTCCTCTCCCCCACTCCATGATATCCAACAAGGGGAGAAATTCCCTTCTAGGATTGAGAGCAGTATGAAACCTTTGACAAATCTGGAATTGACGAAAATGTGCATGAGTCTGAAAAGGCAGAATGCACAACTAGTACAAGATGTCAAAAAGCAAGGTCTAGTTATCTCTCACCTGGAAACCAGACTTGCTACTCTTGAGGGGAGGAGAAAGCCTAGACTGATTCTTTCCACAGATGAGGATGCTTCCAAAGGGGAGGAAATTCCACACACTGAAGGATCTACTGAGTATTATTCATATCCTGGTGGGGAGCATGGAAAGATAACAAGTGCTAAGAAAGGAATGGAGAGAGAAAGTGCTGATAAGGGAAGTGACAAGGGGAGTGCAACCAAAGATATTGCTCAAACATTGCTCACCATGGGCAATCAAGAAGAAGCCCCTGCTTCAAAAGTTTCCCCTGCCATTGCTGATCCCACTGCTGTAAGTTTATCCCCTGCTAAGAACATAACTCAAACATTTGTTAGGAAGAACAGAAAGCAACCAGCTCAAAAGGGGATAACCATCAAAGAACCTGCATCTAAAGCAAAACCAGCACCAGCAGTGGATCCAAAAGATAAAGGAAAAGGAATCATGGTACAACAGCCCAAGAGAAAATACAAGCATCTGACTCCTGAACAGCAAAGGGTCCAAGAAGCACATGATGCACAAGTAGCTCTCAGGCTACAACAAGAGGAAATGGATATGCAGGATCAAAGGATGGAGAAGATGAGGCCCAAAGATATGCTAAAACAGGTTGAGATTATGCATAGGGAACTAGATGACAGGGTACCTCATGTTGGAGAGTTTCTTGATCAATGGGAGAAGGAGTTGAAAAATGCTCCTTTGGAAGACAGGTATGAGTTGACTTGCCTTGTTTACAAATATCAAACTGAATATCTGGAAAGAAGGGCAATGCAAATTCAGAGTGAGAAGTATCGAACGTCAGAGAAAGGGCAACTTGATCACTACAAAGTTCTACTTAAAAGGCATAGAAAGTGGAAGGATGGTGACTTCAGAGATATGAGCTTTGAAGCCATAAAGAGAGCAGTCAGACCAGTTCTAAAGTTGTATGACGTGGAGGATTGGATGACTATCAACACTCCTGAGGAAGCTGAGTATCTTAGGAGACAAGGTGAAGTGCTACAGAAAGCTAGAGCAACAAAGAAAAGAAAAGCTGGAGAGACTACACAAGCAGGTGCATCATTCCAAGCAGGGGCATCGCACCAAGCAGGTGAAAGTTTTCCAGAAGTACTTGAGAAGTCTGTACTTAATGTACAAAGAGCAGCAAAGAGACTCAAGAGAATGGAGCAAGTGGGCATAATTACTAAAGAGTCTCAAGGGCCATCAAATGATGAAATTGATAAACAGCTGATTTTGCAGGAAAATGATGAAATCTCACCTAGTGAACTTGGAAAGAAGTTTGCTATTATAGAGTATGCTGTTTATGAACACAAAGGGAGAACTTGGTGGAAGCTTACAAGGGCTGACAATACAGCACAGACATTTCTAAGCCTAGATGTCATGTTTCAAATTTTGGATAGTGAAGACTTAGAAGATCTGTGGAAAATATTGAAGAAAACGTTTGCTGCAAAACCTCCTACCATGGATGGTGTGGAGAAGGATTGGGTAATCTGGGAGTGCATGCATAGAATGTATGAACTTGAATTATTTGATCCTCTATTTGATGCAGTGAATAAAGGAGATTTGGTGTATTGGAAGCTATTTACAAATTCTGGGGTTTATGAGGTAGTAATGGAAGGTGTGAGTGTTTATTTACTCAATCATAGGTATTATCCCTTCTCTCAGGAAACCTTGAAGAAGTTAGCACAGGCTAAGTTAATTGTTGATGCCAAAAAGCCTGTTGCTTATGATCTGGTAAGAATGGTTCATAGTCAGATTTGGCCAGAGAGTTTGTAAGCATCCTCATCAACTAGCATTTATTCAGAAACTTGTCTTTTAGGGGAAAGCACAAGTTTAGGGGAGGATTGTTGGGAATAAATCTATGCTTACTTGTTTCCCCTGCTAGTTGATTATTCATACCCCTGCTAGAGTAAGTTTCCCCTGCTAAATAACAAAGGCAGGGGGATCCGTTCCCCTGCTGGAGTCAAAGGCCCTGCCGTCAAGATAAACATGGAATAGATTGTTACGCGTTTCAGTTATTATTCCTTAATACTTTCCATAGTTTGTTAGTAGTGATCTTGTACGTGGGTCCTTGTATCTATAAAAGGACTCACTAGGTTAGCATGCAAAGTGTGTCTTTCTCATTTCGTTTTTCATTATTATTACTTTAAGGTTTTGTAAACCCTAATACCACTTTGGGTATTCGTATATCTTTGATATATTAAAGTTTAACGTTTGAATCTCATTTGTTCTTGTGCTAAACATTACATTCCGCATCTTGTTTAGTTACTTTGCTTTGCAAAGTTTCTCTAGTGTTAGATTGAATTCTTTCTCTCTATCACAACCCTTAAACAAGCTATTAAGGTTTAAGATCTGACTTTGGGATCAACATAATTTTCTTATGTATTTTCTTTCAGTTTATAAATATAATAGATTAGGTTTCATGTATAAATTTGTAACTGATAATTAAAGTGAGTTTCTTGTTAATACTGGTGGAGCGATGGTGGCCACGGAGGTGGTGATTGTGCAGGTGGGTGGTAGTGGTGATGTTGGAAGGGATGATGGGCAAAAAAGAAAAGGAAAAGGACAAGATTAACCCTGTAGCAACGAAAGTTAACGGTCAACGGATAACATTCGTTATGGTCAAAGTAGCAAAGTGAACACTTAATGGAAGACCAGGTAGGCCGCCTGCAGTTTCGGAAGACCAGTTACTATATATGCAATCTGGACATACCACAGGTATGAAAAGTGCATTTCACTCTTTTATTTATTCGTTGGATACGTTGGCTGTATGGTTTCATTCCTTTTGTGCGTGAATTCTTATGCTACGTAAATTATAACTATTTTTTGATGTGAAACCTCATTATACAAACTATGCCTTATTACTAGTTTTTCTTATGATTATTAAATATTATTAAAAACTAACTACAACTTTAGATATTTTTTATTTTTTCTGTCAAGTATGTTACATTTAAGACTTAAATGCTCTATTTTATGTTTACGCATGTTGTTGTTTGTATAAATATAAATATAATTGGTTTATGTCAAAAATCATTCAGATACTATTTTAAAAAACAAATAGTTTTATTTCATTCAGATTCAGATATTTCCGTCTCAGATTCAGATTCAGATGTGCGAATCAGAGTCAGACTCAGACCCTCTTAGCAGACAAACAACACCAAACAGATTGAAAAAAAATTGTGACTGCAGTGCTGGTTATGTAAAAGGAAACATGGTTTCTCATTGTTTATATCTAGTACAAGTTTATTTAAGATTGGACCTAGTAGTAGTAACATATTGGACCGAGTAGTAGTAACATCTTCAATGTAAGATTGGGCTGAATTTGAGGTTAAGTTTCATACAAGTATAGACGATAGTGTATACACGGAGTAACATTTTTTTAGGGGAGTATATTTGAATTGTTATTGTAATGTCGTTTATTTAATTTGAGTTATTAGTGAAATGTTTTTAATTATAGATGAAATTTAAATGTTACTGTAGTATTAAAAAAGAGGTGTTTAAGTCTTCTTGTTATAACATGTTGGTAACAATGCGGCTTGGCACCCGTACACCTCGTTGTAGTAAAGCCGGTTTGACGCCAGGACACGTGGAATTGGTGTGGGTTGGGCGCCACCATACCCGGTCTTCTCACAAACAACGACGACTTACTCTATGCTTTTACTTTCAGATGTATATTAATACGTGCATAGTTTACATAGGGGTGAAAGTATAGATCGTTCTGACGCTTAACGCACAAATTAATTGGACAAACTAATAAACTATAGTCTATAGGTAACCCATTTACATATTTAGACAACCGAGTAATATAATGTGTGTGTTTTGTTACTTATTTGAGCAAAAGGTTTGACTTTGACCTTTTCATAGAAAGCTTATGCTTACCTGCATGCCATAATTGCACATGTATTTCCATGTGGGGTGCTACATAGATTGCCATGCTTACAGGTTGTTATGTATGTTTCATCAACATAACTTTCTATGTGGGACTTCTTTGCTCATTGTTGCAGTTATGTTCCAATGCTTTCAAGCACCAACATGTTTAATAGGTTTGTGATAGCAGGGCCATCTCAAGCTAAAGGCTATGTGAGGCCTAAATCGAGTTTATCGATAAGGGCCTTTAGATTTTTTACTACTTTAGTAAGTAGTCGCCCTGTTATTCAGCTTCAATTTTCTGTTCGTTTGCAATTAAAAATGGGTATTAGCAGCTAAATTTCTTTTTAGACAAAGTGCTAATGGACTACAATTTTTTTTCTATGAGAGGCGACACGATCCGGGTTAGATAACGGATTAAACATGTTTGTGTCAAAATTCCATTAATACCTAATAAAAGAAGTATGATTGTAAGAAGCTAGTATGTATTATGATAACAATCTGCTACCTGCAAACTAAGTTAGGAGGTCGTAAGGATATGAATATATAACTTTGTAACTCACTAACCCGTTTCGGTTTTTGTCTACTTATCTGTAAAGTTTAGGACAAACCAGTGTCCTAGCTTTAATATTATCATTATGAATTTTTCATCTCAACATCCAACCACAGACAGTGCCTTATGCATTGTTCATTGAATCTTGGACACTATTTGGTAGTTTGAGTGATTCAATTCCTTAAAAGGCTTTTTTAAGAGATACTATAATCTATGAAATTTATAAAATTATGAATGTTAACACTCAACCACAAAATAGTCAACTTGTGTAAGTAGTATTATGCAATGAATGTTGTATAATATTTGTAGATTGAGTGATTCAAGTATGAAAGATTTGATCCCATAAATCAAGGCAAATGTGTTTGAAAAAATGGTTACAATTAAAGGTCAAAAATATGGAGTGGTTGAGAATGTGCATGTATGATTGGCTTGACAGGCTGTTTTTAAAGATTTGATATGGAATCCAACAAAGTGAGTGAACCTAAACCTTACGTCCAGCTTAGAAACTTATACTAACATGTAACTTTACTTCATCTTCTTTCACATTTCTTCCTGTCAAAAACAAAATGTTGACAAGTATATCCACAAAACATGTACAATATTAGCTTTTGATGTTCTGTTAAGATGTACTGTATAAAACATATACTTGCTATGAATATGATAATTATTAATTATTGATGTGGACGAAATGGTTTTGGTTCAGCCGGTGCTTATTTTTAAAAACTCATTAGCTTGTTAGAGGATTTGTGGAAAAGGTTAAGGGTTCAAGTTTAGCTTCAGTCTAGTCCGGTTGGTGCTTCACATAAAAGTTGTTGAAATCTCGCTTTTAATTCTGTTTACTTCAAAACAATCTTCCAAAAAATCTACTTAATGAAATCTTTTTATTGATGTGATTTTGGTCATAGTTTATGCATCATAAATTAATATTTGTTGACTAATAGACACAAAATGAATTTGTTCAATTTACGCTGTATTCAACATAAAACACAAACAAGACAAAATAGTTTGGAAAGTATTTAAGAACTTGGATGATCTTTGGTAGATTGTGTTCGTCAAATCGAATCAGGTTCTATGTATTTTTAGTTTTTATTATTTATATGTAACGTGGAACATGTAAATTGGGTGCAAAGTGAACTCTGAACTAACGGCGATGATTACGACACAAATCCAGCACGAAAAACAACAAACAACAATTGGGCTTTCCGCCTATTATGGACCAGTACTAATTTAAATCTGTTAATTTACTTCTGAAGTCTTCATCAATCACAATCAAAATTTCGACATTTTGGCTACTAAAAATAAACTAGAAGTCTTTTGGTACGTCGAACGGGCATTAAGTAGTAAGAAACTTTAAAGGAGCTCGGAATCCGTCTCGAACCCGTCTCGGTTTAATGTTTCCGATTTTTTTCTGATCTAAAAAATTATGTACTGATCCCGTATCCAACGGTATTATGATATCGGGTTCGGTACGAGAATCGGTACCGGTACCGGGAAATCAGGATTTTCCCCTTTTTTCGGAAATTTCCCGTTTTGTTATCGGTCTCGTATCGAATTAGTAGTCCCGAATTTTTTTCACCTTATTTTGTAGTCCCGATACCGTACCGAACAGGATTCAAGTACCAAAAATCAGTACGGTTTTGAGTACGGTTCGAGTTTGAATTTGAAAATCAGGTCGAAATGCTCATCCTATGAAAAAACTAAATAAAAAACCTTTACATAATAATTCAAATACAAAACAAACCACATTACAATAAATTAAAAAAAAGCACTTTGAAACACGATCATTTCGTTTATCTGTTAGACATTATCGTAAACGATACTAAATGTCATTTCGACGAATTTTTTTTTTCATTAGATGAACATAGTATCCTCGGATATTCTCTCCCCATTTCTTTCTCAAATTAAGCAACAACCTCCAACCAAAACTCCTCATTTTTATTGGGTCTCTTTTAACCCTGTTTTCTGATACGTCGTATCACATTTTACACAACGTGATCTCTTCAGTTGTTGCCTATGGTTGTGACAATGCTCACTGTTAGCCTCAAAATATTGAGTCAAACAAGAATGCTCGGTCATAGATTATTATTGTAACATTAGTTAGAACGTTGTAATAGGTAGCTAATTAGTCGTGGTTTACGGGCTTGGATTTAAACTAATTAAAGTCCAAAAGACAAGCCCGGTCCAATATATAGCCCATTAAAGCTCGCATGTGGGTGGACTATATATACTACCCTCCTAGCATGTTAGGAGGGTTGGTTATTCACTTGATTCTTTCCTTAATCTAATATTCAAAAAGTTAATCCTCTCCTTCTCTCTACTTTCTCTCACTACTTTCTCTCTCTAGGAATCCATCTCTTCTTCATCTATTTTCTTTCTTTCTTTCTTGCTTAATCATCAAAAATATATGGGATAACATTTGGTATCAATCGCCATGGGGTAGTTTTGTGATTCGTTGTTGATTTTACTTGGTTCGTGTGATTTTCTCCTTTATAATCATCTCGAATTCAAGACTTTTTTTGTGTTTTTCATGCTCTAAATCTTGATATAAATCTTCTACATAGTTGTGGTAGGGATTTGGTCGCATTTGGTTGATTCAAATCACGGATTTCTTGTCGAAAAACTCATCTTTTTACCTAAAAATCTCGAAACAGTACTATTATTCCGATCAGTGTCATCGGAAAAGGGATTAGTGGTTCCGATCAGTCGCATCAGAAAAGGGTTTAAACATTCCGACCAGCTTTTCCGATCATCATTCCGACTGGACTTAAAATATTCCGATTACATTCCGATTTGGTATTCCGACAAGGTCTTTCCGACATCATTCCGACAAGGTATTCCGATTGCATTCCGATTAGGTCATTCCGACATCATTCTGACAAGGGATTCCGATTGCATTCCGATTAGGACATTCCGACATCATTCCGAATAAGTGATTCCGACGACATTCCGATGATGTGTTTTGCTAAATTTTGTTTGAGTATTTTTTAGACTTAGCCACCATCTAGACTAGTTTCGGAATATCGTTTACACGAAGATCAAAAAAAAAAAAGAGTTAAATTTTTCCGTCAAGTAAATTCAAATTTTTTCCATGCTAGTTTTAGGACATTTCTAGCTCAATTTTAGAATTTGGCGATACAAAATTTTTTGGTCTACCGTTTTTTTCGGACTGGAGAATTTATTATCGGACTGGAGTAAAATTGCAATTTTCGGAATTTAAACCACAACAACAATCACAACAATTCTACTTAAGATCCATATTCACTTCATCATTTCAGAGAATATTGAGATGGATTCTACTGCCGAATATCGTGTGACGAACAACAACATCATGGTGGCGGGTAACAAAGAGAGACCACCAATGCTTGTGTCTGGTCGGTATGCTCAATGGCAATCACGTTTCATACGATACCTTGATACACGACCTAATGGTGATGCCTTGAGGAAATGTATTACTCATGGACCATATATATTCAAGAAGATCTCAATTCCTTCAAGACCAGCCACAGATACTACTGATCCAATACCTGCAAGTGAACATGATGAAACAAGAGTTGATCTCACACCTGAAAATTGTGCTTGGCATGATGCGGAGAAGGAAGCCATCTATATGGTTCTAAGTGGGATTGGAGATGACATTTATTCCACGGTTGATGCATGCCCTACAGCACATGAAATGTGGACTGCTATTGAACGCTTGCAACAAGGAGAATCACTCAACAAACAAGATGTCAAAACAAACTTGTTTTGGAATTTTGGCAAGTTTACTTCAAGGGATGGAGAATCAATTGACTCTTACTACTCTAGGTTTTATAAGATGATGAATGACATGACAAGAAATAATCTGCAAGTCTCCGCCATGCAAGTTAATGTTCAATTTCTTCAACAACTTCAACCCGAGTGGACATGGTTTGTCACTTTGGTGAAACAACAAGAAAAGTTAGACGAAGTCTCATATCATCGACTCTTTGATATCTTGAAGCAATTTCAGAATGAAGCAAATGAGATTCGAGCTGAACGTATTGCCAAGACGGCTAATCCACTTGCTTTAGTGACTACCACACAAGATGTTCAAGATCATCACTCTCGTGCTCCTAAGCCATACTCCACTATATCATCTTCACCACGATCTTCCACATCATCTAAGTCTTCATCATCCACAAAATCTCGAGGTAAAGTGCCAAGAGCACCATCACCACCATCTGAGTCCTCATCTGAAGAAGATAGTGATGAAGATCAAGCTCAAAAGAACCGAGAGATGAAACAACAAATTGCTTTTATAATGAAGACTTACAAGAAAATCTATAAACCCACCAACAACAATCTTCGTACATCATCTAACACAAAGAACCGATATGTTGAGAGTCCTCCAAGGTATGACACACGTCAACATGGTGAAAGTCCTTCTAGGTATGATCGACATAATCCAACACATGTTGAGGGTTCTGCAATGTATGATTGACAAACTGCCAAGTATGATACTCAAAGGATTGTTGCTGCTACCGGGAATAGGGAAACTGTTGGAAGTCAAGTGGTTCAGCAAAGTGGGATTCAATGTTTTAATTGCCAAGGTTATGGGCATATGGCAAAGGAATGCAGGAAGCCGAAAAGGGTTAGAGACTCCAGCTATCACAAGGAAAAGATGCTGCTATGCAAGAAAATGGAAGCATGGGTTAAATTGTCAGCTGAGGAAGGAGCAATGCTTGATGATACTGATGATGAAGATTCTGATCAAGAGCTCGATGCACATTACTCGTACATGGCAAAGGTTGAAGAAGTTCTCAAAGTCACTGAAGATGACAATGGCCCTATCTTTGACACTGAGCCAATCGATAAGGTACACACTATTGATGAATATAATGTGTTTGGTGATATTCCTGAGCATAGTGATCTACCCAATGCCATTCATGTGTATGATGGAAACGGTTGATAGCAATACCACACCCGATTCATCAGACATGTGCAATAATGAGTCTGAGGATGATCAACATGTAAATGAATATGATAAAGAGGAACGTATTGCGCTTGCTAATTTAATTGCTACTTTACAAAAAGATGTCACTGAAATAAAGAGTCAAAATCAATTAAAGAAGACAAACGCTACGCTCACTCAAAGTTTTGAAGAATGCAAAGCTGCTCTTATCAAATCTACTTAGATGACTGAAAGCTATAGAGATGAGCTCCTTCAGAAAACCAAAGAGCTTGAGGGGTACAAGGGAAGTGCGTTAAAAAGTCAAAAGGACGATTTTGAAAACAAATATAATACAACTCTTAAGTTATTAGCAAAAGAGAAGCGTCAATATAATGTTTTCTTAATGGATGAACGCCAAAAAACGTACCTTGCCAACACCAAAGTTAATGAACTTGAACAAAAGCTCTCTATGACCACTACTGATTCTGCTAAAATTCTTGAGGATAAGAAACAAGAGGTAGATGCGTTAAAACAAGACTTCAAAAGTAGATATGATAAAGAAACTGAAAAAGTAACAAAACTAGAAGCACAAGTCGAATTTTTGAAGAAAGTTGTTTATAAAACGCATGATTTCTATTCAATCCGTAAGAATGCTGGCACCCCCTTCCATGTTTAAGGGTCAAGCTAGCTTTGCAAGTCCTGAGTACCTTGCCAAAGCTCAAGCTGCGAACCCGTGTCTTTATCTTGATGAGACTGAAAGGACCAATCTTGATTGCATGCCTGTTAGTGCCGATAGTGAAGAGACTGCCCTTTGGGATGATGATAGTCAACCTCTTGTCAATAAGGAGTTTGTAAAACCATATAATTATGCTTATGGGAATAGTCTCTATGGTCTTTTCAACAAACAAACTCAGAAAACTCGTGAGGAAGTGTTTCTAGAATGCAAACAAAAGAGAATTCAATGGAAGAAAGCATTTGCCCCTAAGAAATCTAATGTTTATAAATACATAAACTACCTCCCTCTAGATGAATCTAAAAGCAAGAGTAGGAAAACATTAGGTATTCTTAAACATCACATAGATAATGTTAAATCTATTGTTGAAAGAGACTGGGCAAAACGTGAAAATGCTGAGTGGACACGTCTGATTCCTCAAGATATTACCTTGCTTGTCAAAGAACTCTTAATTCCAAACACGGCGTTGATTAAAGAAACTGTTCTTCAAATTGAGGAGTTCATTCGGACTGAAATGTATGATGATTTAAAATATGTTGAATCTCTTGAGAAACACATTGATGATCTTCAAATGAAGAAGTCTGATTTCTCAGATGAATATGATTTACTCTTGCAAGAATGCGTTTCTAAAGATGTTATGTGTGCTTATTTTACATCTTGTGCTGATATTGATGAATATTCTGAAGTTGCATGCCAATATCTTGATAAGATCAAAGAATGTGAACGTCTTGAAATTGAGCTTTCGAAACGTAAAGAAAATGTTGACAAAAAGGCTTTTGAGTTACTTCAACACAAAACTGATTTCCTTTAAAAACATTGTCATTCACTTGAACTTGCTTTGCAAAAAGACGTTGGTAGTTTTCCACATGATAATAAATTGCAAGAAAAACTTTCTCAAACATTTCGAGAAATGAATGAACAGAATTTGGAAATTAAAGGGTTGAAAGCTCAACTACAAGACAGGGACAGAGCGATAGCAGAGTTGCAGAAACTCGTTGCTAAAATGGGTGGGAAAATCGTGGAACCTAGCATTAAGAAACCTGTTGTTAGACAACCCAATGCCTCTAAAGTAAATAGATCCTCTATCTTGGGAAAACATCTGCTTTATCAAATTCCTTGTTTGCAAAACCTGTGTTTGCCCCCAAGATGGATGGAAAGGAAAGGTTACCACAGAATCAACCCATAAGGAATCCTATAGCACCAAGCGTTAAGCACAATAATGTGATTAAACCAGGGATGTATAGAATGTCCACTAAGCCCACAAACAAAGATACTCACTCGCCTCAGACTTCTAGAAACACTAATATTCGTGTATCTTCTACTACAGGAATAGTCTCCACTACTAGTGTTAGCCGGCCTCAGCTTAAGAGCACTCAAGTGAATGACAAGGTCTGTAAACACAAGAATCACGGGAAGATGAAGCAAGTAGAAGAACACCCTAGGAATTTGAATGTTTTTAAGAATAAAAAGTCTGTTATCGCATGTAATGAAGATTTGAATGCTGTGAATGATTTGAATGCTATGAATGTGAAATTTGTTTGTGTCAAATGTGGAAAGTGTGCTAATTCTAATCATTCTATGTGTGTTATGAATAAAGTCAAAGGCGTAGATACTAGAACTCAGAAGCAAGTTGCAATGCCTATTAGAGCTAGTAAACCCAAACGCAAAGTGAACCATTATGGTGCAACCCCCACTAAGAAAAGTAATGCATTAGACTCCACCATTAAGAACCCTAGAAGCAAAATTAGGGAATTATATGAGTCTGCTAGTAAGTCTTGGAAATGGTGGTTTGCTAATCAATGTCCTCCCGGATATAAATGGATGCCTAAAGTTAGGACAGAAAATGTGAAAACGAGTGTTAGTTTGCCTTTAAATGTTGATAAGGACACTAATGATTCTACTATCACAACTACTGTGGTATCCAATTTAGCAAATGCTACATCGTGTTCTAACTCTTCTGCAGGTGATACAAATAATTCTCTTCATACCGGACTCCTGATGCACGAAGCACATGACGGGGAATCTCAAGCTTCTAATTAACTTCGTGGAGAAGTTCCTGGGTACGGTCCGATTCGGAAATGATCAATTTGCACCGATCCTAGGATATTGAGATTTGGTTCAGGGGAATATCATGATTAAAAGGGTATACTACGTCGAAGGGCTCAATCACAATCTTTTCTCGGTTGGTCAATTCTGTGATGCGGATTTGGAAGTTGCTTTCAGAAAGAAGACATGTTTTGTTCGTGATTATGATGGGAATGACTTACTTACCGGTACACGGGGTACTGATCTTTACACAATTTCACTTCAAGACACAACTTCATCAACTCCAATTTGCTTCATGGCTAAAGCTTCAACGACTCAGGCATGGTTATGGCATCAACGTCTTTCTCATCTCAACTTTGATACCATTAACTTGCTTTCCAAGAAAGATATTGTGAGAGGCCTTCCAAGCTTGAAATTCATCAAAGATCATCTTTGTTCTTCTTGTGAACTTTGTAAAGCTAAACGAAGTAGCATCAAAACAAAGACCACACCAAGCTCTAAAGGACAGTTAGATCTTCTTCACATGGATCTGTGTGGTCCCATGCGTGTTCAGAGTATCAATGGAAAGAAATATATTCTGGTAATAGTCGATGATTACTCAAGGTACACATGGACTCACTTCTTGAGGTCCAAGGATGAAACAGCCGATGTTCTCATCAGCTTTCTTAAATTGATACAACGTGGTCTTCAAGCTCAAGTTAAAGTGGTTCGTACAGACAAAGGTACATAATTTTTGAATTCAAATCTGAGAAAGTATTTTGAAGCCGAAGGGATTGAACATGAAACATCTATTGCTCGAACACCCGAACAAAACGGCGTTGTTGAAAGACGAAACCGTACTTTGGTTGAAGCTGCTTGAACATTATTATCCGCTTCAAAACTTCCACTGTACTTCTGGGCCGAAGCCGTGTCAACCGCATGCTACACACAAAACCGCTCCTTAATTATCCCAAGACACGAAAAAACACCATATCACATAATTCATGATCGAAAACCTTCACTCAAACACCTTCATGTTTTTGGATGTACTTGTTACATTATTCGAGATGGTGAACATTTGGATAAGATGAAAGAAAAAGGTGATGCATGTATTCTTGTGGGATATGCGACTCAGTCTAAGGGATATAGAGTGTACAACAAGAGAACAAAATTGATAGTCGAGACTATTCACATACGATTTGATGAATTACAAGAGATGGCACTTTAACAAAACAGTTTAAGTCCCGATCCACAACGACAAACGACTTCCGTTCACAACCGCATGGAACTCGGAACTCAAGACCACAACAATGAACCGTCAAGTTCAACGCTGGTTCCAGAAAATGTTCCTAGAGCTGATATGACAGTCGACACGACCATTGAAGAGTTGGAAATGTTATATGGACCAATGTATGATGAATATTTCACGGGGGAGAAACAAGTTGTATCGAAGTCTTCCGCTGTCACTCATGATAAGAATGATGATACCGATCATCATCAACAACTGGATACAACTTCATCTACTTCAACACGGGTTGCTGCAGATTTACCTCCTCAGAATATCACTTCAACAATCGATCCTACAACATCCACAAGTACTGTCATTGCTCCAGAGAACACAAATCAAGCAGACAATGCATTATCTGACGAAGACGAATTTATCAACCCATTCGGTACACCGGTACACGAAACTGGAGAGTCTTCTACTCGCCATGTTGATCCGTCAAATATGCATACGTTCTATCAACAACATCCTTCAACACATCATTGGACTAGAGATCATCCTTTGGTTCATGTAATTGGAAACCCTTCACAGCCCGTTCGTACAAGACGACAACTTCACACCGATGGTGATGTTTGTATGTTCGCACTCGCCGTGAGTTCAGCTGAACCGAAAAACATCAAAGAAGCCATGGCTGATCATGCTTGGATTGAATCGATGACGGATGAACTTCAACAATTTGAAAGACTTAAAGTCTGGGAACTTTTTGACAGACCATACGATGTAACACCATTAAATCTTCGTTGGATCTGGAAAAACAAGATGGATGAAGAGAACACGATCATCAAGAATAAATCTAGGCTAGTGGCTAAAGAGTATGGACAGAAAGAGGGTATTGATTTTGAAGAATCATTTGCACCAGTAGCTCGAATGGAAGCGGTCAGGATTTTTCTTGCTTATGCTGCACATAAGGGATTCATTGTCTACCAAATGGACGTAAAGACGGCGTTTCTTAACGGTCCTTTGAAGGAAGAAGTCTATGTCACGCAGCCAGAATGATTCGTCAATCCTCATTATCCTGACAAGGTGTATCGTCTCCACAAAGCACTATATGGACTCAAGCAAGATCCAAGGGCGTGGTACGACGAGCTCTCGAAATTTCTGGTCTCCAAAGGTTTCTCAAAAGGTTTCATTGATTTAACTTTGTTCACTTATAAGTATGGGGATGACATTTTGCTTGTGCAAATTTATGTTGATGACATTATTTTCGGGTCTACAAACTCAAAACTTTCAAAATGGTTTGAAAAAGTAATGCACAACAGATTTGAAATATCTATGATGGGCGAACTAAAATTCTTTCTAGGAATTCAAGTTCACCAATCCCCAAGTGGTATCTTCATTAACCAAGCTAAGTATTGTCAAGAGATAATCAAAAAGCATGGTATGACATCATGTGACCCCGTTGGGACACCATTATCAACCATATCCCTAGATGCTGATTTGGAAGGATTACCCATTGATCAAACGAGATATCGTTCCATGATCGGGTCCCTCATGTACTTGACAGCAAGCATACCTGATATTCATCATGCTACAGGTTATTGTGCATGATATCAAGCACGACCCACTGAAAAGCACCTCAAGGAGGTTAAACGGATCTTTCGGTACCTTAAGAATACCATTCACATGGGACTCTGGTATCCGAGGGAAACCGGTTTCTTTCTAACGGCCTATTCAAATTCTGATCATGCAGGGTGTCTTGATACACGTAAAAGTACTTCTGGTGGTGCACAATTTCTAGGTCAAGACAAGCTTGTGGGATGGTCTTCCAAGAAGCAGGATTGCACTTCACTTTCATCAGCCGAAGCGGAGTATGGGTCTCTATCTGCGTGTTGTGCTCAAGTTCTTTGGATGAGAACACAACTCACGGATTATGGCTTCCATTTTGATAAAGTACCTATGTATTGTGACTCAAAGTCGGCCATAGCCATCTCCTGCAATCCGGTTCAGCATTCCCGCACGAAGCACATTGATGTTAGATATCACTTCATTAAGGAACAAGTTGAAAGAGGTATTGTTGAATTATACTTTGTTGGAACTGATTACCAATTAGCTGACTTGTTTACAAAATCTCTTTCGAAAGAGAGGTTTGCGTATCTAGTTAGGCAAATTGGTATGAGATGTTTGACTCCAGCAGAACTGGAGGTTCTGGCAAAGAAGCCTGCTTGATTCATCTATCAAACATATACCTGTAAATATTAATCAAAAAGCAAAATACAAAATTAAAAAATCTTTGATAATCCAAAAATATTCTTCTCGACATGTCTTTTAGTATCGATAATATGGATGTACCTAGAAATGTCGCTCAATAACGACACGGGTGTGTACATAAAGCTCGAATGAAAGTTGTAAATATTTTTCAAAACATGTCATTTCTATCTTTTTTAAAGAAAATTGTCTATTTTGGACAATATTTCCAAAAACGGATAGAGCAATCTATCTTGGGTTGAGCTTGTCACAAAACATTCCACGTTTTGAGCTCAACACAATGGCTTGTAATCACTTTCAGATTACAACCCGGATCTAAATTCACGGGGGAGTGTACGCTTTTGTACTCTTACCCTTAGCAAAAGAAGTTAAATCTTCTTACACTTGAGTGGATTCGTCAAGACATTTAAAGTCTATGAACTCAAGTTTATGCTTTAGAAAAACTTTTTCGTCAAAAAGAATTGAGTTTTCAAAAAGCGTTGCACACAATTTTTTCAAGAATTTCTCAATGATATTCAAAATCTTTCAAAAACTGTGTGTTCAACAACTCCTATCCTCAAAAGTTTAATGTGGATCAAATCCTCGTAATGACAATTCCATTGGATCAATTTTTGAGGGGGAGTAATTCAACTTCATGCAAAAGATTAACACATCTTTCTCCCGAAGATTTTCAAGACTATTTTTCAAAATATATTTTAATCAAATTTGGTATCTCTAATATCAAAAGATTTTATATATTAGAGATAGGGGAGAAAATGTGATTAAAATGTGATCTTATATAAGACTCGAGCACTTTAACTCTTACCTACATGTGCGAAACACTTTCGATTATCGATGCACATGTGAAGGGGGAGCATTTCTGAAACGACAAAACTAGCAAGGTGTTAAATGTTTTTCAAACACTTTGTTATAATTTAAAGTGGTTTTCATGGTTACGATCAAATACCCACAACATCTTTAGTTCATGACGTTATTGGTGTCAAAAGGGTGGTTAGGTTTAAGTCCTATGATCCAACCAGAACCGGAGGGATCTTCCCAGGGACAATCCAATAGATTGTTAGAAGTCCTTAGGAAAGATGGAGTAGAATGTGAACGTTGCTGAATGCCGACTAAGTACTGATGCTAGCACCGGAACAATCACAACAAGGTGTTAGTAATGATGTCTTGGTAAGCATTGAAGGGGTTTAAGAATGAAAAAGAAATGTAAGGATAAAGGGTGTAAACAAAGAAGCCCTCCATACAACTTAGGCAGAAACAGGGTCAACACATCATGAAGACAACTCATCATGGACCCAGTGATGTGAAGCACAACCCTTTCCTAGCTACTCAGGCTTCTCTCAAAAGAAGTTTGTCTTATTGTCACGAAGATCAACACAACTTCTATTGACTTTCTCACTCCGAGATAGTTGATATTGAATAGGTGGCATCTGCTCCAGCCTCCAACCACTAAAAGTGCACAAATCGAGTCTAGAGCCAAGAGATAAATCAAATCTCGTTAGGACACACGAATGAAAATCAAGAGAGTCATACGCTATATCCTTGTGATATTGCTAGAACACTCAGAGTAATACTACTTAGTATTCACAATGATGAGTGGAAATCCTTCCAGTGTTAACATCAAACAGCACTGCGGTAGGTCATATGCAAGATTCGTTATGAATTGAACATATGTAAAACTGAAAAGCAACAATGGTTTGATTCTGAATTGATTCAAACTCGTTTCAGGTTTCTACGCAATATCCTTATGGTCTTGCCAGAACATTCAGAGTGATATTCATTAATACTCACAATGACGAATGGAAATCCTTCTAGCGTCAACATCAAACAGCGCTACGGTAGGTGACTTGTGAGATTCTTATGAATCAAACTTGTGTCAACTGGAAAGCAACAATGGTAAGATTCTTAATGAATCAAACTTGTTCCAGGAATTTGAATTAACGACTTTAATCAAGCGAATATTTATCCAATTGATTCACTCTTTATGTTCGCAGTCTTGCTTTGAGACGGTCGAGTAAAGAGAACGGCTAGTACTGCCGCGAAACCCTGTCAAGGAGACTCTTAATTGAATCTACCTAATCACAGGTACGGTATTTAATATCGTATAACGGTCTTCACCGACCGGAGGTAAAAAGCTACCGATTTAGGACGAATGTCAAAGCCATTCAGTCCGTGTCCATGTTTTGTCTCGAGAAGGTGGCGTCACGGTGTACTCAGCATAGTCAAAGATTCAAAACCACATGTTCATGCCCAAAGACTTATTAAAAAATTAAAAGTGTGAGCATGTGGATAAAGACACAAGATCGCAAGATGGTAAAGACAAGTCAAGAATGATTTGAAGATCTCAAGATAAAAGACTAAGTCGAAAGACAATGACAAAGGCTCAAAGATCACAGCATGAAGGAACAAAACTACTGTTACACGTTCAAGACTCATCTATGACGAGATTCGTAATATCCATTGATCTTCAAATATCAAAAGGGTATGACCTCACATTGGGGGAGATTGTTAGCCTCAAAATAGGAGTCAAACAAGAATGCTCGGTCATAGATTATTATTGTAACATTAGTTAGAACGTTGTAATAGGTAGCTAATTAGTCGTTGTTTACGGGCTTGGATTTAAACTAATTAAAGTCCAAAAGACAAGCCCGGTCCAATATATAGCCCATTAAAGCCCGCATGTGGGTGGACTATATATACTACCCTCCTAGCATGTTAGGAGGGTTGGTTATTCACTTGATTCTTTCATTAATCTAATATTCAAAAAGTTAATCCTCTCTTTCTCTCTATTTTCTCTCGCTACTTTCTCTCTCTAGGAATCCATCTCTTCTTCATCTATTTTCTTTCTTTCTTCCTTGCTTAATCATCACAAATATATGGGACAACACTCACTTGTTAGGTCTCTTGGCCTATCGACGACGTTTTGAAAAGAAAGTCGAACCATTAAACATTGTAAATAAAGATGAGAAGTATAATAGACTAGTGGTTTCTGTTTGTGTATAAAATGATGAAATAAACTAAAATATTTATAAGTTTTAAGATTAAAATATATTTTATTATCAAACTTTATTTCTACTAATTTTCATCTTTTATTTTTATCTTAATTCATTAGATGAAGTTACACCTCCAAAACCCACTTTTTCTCAAACATTATCTCTTAAAATGTTAATCATTAAACAAAAAAAAATATATCACCACCGTGAGCATTTAATTATCATTCTCTAGATATGCATTATGATATAAGTTCGATAAAAAAACTTTTCATATTTTTGTTTTGTTTTGTTGTAAAAACTTGCATTGAGAAATCAAATGTGATATAACACTAATTTGAAATTTATATAAAATCATATATGATATCATACTAATATGTGATCTAATATTAATATCATATTTAATTTAACACTAACATTACATGTAATTTTTATGTAAATTTTAACAACAAATAAAAAAAGAAAAAAAAATGTAAAAAAACATAAAATAACGAAAAAAAAGGTTTATCAAAAATATATATCATAGTAGAATAGAAAAGTTCCTAAATCCTTTTCGCGATGTTATATATATTTCTACTTAACAATTAAATGTTTAAAAGATTAAATTATAAAAAAATGTAAAATAATAAAATGTTTTAAACTTTATCTATTAGATCAAAATGAAAATACTCGTATAAAAAAGTGATATTCAAAATAACTCTAACGACCCATTTCTTCGATTTATGCACGCCCGAGCTACAAAGATCGTTGGTCTCATTGGCGGCAACTAGGTTGACATCGAAAACAAAAACGAAGCAACGCATCGAGACCAGAGAGTGTTATGCACCCCTCTAGAATTTGACATATTTAAATTATATAGTTTTATACTTATGCATAATTTATTTATAAATCTTATAATTTTTAGATAAATGAAATGTTATTCCTCCTAAGTTTTAGAAATTATTTTTCAGTCCTCTTAGAAAAATTGATCTAACTCCATCACTAAGGGGCTGTTTGTTTTAGCTTATATAACGTAAGCCTATTTCGACTTATATAACATAAGCCTCAATTTGGTGGCTTATTTTGGAGACTTATGATGCAACCAAAATAATGGTAACAATAGACTGCTAAGGAAGGGAGTGATTAAATGAACTTGATAATTCTGCATGCTTAATTCCTCACCCAAAAGTGGTTTAAATAAGAACACAAATAACAACCTATGCTAAAATTAAAGAAACCTATCAACTAGTAATTTGAATATCTGATAACATTAAGAAAAGATAAGAACAAATGAAGACATGCAAATCCACTTATTCTCCTGCAGACTTGTTTACTCCTCAAATCTGATGGGCCTTGTAATCTTCCTCCTGGGCCGAGCCATAGATCCTGAGTCCTGGGCTTCCTTGTGTGGCTCGATATGGGCAGTAGCTGGGCAGCTCGCATCATCACCTCGTCCTGAAGAAGCGACAATGTCCTCAATGTCGAGATTAAAAAACGTGTTAATGCAATGATGCCTAAAAACGTTACTTGCATTTTTCGGTCTCGCTTTATTTTGATTACGACAATATGTAAAAACAAGCATTTACGAAAACAACGAAAAACAAATTCTTGAGTTCAAGTATTTTTCATTTCAACCATTATTACTTAAGGTATGTACAAACAAGTACTCATCCTATAAGTGATCAAGGATTTAATCTTTTCTTAAAACTCACTTTTTATTAAGTGTGACAAGTTTTTATTAAACTTTATTTTTAAGAAAATGTTTTATTAAATTAATTATTTGAAAATTTGAAAATGGCATATTCTATCTAGGTTTGGAATATCCTTTCAGGATATTTTAATCTCCAGATTCGAACCATACCACTAAAAGACAAAAAGGACGGAGTCTACTCTGGCGGTTCCTTAGTGGCTATGGCGGTTCCTTATCGATAAGGAACCGCGGGTTGCAATAAGGAACCGCGGGCAGATATAGCCGTTGGAAGTTTGTCTTATAAATAGTGGACCATTCTCAGATTTTCTCTTCACCTCTTTTGCACATACATTTCTAGATTCTTTCATACTTTTTTAATGACTCAAATCCTTGGTCATTTGGTTGATTACTACTTGTTTAGAATTGAATCTTTATCCTCCCATCTCTTCCTCTCATAGTGCAAAGAGAAGAACACTTTCATCCTTGAAGTGTTGTGTCTACCTCAAAGATCCATTGAAGATCAAAAATTATTTATTCATTGTTGTGTCATTGTTGTGAAGATCCAATTAGTTGTGTCTATTTGTGAGTTGTTTGTGATTTAAGGTTAATACTTGGTCCTTAAAGTATATTGGTGTAGATTGGTCCTAACTAAGATTAGGGCTCGACTTTTAGCTTAGAGTAGGAAATTGGATAAGCGATGTTGTGTACGGTTTCTCCACCTTAAGGAGCTTGTTGATTAGTGAACTCTCGAGTAAGGAGTACTCAAGGAGTGGAGCAGGAGCGAGGAGTGAGCTTCGTTGTCGAACCACTATAAATCCTTGGTGTTTGGTTTGATCTTTCCTTCCCTTATCTCTTTACATCAGCTAAAGATCGTAGTTCTCGAACGAATAACCAAAAAGATTCTGGAGCATCCTCAGGTTCATTATTCTTTATACTTGTGATTATTAGTTTACTTGCATTATACCTTGTTCATATTGTGTATAAGAAGGTTTCACATAAATACTCAAGCCTAAGTTTTTGAAAAGGATTTTTTAAAAACCATCTTTTAACAAGTAAATTTAAGAAACTATTCAATCCCCCCCCTTCTAGTTTCTACAATTGGTATCAGAGAGTGGTTGCTCAAGCCCTTTTAAAATATATTGTATTTTAAAACTTGAATCGATCTATGGATTCCAACAAGTATCTAGAAGGGCAATCTATGCAAAGACCACCTCTTTTTGAAGCCGATAGTTTTATTTATTAGAAAAATAGATTTGAGACTTATGTGAAATCAAAAGATTTAGATCTTTGGCATGTTATTACCCATGGTTATTTTTTGCCTTATCAATATAATGAAGTTTCTAAAAGCAAAGAGATTGTCACTTTTGACAAAACTAACGATGACACTAAAAGAAAACTTGCTAAAAATAATGAGGCTAAAATGGTGATTTATAATGCTTTACCAAAGAAAGAGTACGAAAGGATTTTTATGTGTGAAACCGCTAAAGATATTTGGAACACTCTTTTAGTAACCCACCAAGGTAATAGCCAAGTCAAAGAAAGCAAAATCGATCTTCTTGTTCAACAATATGAACAATTTGTCATCTTAGAAGATGAAACTATTGATAGTGCATTTGCTAGATTTAACACTATTATTACTAGTCTAAAAGCACTTGATGAAGGTTTTTCTAGCAAGAACAATGTTAGGTAGTTTCTTAGGGCGTTACATCCAAAATGGAGAGCTAAAGTCACGGAGATTGAAGAATCAAAGGACCTCGCCAAATTATCACTCGATGAACTCATTGGCAACTTGAAAGTTCATGAGATGATAATTTTGAAGGACTCGGAAATGGTGAAAACCAAGAGTGAAAGAAAGTATCTTGCACTCAAGGCCAAGAAGGCGCAAAGTGACCATGAAAGCTCCTCGGATAGTGACAATGAGGAATATGCCATGGCGGTTAGAGACTTCAAGAATTTCTTCAAGAGACGAGGTCAACACGTGAGGCAACCAAACAACGACAAGAAACCCTTCTCCAAAAACCGATTTGCCAAAGATGATAAAGGTGATATAATATTTGCTGCCACTACTCAAAGACTGTCTGACCATTTTGAGAAAATCATGTCCACGCGCTTTAAGATGTCGATGATGGGAAAATTTTCATTTTTCTTAGGGTTACAAATTTCTCAAAATCCCAGAGGCATCTTCATTAATCAATCCAAATATGCTCTTGAATCTTTGAAAAAGTATCACTTTGAAAACTGTGACCCCGTGGATACTCCAATGGTGGAGAGATCCATGTTGGATGAAGATAGGGATGGGATTGTTGTCAATCCTAAACTTTATCATGGAATGATCAGCACCCGTCTCTATCTGACTGCTAGCAGGCCTGATTTGCAATTTGCTATATGCATGTGTGCCCGCTATCAGGCTCGGCCTACCGAAAAGCACTTACATGTTGTAAAAAGGATCTTTTGGTACCTTAAAGGAACACTTCATCGTGGTCTATGGTATCCGAAGGATTCCTTTATTGCTCTAATATCATATGCAGATGCGGATCATGTTGGGTGTCAAGATACGAGACGTAGCACTTCTGGCAGTGTGCAACTTCTAGGAGATAGACTGATTAGTTGGGCATCTAAAAGGCAGAAAAGCGGTGTGATATCAAGTACAGAGGCTGAATACATTGCCATGTCCGGTTGCTGTGCTCAAGTTCTATAGATGAGATCACAAGTGACTGACTACGGTCTTGGATTCAACAAAATTCCGATGTACTGTGACAACAAAAGCGTCATTTCCCTTTGCTGCAACTACGTTCAACACTCCCGGGCAAAGCATAATGACATCCGCTACCATTTTATCAAAGAGCAAGTGGAAAATGGAGTGATCGAGCTGTATTTTGTCAACATTGAGTATCAGCTGGCGGATATGTTCACAAAGGCTTTAGATTGAGGACATATCGAGTTTTTGATCGACAAGCTTGGTATGAAATCATTCTCACCAGCGACTCTTCAGGAGTTGGCAGAAGAATATGCAGAATAGTGGTGGTAAACTATTCTAGAGTATCATTTTATCGTGATCATGTATATTATCGTATATATATAAACCACCAAAAAGAAAAATACAAAAATATAAAATCGTAAAAAACCGTAAAAAAATATAAAATAAAGAAAATCCAAAAATATTTTCCATTTTTAAATCGGGCATGTCTTTTAGTACGGTAATATTTACGGTCTTAGAAATGTCGATTAAAACTAACATGGCGCCATAAATAGAGTCCGTATAAAAGTTGTACATATTTTAAAACATGCCCATATGGCTTGTAGTTATTTCTGACTGCAACCCGCTTTTCGCATTAAAGTCACGTATTTCTTTTGAAAACGATGGCTCACAACGGGAATTCATTTTCTCGAGTATGGTTTACTTTAAAACCATACAAGGGATCGAGTTTACTTTATAACTTGGTCTGACACAAATTTGTGTACGCTTTAGTGCACTTATTTTGTTAAAATAAGAGAAATCTTATTGCCACCAGAATCGCTTCTTAAAAACACTAAACGTAAAACATCTTCATGGGTATTTGACTCTTTAAACAATGACTACAGCTCTTTAAATAGAAGTTGGGTCAGTGTTTAAGGGAAAGAAAATATCAAATATTTTTGGCATTGAATTGGTCTTCAAAAAGTCTTTCAAAAAAATGCAAAACGAGTTATATCATATTTGCTTAGTATGTGCTTTACATGTTATGATGTTATGTGCCTTAGGAGATAAACTTTGTGACTTTATTCCATAAGTGATATACGTTAGGTGCGTTAGTTATGTGTACGAGAAAGGTAAGAGGTAACGGGAGTTATGTCCTTTGTTTATACTTGGTTCAAAAATGGGGACCAAAAATGCAAATTTTGCAAAATGGCTTGTCATTTGACCAAAGTCAACCCCCTCCCCCCCCCCTCGTTTCTCTCATTTCTCACAAACACAAAACTCATACAACCAGCAACCTCCTAACTGCCACCATTAACAAACTTTAAAACCTTCGATTTCGTGATCTATTATTCATAATCTAGCATTAAGGTAATCATCATATGTTCATTCTATTGCTATAAACACTCCTCTTATGTTTAATTTTATGATCGTTGAGCCAGGAACCCTAGATAATAAATTAGGGTTTCGAAAAATTTATTAGGTTATTTGGTGAAACTGATTGAGGCAAAACATGTGATTATGCTAGATAAACAATTGGTCAATTCTCAGTTTTGATTAAAACATAGCCTATGTTTCGCAATCGAACCATTTTGTTATTGCCTCGTAATATCCGCCACGATATTGCGATGGACATTGTGGAATGTCACTATGACATTGCGAAGGATATGAATATGTGTATTGTGAAATGTATGATGTGAACATTGCGAAGAAATAAGATTAAATGGTATTGCGACACATGTGACATTTTGACATTGCGAAACATATATATGTGTGACATTGCGATGATTGTTAAACATTGCGAAATGTTCGACATGGGTGGTATTGCGACATGTGTGTATTGTAAACATTGCGGGAAAGTATGATTATAAATTGATTGCGGGAAGTGGATCCATGTAATTGCGAAATGTAATCTTTTTATACATTGCGAGTTGTGACTGTATTGCGATATGTGGACCAATAGACATTGCGAGATGTGAACATTGTGAGATTAAGTGTTTTGAAACTTAAAAATTGCTAATTGTTGATTCCTTTCAATTTGACATAATGCATGTTACTCTCAGTTTAATCCGACATCATTTGATATGATAAGTATAAAATGACTTAGGATTTATTCTTAGATAACGTCATCAAGCAAATTTATGTGACTTAACACGTTTTTCCATGCTAAATAATTACATAATGTATGATATATTTCGTTATCTATCATTTGCATATGTTGTTTATCTAAGTAGGAAAATGTCGATCACCAAAGAACAAAAACAACAACTAGATCTCGAACTCGTTCCACTTAGTGACATACTGCCACTTGCAGAGAACAATTTTCGTCTGAAAGACGATTTTGATCCAACTTTTGCAGCCTTCAAAGTCGCAATGGATATCCTGGACATGTCACCACTGAAAGATGCCTTAAGAGCCACCGCATCAGTACCTGAAGTTTACATGCAGGAGTTTTGGGCAACAACATCAATCTTACAGGACAGACAGTTATCGAAGAAGACTATTACCTTCAAGATCAACAAGAAGACAATGACGCTTGACTTAAGTCAGTTCATTAAGCTGTTCAAGTTCCCTAAGTTATCCAAAAGATAACAGCATGTGCCTAACCCAGAGACAAATGAAATGCTTCGAGTAATTCGATCTCTGAACTATGAGGGAGAGATTCGTAATCTGTCTCAGTTTCACACTTCTCACATCGGGAAACCTTGAAAAGCAATTTTCACCATCATTATCTGGTGCTTCACTTCAAAGTTTAGCGGAGCAGACACAATGAGACCCCCTCAGGCTTATATATCTTGGGGTCTCAACACTGGAGCTAAAGTGGATTATGCCCTACTACTTTGGGAGGAATTTTGCTACCAATTCACTAACACCAAGAAGAAGTCTGCGCATCTTTCATTTCCGCGTTTCACAAAACTCATTGATACTGGGATTTTCAATGGGTTCTAAATTCTCTCGATATCCTCTCGAATTGATCTCGGCTCTAAGTGGAATGATTTGTTCTTGGTTAATAAAAAGGTATTGGTTTGTTTATCTATTTTAAACTAATGACAAGAAATCAAGTGTCGAAGAGTAAAATTAGAACTTTAAATGATCAAAGTAAAAAGACGGGTTTAAAAATAAATGCTTGAAAACTTAAAGATTATATTAGAAAAATAAATGAGCACTTAATAAAAACTAACACTTGGAAAACTTTGTAAAAATATGAACTTAGTCGAGAAATACTAAAAGAAAGTAAGATCGGAACATATCAAAGCAACTAAAATCGGAATAAGGAAAAATAGGGTGCAATCGGAATGTTTTCCGATCTGAGGATCGGAATGTTGAGGAGAAATGGTGATCGGAATAACAGACTAAGAGGAGCAATCGGAATGTTCAAGGAAGCACTAATCGGAATATGTAGAAATCATGCCAATCGGAATATAAAAATGAGTTCAATCGGAATATCGTAAAAAGTCCAGATCGGAATAATTAAAATAGGCTACAATCGGAATATAGAGCAAACGAAGTAGATCGGAATATCAACACACTTGTTACAATCGGAATATGATAAAAAGGCAGCAATCGGAATCTCAACAAAAGCTCAGATCGGAATGAATGTAAACCCTTTTCCGATCAACAGATCGGAAAAAGGGGTGTTAGGTCGGAATGTGCGATCGGAAAAGGGCTTTGCCTTTTCCGAAATTGATGTTCATCCGAATTTTAAGCTAGGGAATAAGCTATAGAATAAGCCAATCACCAACAAGCTCGAATCCAATCTTAAGCTGATCAATTAAGCACTAAAAACAACTTATCTAAACTTAAAATAAACAACTTTAAATCAAATCAATTAAAAAGATGAACTTTTCATAAAAACTTTTAAAAGTAAATAAGCAAAACTAACAAATAAGCCAATAAGAACAAGGATCTTAAAGCTTAATCGTGTATAGACTTAGGGAAACATAAAAAGATTAACTTTTTAAGCACAAAATCATTGATGAACAACACGGATCATACAAGATTTGTACCAAAATCAATCAAAATCAAAGAAAGGAAGGATGAGATTAAAGATTAAAAGCTTGAAACTACACTTGATTAATTAAAAATAATACAAAGTTTTGATCTTGAAAGAGAAAAAGATGAAATCTAGTGAGAGAAAGTTTGGAACTTTCTCTCTCTAAAACTAGAGAGAATGAAAAAACTACAAACTACCTAAAAGACTAAGTGTAAAACTCAGTGCAAATTTTGTGAAGTAAAGTCCTATTTATTGGCAAGTCTTGTGGTGGTGGGCTTGTGATTGGGCTTTGGTTTGGGCTTCTTTTTCTTCTTTCTTCTTTAGTCTTCACGCTTCTTTAAATAAACGTTTCCGACTTGGATTTGAGAAGTGTCGGTGAATAAATCCAACTCGTCTTATAATCTTTTATTTAATAGACTCGAGTTCTTCGACATATATGAATCCTCCATCTTTGGCTCTATTCTTCGATAAATCTTCAAATAGGCACAATGACTTCAAATCTTTTGCATCTCTTGGACAATGGACTTCGTCTTGAGTCTTTTTCTTCGATGAAACCCGTGCAATCCCATGTTTTCTTCAATATTCATCCGGTTGGCTCTGAAAACACAATAAACACAAAAACCACGCATAATTCCAAACAAATGATATTAAATACGTGTTTTGGTCTCGTTTTAGCCAGAATTAAGTGGTAAAAGGATGAGTGTTTTCACACCTATCAAATCCCCTAAACTTAACCATTGCCATGCCCTCATGCAATGCTTAGTCACAAAGCACATTTACACTTTTCTCATAATCAATCAACCTTGGCCTTATTAATATACTACTAAACAAAAATGAAAGTACTAAGAGAAATTAAAACTTTAAAGTAAACAAAAGAATGGAAATAACTTGCAAAGAGATCAAGGACTTACATTAGGGCTTCGGTGCTGCGAAGATTTATCACCCTCAAGTTTCACGTTCCCCAAACTAAGCTTAAAAAAAACGAGATCATTGTTATTATAAGTTAGCATATCAAACACTTACACACATGGCTTAATTAAATGCTTAAACTCCCTTATTCCTAGGTGTATCTCTTATATTTTATTTTTGTCTTAGAATGATCATGAAGATGCATTTTTGGACTTATTTCGATAGTTTGTTTAGGCTGAAAGCAAAGTAGGACGATTTGATCAATAGTTAGCTAAAGGACAAAATCTCTTAAAACTGCTTCTCGGGATATCAAAAAGTTCATATCTTGGCATAACTCGGTTCACGATTTGAGACCTTTCTCGGGCCGATATTTGGCATGTACTTCATACTTCATATCTTGAGAGACGTGCTTGAGATAATGGTCTTCTCATCGTTAATAGAGTTTCTTCACTTGGAGACTTTTGAGGGGTACTCCAATTTTGTTGACCACGACTTCATGATTATTTCTTCAATCTCTAATTGGGATTTTGAGATACAACGATCCGCCTCCTTTTCAGACTTGGATCTATTTATCCTCATACCTTGTTAGGGTCTTTTCGGATAGACTTCTCCATCATCTTTATGGGAGTTGATTGCTTTTCGTCGTGAGTCTTGATCCTTCATATTGATTTTGGGAATAATGCTTTTCACATCACTTTGGATCTTTAGCAATAAAATGGAATCCTCATGCCTTGTTAGGGCCTTTTCGGACTCGCCAATCTTCGCGCCTCGCTTCATAAGTTATGCCTTGGCTATGAAATCTTATCATTACCGAGCAACTTTTAAACGATCTTGGGCTAGAAGCTAAGTAACTTTTCAAATCGTACGACCTTACTTATTGCAGATAATTTATTAGCAAGTGATGGGAGAATAGGCAAATAATTACACCAAGTGAGCTTGTGCAAGAATACCGACTTATAATTGACTCTATCATTTCTCGTTCTCCACAATTTAAAATCTCAAGTAATGAGACTCGTGGATACTTAGCCTAATAAACCAATTAAGGTCTACATGGTTAAGGATACTAGCTAGAATAAACTTAATTAAGTCTATTCGGGTTGAGTCAAAATAATCGCAACGGGCCTAATATGTCAAAGACTTCTAAACTAGCTACACCACTTTATTAATATTTTTGACTTTATTGCGGGATATATACATATGAAAGCAACGATAAAAATTTAAAAATTACGACTAAATGGCCAAAGTTAATTAAAAATTTGAAAAATGTTGAAAAAGAATGATTTTCCGGTTAAATGAAGGCATTTTCATGGAAAAGTCCACTTAAAACTTCGATAGAAGTCCCCCCTACACTTAAGATAAACATTGTCCTCAATGTTTAAGCATGTGGGAAAAGTCTCCCCTACACTTATGACATTGTGCACGTTGGTTAACTCAAATTAAGGAAGAGACGACTAAAGTGATCAATTTCAATATGTGAGTATGAAGAAAATTGAATCACGATAGTTGAGAGATAGAACCGGATTTCGGATAACACGGGAGCACGGTTCTTCAAAGGTTCCAAGAGTGCATTCATCCCTGTAATCACATCACCACACAAAAACAAACACCTATACAGGTCCCCCCTACACTTAGGAGGTAAAAATATAAAAGGATAGAGACTCGGGTTGCCTCCCGAGGAGCGCTTGTTTTTTATAACCGAGTCACGAGCCTGACTCGACCCAAAATTAGTTCATGGAAAACGTGGTGAGGGATGGAATCATCTCCTGAGAGATTTCCTCACCAAAGTACAGCTTCAGACGCTGGCCATTCACCTTGAAATTGGGCCCCTTTGGCTGAGAAAGCTCAATGGTCCCATATGGAAAGACTTTGGCGACGGTGAATGGACCAGACCAGCGGCTCTTCAACTTGCCAGAGAAGATCTTCAACCGAGAGTTAAAAAGTAAGACTTGATCACCAACGTGGAACTCTCGGTTCTTGATTTTTGCGTCATGAAGGATCTTCGTCTTCTCTTTGTAGATCAGCGAGTTCTCATAAGCTTCATTCCTCAGTTCGTTGAGCTCGTTGAGTTGAATCTTGCGATGATCACCGGCTTTGTTGATGTCGAAGTTAGCCCACTTCAAGGCCCAGTGCGCCTTATGTTCCAGCTCGATGGGAAGGTGGCATTCTTTCCCGTACACAAGACGATAAGGTGTACAACCGATCGGGGTCTTATAAGCAGTACGGAAAGCCCACAGAGCATCATCTAACTTGTCGGCCCACGCAGCACGATGCTCTCCTACAGTACGCTCCAAAATTCGCTTCAATCCACGGTTGGATATCTCGGCTTGCCCATTGGTTTGGGGATGATAGGCGGTGGAAAGACGGTGATTACACCATACTTAGCCATGACTCTTGCAAATTGATCGTTGCAAAAATGAGTCCCGCGGTCACTGATAATAGCACGAGGAACGCCGAATCTAGCGAACAGCGATTTCAAAAAGTTACAAACCACCCTTGCATCATTAGTAGGTAAAGCTTTGGCTTCAACCCACTTTGAAACGTAGTCAACGGCTACAAGGATGTATTTGTTTCCTTTAGATGAAGGGAATGGCCCCATAAAGTCGATACCCCAAACATCAAAGATTTCACATTCTTGAATGAAATTCTGAGGCATCTCGTCTTTATGTGTGATCGTGCCTTGTTTTTGGCAAGCATCACATCGTTTAACCATCTCATGAGCATCACGATAGATGGTGGGCCAATAAAATCCCGAATCAAACACTTTTTTGGCGGTGTAGTTGGGACCAAAGTGACCACCGGTGGGTCCTTTGTGGCAAGCATCAAGGATTTCCAAAGCTGCCGGTCCATCAACACATCGGCGAATAATCAAATCAGCACATTGTTTGAATAGATACGGTTCATCCCAAAAGTAAGTCTTAATATCGTTAAAGAACTTCTTCTTTTTCTGGGATGTTAACCCGTCAACGAGAATTCCACCCGCCAAGTAGTTTGCAATGTCCGCAAACCACGGGGTTTCATTAGCAGTCGAGTTGATAGACATTAAGGTCTCCAGGGGAAAAAAATCATTGATTTCTTTGTTCAGATGATCCCCCTGGTAAGGATCCTCAAGTCTACTGAGATGATCCGCGGCTAGGTTTTCAGCTCCTTTTTTATCGCGAATTTCGATCTTAAATTCTTAGAGTAGCAAAACCCAGCGAAGAAGTCTTGGTTTGGAATCTTGCTTAGTCAACAAGTACTTCAACGCGGAATGATCGGTGTAAACGATTGTCGTGGAAAGGACAAGATAGGGGCGGAATTTTTCAAAGGCATAGACAACAGCTAAAAGCTCTTTTTCGGTTGTCGTGTAATGCAATTGAGCCCCAGTCATTGTCTTGCTAGCGTAATGGATTGGTTGGAAGTGTTTGTTCACTCTTTGGCCCAGAACCGCACCAATAGCAAAGTCACTAACATCGCACATCAACTCGAAAGGCAGCTCCCAATTAGGGGTGACCAAGACGGGTGCCTTAGTTAGCTTATCCTTAAGCCAGTTGAAGGCTTTAAGACACTCTTTGGAAAAGATAAAAGGAGTATCTTTTTCCAAGAGGTGGGTCATCGGGCGAGCGATTTGAGAAAAATCTTTGATGAATCGACGGTAAAAGCCCGCATGACCCAGGAAACTTCTCACACCCTTCAAGGTTGAAGGTGGAGGCAACTTAGCTATAACATCGACTTTAGCACGGTCTACTTCGAGACCGGCTTTGGAAATCTTGTGTCCTAGCACGATGCCCTCTTTTACCATGAAATGGCATTTTTCCCAATTAAGAACAAGGCGAGTGTCTTCACACCGCTTCAGCATACGTTCTAAATTGGCGAGGAAGGCAGAGAAAGAATCGCCATAAACCGAGAAATCATCCATGAATACTTCCATAATGTCTTCCACCATGTCATGGAAGATAGCCATCATACACCTTTGGAACGTCCCAGGAGCATTGCATAAACCAAAAGGTATGCGTTTGTAAGCAAATGTTCCATAGGGACAAGTGAATGTGGTCTTTTCTTGGTCTTTGGGATCGATGGGAATTTGAAAATACCCGGAGAAACCGTCTAAAAAGCAATAATAGTCATTACCAGCTAGACGCTCGAGCATTTGATCCATAAAAGGAAGAGGAAAGTGGTCTTTTCTCGTGGCATCATTGAGCTTGCGATAATCAATACAAACTCTCCACCCAGTAACGAGACGAGTGGGAATCAACTCGTTGTGTTCATTGGGAACAACGGTTATTCCGCCCTTCTTGGGCACACAATGGACGGGACTTACCCACGGCGAATCCAAGATAGGGTAAATTAAGCCGACATCTAGAAGTTTGATAACCTCTTGTTTGATGACGTCATGAATTTTAGGATTAACCCTTCTTTGGCTCTGGATTGCGGGTTTAAAGTCATCTTCCATGAGAATCTTGTGAGTACAAAAGTTTGGATCAATTCCGCGGATGTCGGAAATTTTCCAAGCAATTGCCTTCTTATGATCTTTAAGCACGGCGATGAGGCGAGTTTTCTCTTCATCCTTCAAGTCCTTTGCGATAATGACGGGCGACTTCTTCTCTTCTTCAAGGAACACGTACTCGAGATGAGGCGGCAACTCCTTAAGTTCTAAATCCGGAGGATTTTCGATGGGAGGCGTTTTCAAAGTCGGAGTATCGATAGAAATAACCGTGGGAGATGGAGTAGAAGGATTGTGTTCGTTGAGAAGGTTTTCAAATAAATGCATGTCTTCATTCCCATCGGTGGGAGAATCATCATTAGCGAAGTTCACATCTCCCATGGTGGCTTCAAGATCGCTCCAAAACAAATCACTTTCTCCGAATAGAGACAGTGATGAATCAATAGAGGAAACGGTCTCAACATTGGGAAGAGAAGTAGGAATACTTTTGCAAGCATTTTGGAAGTGTTCTTCACAAGCCTCATCAAGAACGTCAATACAATTAACACTCTCATTGGAATAAGGTTGTTTAGATAACTTTCCCATGTTGAAGACGATTTTATCGTCACCCACTCTCATGATAAGCTCACCGGCTTCAACATCGATGAGAGTGCGACCGGTCCTCAGGAATGGATGACCCACGATCAAGGGAATACGAGGGTCCATCTCGTAGTCGACGACGACGAAATCGGCAGGAAAAGTGAATTTGTCGACTCCTACAAAGACGTCTTCGGCTATCCCCACTGGGTAAGCAACCATACGGTTAGCTAATTCCAAAGTCATTTTAGTGGGGACTAGCTCAGGGAGAGATAATTGCTTCCAAACGCTTAGAGGCATGAGATTAATACTGGCACCTAGATCGGCTAGGGCCATGCAATTCTCTACTCCCGGGAAGTTACAAGGGATTAAGAAACGACCCGGATCACCAAGCTTGGTTGGCAATTTCCTTAAGAGCACTGCAGAGCAATTCTCATTAAGTTGGGTGTTGGCAATATCAAGAAGCTTTTCCTTGTCACTCAGAAGATCTTTAAACATTTTTGCGTACTTAGGCATGTGAGCGAGAGCCTCAGCGAAGGAGATATTGAAATTCAGTTGTTTAAACATTTTAAGAAAGTTCGAAACCTGAATATCGTCCTTGCTTTTGAGCTTCTCTTTCCTCAACCTAGATGGATAAGGTATATTGGAAGAAGAGGAAGTCTTTGGGATCAAAGGATCACTCACATCCTTGGGTGGAGGAGGGGTAGCAATAAGAGGTGGAGAAATTGGGGAAGTCGAAGGATGAGGGATAGGAGCAGGTGACTCGTTCTCCTTAGTCACAACCACCGGTGGAGGTATAGGAAGCTCGGGTTCCTTGGTACCTTTGCCACTGCGAGTGGTGATTGCTTTCATCTCCCCTCTTGGATTCGCAACGGTGTTACTCGGAAGAGTACCCGAAGAAGAGGGTTGATTACCGTGGAAGAAACTAGCCATCATGTTTCTTAAGTCATTCGTTTGACTATCCATAGTGTTCCTCATATCAGCTCTCAAATCGTTCCCTTGTTTCATCAGGTCTGCTTTCAAGTTGCGCACTTCCTGTTGAAGATTTTCCACGATCACATCGTTAGTCCTCATGTATGTTTCCACTTCTTGGTGTAAAGCGGTGGGTTGGTTGGGAGGAGCATTGTATGCGGGTGGTTGATAAGCAGGTTGCTGGTAAACTTGGTTGTTTCGTTGAGGTGGATGTTGCTGTTTGTGAGGTGGTATGTATGGTCCACGAGATTGTTGTTGTTGTTGAGGAGGGCGGTTGAGGTTTTGTTGTTGGTTTGGGTTGTTAGGAGTAGAACCAGGTGGTGAGAGATAGTTGTTGGAGCGGTAGCTAAGCAAGTTACGGTCACCTTGAGGTCGATCTTGATAAGCAGGTTGAGGATAGGTACCGTATGCTGCATTCACGTTCTCAGAAGGATAGCTTTGGGTGGCAGGACAAGTGGTGTAAGAATGAGGACCCCCGCATATCTCACATGGTTGGCTAACAGCATTGACTTGAGCGTCTTTAGCGTTTTTAGCGTTGATGCTGTTAGTGTTGCTGACGGTTTGGGTAGCAAGCGTTTCAAGAAGCGCAGTGATTTTGTCAATTCGCTTATCGCTGTCACTAGTACTAGCACTAGCGACATTGGTCCTCACACTCTTGGTTTGCACACGAGACTTATTCTCAATGATATCCCAAGCAGCATTGGAAGTCTTAGCCAAAAGATTACCCCCCGAGGCACTGTTTAGTGAATCTTGGTCATTCATGCTTAAACCATTATAAAAAGTGTTAATTTGGTGCACTTTGGTAAAACCATGTTGTGGGCATTTTCTCAAAAGATCTTTGAAACGATCCCAAGATTCACTGAACGACTCGTCGTACTTTTGTTCAAAATTGATAATTTCATTCCGCAAAGCGGTAGTACGAGAGGGTGGGAAAAAGTAATTGATAAACTTGGTCTCCAAATCCGTCCACGAAAGAATACTCTGTGGCGGTTCCTTAGCAAGCCAATGCCGGGCTTGTCCCTCTAAAGAAAAGGGAAAAAGTTGTAACCGGATTACCTCTTGTGGAACACCATTGAATTTGACCGTATTAGTGAGTTGCAAGAATCTCTTGATGTGGTCATGTGGATCATCAATGGTACGCCCCAAGAATGGTTGAGCAGAGACCATCTGGGTAAAGCCTGATTTGAGCTCAAAGTTTTTGTCTGCAAACGCGGGTATAACAATTGGATCAGTGTTGCCATCTATATGGGCTTGCAGCAGTTCAATCATCGGGAGATTATCGGTAGAGGCTCATTGTTGTTGTTGTTATTGTTGTTATTATTGTTTTGAGGTGGTATGTTGTTGTTGTTTTGTACACCGGCCATGTCTAAGTTATCGAGAGGCTCGGGCTCTTGATAAGACGTTGATCGAGTGCGCATACACCTGCAAAAGAACTAACAAGGCAAAAACAAAGCAAAAATATTTTTGGTTTTTATGTTTTTTTTTTATTTTTAGGATTTTTTGAAAATTTTATATATTTTTTTTTGTGTTTTTGAAAATTTTTATGAAAAAGTAACGTTCACGGGGAACGGATCCCAAAATCCAAGTTCTCACAAAAAACTGTTGATCTTAACGAGAAGAGCCGGCAGCGGCGCCATTTGATACTGGGATTTTCAATGGGTTCTAAATTCTCTCGATATCCTCTCGAATTGATCTCGGCTCTAAGTGGAATGATTTGTTCTTGGTTAATAAAAAGGTATTGGTTTGTTTATCTATTTTAAACTAATGACAAGAAATCAAGTGTCGAAGACTAAAATTAGAACTTTAAATGATCAAAGTAAAAAGACGGGTTTAAAAATAAATGCTTGAAAACTTAAAGATTATATTAGAAAAATAAATGAGCACTCAATAAAAACTAACACTTGGAAAACTTTGTAAAAATATGAACTTAGTCGAGAAATACTAAAAGAAAGTAAGATCGGAACATATCAAAGCAACTAAAATCGGAATAAGGAAAAATAGGGTGCAATCGGAATGTTTTCCGATCTGAGGATCGGAATGTTGAGGAGAAATGGTGATCGGAATAACAGACTAAGAGGAGCAATCAGAATGTTCAAGGAAGCACTAATCGGAATATGTAGAAATCATGCCAATCGGAATATAAAAATGAGTTCAATCGGAATATCGTAAAAAGTCCAGATCGGAATAATTGAAATAGGCTACAAACGGAATATAGAGCAAACGAAGTAGATCGGAATATCAACACACTTGTTACAATCGGAATATGATAAAAAGGCAGCAATCGGAATCTCAACAAAAGCTCAGATCGGAATGAATGTAAACCCTTTTCCGATCAACAGATCGGAAAAAGGGGTGTTAGGTCGGAATGTGCGATCGGAAAAGGGCTTTGCCTTTTCCGAAATTGATGTTGATCCGAATTTTAAGCTAGGGAATAAGCTATAGAATAAGCCAATCACCAACAAGCTCGAATCCAATCTTAAGCTGATCAATTAAGCACTAAAAACAACTTATCTAAACTTAAAATAAACAACTTTTAAATCAAATCAATTAAAAAGATGAACTTTTCATAAAAACTTTAAAAAGTAAATAAGCAAAACTAACAAATAAGCCAATAAGAACAAGGATCTTAAAGCTTAATCGTGTATAGACTTAGGGAAACATAAAAAGATTAACTTTTTAAGCACAAAATCATTGATGAACAACACGGATCATACGAGATTTGTACCAAAATCAATCAAAATCAAAGAAAGGAAGGATGAGATTAAAGATTAAAAGCTTGAAACTACACTTGATTAATTAAAAATAATACAAAGTTTTGATCTTGAAAGAGAAAAAGATGAAATCTAGTGAGAGAAAGTTTGGAACTTTCTCTCTCCAAAACTAGAGAGAATGAAAAAACTACAAACTACCTAAAAGACTAAGTGTAAAACTCAGTGCAAATTTTGTGAAGTAAAGTCCTATTTATAGGCAAGTCTTGTGGTAGTGGGCTTGTGATTGGGCTTTGGTTTGGGCTTCTTTTTCTTCTTTCTTCTTTAGTCTTCACACTTCTTTAAATAAACGTTTCCGACTTGGATTTGAGAAGTGTCGGTGAATAATTCCAACTCGTCTTATAATCTTTTATTTAATAGACTCGAGTTCTTCGACATATATGAATCCTCCATCTTTGGCTCTATTCTTCGATAAATCTTCAAATAGGCACAATGACTTCAAATCTTTTACATCTCTTGGACAATAGACTTCGTCTTGAGTCTTTTTCTTCGATAAAACCCGTGCAATCGCATGTTTTCTTCAATATTCATCCGGTTGGCTCTGAAAACACAATAAACACAAAAACCACGCATAATTCCAAACAAATGATATTAAATACGTGTTTTGGTCTCGTTTTAGCCAGAATTAAGTGGTAAAAGGATGGGTGTTTTCACACCTATCACTCATCATCAACCATTTCATGAAGAGTACGCCTTTCACTGATAAGCGTGGAAACTTTTTCTACCATACACCAGCTAGAGACTATCTGATGGAGCATATGAATTTTGATGGGATTTCCACTAAATATTCACTACGGCCAGCTCTAGTGCCCGATGTCATGATCAATGAAGGGATCAAGGAGAGTGAACCATACAAACAAATGCTCATGGATATTGAAGCACAAATGAACAGATTAAAAGAAGATCCATCTGCTCAGCAAAAGGGTAAAAGGAAGAAAAACATTGCCAAGCACCAAAAGACTTCTTCATCCAAAGCTAAAGGCAAGGCTAAGGGGAAAGAGCAACTCTATGGTGAAGATGAAGAAGAAGAAGATACTACAACATCTTTGTCTGAAGACAAAAGGATGAGAATAGCACTTTAGAAGAGCAGGTTGGATGCCCTGGCTAAGAAAAGAGGTAGTGGTTCTGGATCAAAGACTCCTGAAGAAATAGCCCGTGAAGCTTTTGGAAATCCAGACAGTTCAACTGATGAAGAAGAACAAGAGATCAGAATAGAGGAAAGAGCCAAAGACCAATCAATCCAAGATGATGAAAACGTAGAGGGTTATATCAACTATGATTATGAAGACCAAACACTAGAAGGTGGGGGAGAAGATGATATGGAAACTGTTTTGTACGGGGACGTCAACCTCAGTAAACCACTCCCTACTCCATCAGCAATGATTGCATCAGACGACTCTCACCTGACGTTGACTCCCACAACACAATAAACACCTCCTCCGCCACCATTATTCAGCACTGTTGTGACAACCGTTCCCCTGACCGAACCCACAATCGAACTACAAGTACCAACCACCACCTTAAAACCAATATCAACCACCACCATATAATCAGTACCAACCACCGCCAAAATGACTGTCCCAACACCGCCACCAATCATCCAACAACCTGTACTAACCACCACCCCACAACTTGTACCATCCACAACCCCTCTAACACTCGTGGTTACACATCCACCATCAATAGTACAACAAGTACCATCCACCTCCAATCCATTTCTCACCGTCAATGATGCAGTCATTCAGAACCTTAAAAAATAATTGGAGGCTCAGGCAAAACAGATTGCACATATGGAAACAAGATTCACTAATCCTGATACACGACTCCTCAGAGCACAGAAACGTTACGAGTCCAAACTTCAAGAGATATACGGCAACGTCAAAAGACTTATAGAGCAGCATGAGGAGTTTATTGCAGAAAAGGAAGAACGTGACAAAGAAAACCCTGCTTTCATTTATTCCATTAATGACATTATGACTAACATCATTCAATGTGAAGTCAAGTCATGTGTTCATCAGGAGCTTCCAGCACTACTGACAAAAGGACTTACAGACCTTGAGTTAATGACGACTTTGGAGACTCAATTAACCAAGATTGAGTTACCAAAAATAAAGGCTCAACACAAGCTTTAGAAAGCTCTTGCTAAAGTGATACTGGAAGCTTCTAACACATCTACATCGGACGACACTGAAGTTCCTAAAACCACAAACAAAAGGAAACATCAGGAGCCTGAAAAATGAGGATGAGGATGTCAATGATGAAGAGGACGACGATCAGAATGACGAAGAGGATGAGGATGACGAAGAGGAAGAGGACGAGGAAGAAGAGGATGAGGATGATGGGGAGGACGAGGATCAGGATAGTGATGGCGATGAGGATGATGATAATGATGATGGTAATGGTAAGGGTACTGGTATGGGAGAAGGGAATGGTGATGGTAAAGGTGAGGATACGGGTAAAAATAGCGAAGAATCAGAGAAATGTGAAGATGATGAGGAAGAAAGTGATGCCGGTACTAAAGAAAAGGTTGGTGATGAAGAACAAAAGGAGAGTGAAAACGAAGAGGATGATGAAACCAATGACAGCAGCAAGGAGGATTCACCATGCATATCACTAACCAGTGATGATGACAATAGAGAAAATCGTCAAAAGAACCTTCATGGCACCTTCATATCCAGAGAATCTACATCCAAAGTCATAGGTATGTCCACTGAACCGGTTCCTACTACTATTTCACTAATAGAACCTGTAGAACCTGTGCACGAAGTCGAACCTATGCATGAAGACGAACCGATACCGTCTGTAGAACATTACTCTCCACCTCCCACACCTGTTCAGCATTAAACCGAGATGGATATTGAAGACATAACTCAACCAGATCCTGAGTTTGCTGATACATTCAACGTCGACGAGACTGTTCTGGAGCAGCCATGGCTTACACAAGCAGCAACTGCACGTACAATCTCTAACCAAGAAAAGGATGATCTTACACAATTTCTCAATAATCCAATCGACTTCTCTGACTTCCTAGTGGACATATATGGAGTACCCATAATGGAACCAAATGTACTTCAATAGATGCTTCAAGATAAAGACTTTTGGTCCACTATGAAGATTGGCAAAGATGAGGGAGCATATCACACCAATGAGCTCATGAAAGCAATAAAATCAACAGCTTCAGGTGAACAAACTCCAGTACTTCTTCTATTAACACCTTCTGTCATTGCTGCAGCCAAGCACCTCCTAATGGAGTACTTTGTCAATTGTGACCTTGATTACTTAGAAAAAGGCGTGAACAAGTACGCCGCATCGTGAACCATGGGCAAGGCAGTAAACTTGGAGAATGTTCCTTGGATTGAAGATAAGGTTCCTAAGCTATGAAGTAAAGTGCTTATTAAAGAATACGATCCATATGCGGAACTATGTATCTCTCATTGGTATAGCAATAAGAGGTTGGCTTACAACTTCTTTAATCATGAGAAATCAGGTAAACTCATCACTTCAAACCATCGAATACAAGCATACATGGAGCTACTATTCTACAAATATTCGGGTATTCATACTTGCAAGAGACCAGATACAAACGAGACAATGGTAAGATTTATGCTGTAAGTGAAGGAGATCTCCAATTTCTACGTCTTAAAGATATAGAAGATTTTCTATTATCCTGGCTCAAGGAAAGGTCCCTCACCTAGAACCTGAAATTGTCATTGCCTTAAGTTCCAACATTCGCCAATATACTCGAAGAGTTGTGATCAAGCGTCGGGTTGAAGACTTACAACTTGGTGTGGAGATTTATCAATCCAGGCTAAATCTGAAACGTCCTCACACAACGCCTTTGGGTCATTATCACCAGAATAAGAAGCCATATATGGGTACTCTTGAACCGGAAATGGGCATATTCTACCTGAATGAAGCAGAGGTCATGCAATATATGAGACTATCAGAATTACACAAATTCAGCGATGGAACTCTCCAGCATGTTCGTGACAAGTTGTTGATGCTTAACTCCAAGCAAGGCCTTCTAGAAGTTAAGCATGATTAGACAGTCAGGTTCATCAAGAGTGCCAAATATACCATCCAGAATATTGAGGAAAAGTTCAGGGAACGACGGTTGATCCGCAGTCTGGAATGATTCGTGGGTGGCAGACCGTATGGAGTTCACCATAGGCTTATGGAACAATCCATTTAAACATGGTGATCGTACTACATCAGGTCAATTCCATACACTCACTTATGAATATGTATATATCCTGTGTGCATTAGGCTTTTGTGGCTTGTTGTAGTGTGAAAGTATGATATTTTTCATGAATTTCTCACGAGATTCTAAATCTTTCAAAATATATCATACTCAAGCACTACAACTGACCCTCATTAAGTTGAGGGGGAGCATTAATATGTTCTATGGCCAACAACCGATTTCATTTTGTTACCCAAAGACCAGTTAATCCATTAATATCCAAAATATTGATGGTTAACATTTTGGATAAGGGGAGAAAATGGGATTAAGGAGACTTGTAAATATACGTGGCTAAAAATGAAAAAGACTTAATGGAAATCCAACTTGATATGTGCTATGCATATGTTAAGGGGGAGCATTTTGTTGTCAAAAAACGTTGAAGGTACAAAAACTCTTGATATTTATATCACAAGTACCTTAGTGATTTAAAGAATTTTCATGGAGACAAATACTTACCCAAAACACACTTATCTCACGACGGTTGTGGTGACAAACAGGTGGTAGGATTAGGTACTAGTCCAATGATTCTTCCAGAACCGGAGGAATCTTCCCAATGACAATTCCATAGTTATAAAATAGAAATCCTTAGGAAAGATGGGGAATGGATTGTGAACGTAGCTGAATGTCGACCAAGTACTGATGCTAGCACTTTAACAATCACAACAAGGTGCTAGTGATGATATATTGGTAAGCATTGAAGGGGTTGAAGAATGAAAAAGAAATGTAAAGATAAATGGTGTAAAAAAAGAAGCCCTCCTTACAACTTAGGCAAAAACCAAGTCAACTCATCTTGAAGACAAAAGTATCATGGACCCAGTGATGCGATGCGCAACCCCTCCCAGCCAACTCAAATATCTCTCAAAAGATATTTGTTTTGATGTAATCGAGATCAACACGTTATCTATTGGTTTATTCACTCCGAATAAATTGATATTGTAAAGGTGGCAATCCTCTCCAGCCTCCACTCACCAAATCAAAATGCACTATTGAGTCTAGAGCCACGAGATCATCAAAAGTCTCATTAGGACACAATTTTATAGACAAGAAAGATTTTTTATGAGTACTACGTAATATTCTTGTAATATTGCCAGAACATCTGAGTGATACGAAAGTATTATAATAAAGACGGAAATCCTGCTTGAGCTAACATCAAACAAGCTCATGGTAGGTGACACGTGCGGTTCTTTAAGAACTAATCTTTTGATAACTGGAAAGAACAATGGTTTGACTCTTAATTGAGATTAAACTTGTTCCAAGGCCTCTACGCAAAATCCAAATGATCTTGCCAGAACACTCAGAGTGGCACTCTTTATTGTTCACAGTGAAGAGTGGAAATCCTTCTAGTGTCAACATCAAACAGCACTGATTCTATTAGAATCGAGCTCGTGACAACTGGAAAGAAACGATGGTGAAAATCTTAATTGAAATTCACTTGTTCCAGGTTCATGAATTGACGGCTTCAATCATAAAGGATATTTCTTATCCAAATGATTCAATCTTTATGTTTGCAGTCAACTTTGGACGGTCGAATAAAGAGAACGGGTTTACCCGCGAAATCTTGTCAAAGAGATCTTTAACTAGAGCTACCTATCACAAGTACGCTATTTATTATCGTCCAACGGTCTTCACCGACCGGAGGTAAAATTCTACCGAATCAGAATAAAATGTCAAAGCCATTTTATTTGTGTCTTATTATGTTGCTGCATTTGAAAACGATGGCATTGCGGTGTACCAGATGAAGTCGTCCTCACATACTTATTCCTTCTACATCAAATATTTCAGCAAAATTCAAGAAAGTTTGACCTAAAAGTCTTCCGCTGTATCAACTCTAAACTTTCAAGAATTCAACAAAGGATAAGTATGTGGGACATGAAGTCACGAAGAGGCGAACATCACAAGAAGGCAAAGACTGCACGTGAAAGGCCAAAAGAATATGCTCTAAGCCAAAGCCTGATGGTAATCAACACATATTCACAAGTATGAAGAAAAGAAAATGAGGAAAAGAGAAAGTGGACTACGAGCACGAGAACGAAGATCTAACATGCTAGATTAGGACTTTGTAATTTGGAGTGACCTCCCTTTAGGGGGAGATTGTTGGAAATACGTTTTTCGTATTTAGAAAGTCTCGGTCACTCCAACAATATAGTTAAGGGCTCGTAGTATAGTTTAATTACATTTTATATTAGCCCGACCCATGAGCATGTTCATGGGCCGGAGGCCCAAGTCCACTAATGGACTTGGGTATATAAACCCCTTTCCTTCATGGAAATGGGTGTTGGTTGTTTCATTATTTCTATATATTACACACATTTGCTCTCATCTTTCTCTCTCTACTTTCTCTCACTAGAAACATGAACCCTCTTGTTAGATCATAGATTACCAAGGTTCTACACTTCACCCGTAAAGTAAAGGATTGAATGGGCCATACGATTCCCGACCGGGGTGTGATAATAATAAAAAAAATATCTGCTTGAAAGATCCAGTCCAACGGGTTGGAGCCATCAAATAAGGGAAGGGTTATTTTTGGTGTACGAGGTAGCATGGGGGGTTGCATGGTATTGGCAGGTGATCTGGTCGGAGCAGTGCCAGGAGGGTACACCATGTTGTTGTCGTGAAATAGGGAGGGATGTGGTTGGAAAGATGACATATAGGGTCCGGTGTTAGACACAGTTGGATGCGACTGGGACATGTATGCGGATGGTGATGTTTGCGGGTGCGTATGACTGGTAAACATAATAGGCAGTGACGTGAAGGGCGAGGGTATTGGATGGGTAGGTTGTGATGTTTGCGGGGACGGGGGTGCTGTGATCGGTGGTGGTATAGGAGGCGCCGTTTGAGTGGTCGATTTGGATGACGTGAGGTTCTGTAAGTGATTGACGAGCATCGTCGTCGTGTCGGCCTGCAATGCCAGTTTGGCATTGACGTAGTTGGTGACTTTGATTAACTCCGCTAGTTGCGCTGCGTTATCATTATGAGGTTGGTGATTCTGAAGAAGCTGGTTGGTGGCCGTCGTGGCGACGATTAATTGATCGATCCTGGCTGTAAGAGAAGTGGGATCCGGTGGCGGTGCATCGTCGCGGATGGGTGACGGTGGTCGTCGTGGATGCATGATTCGTGAATGGAAGCACCAAGATGATGCAACCAAAAATAATGGTAACAATAGACTGCTGAGGAAGGGAGAGATTAAATGAACTTGATAATTCTGCATGCTTTATTCCTCATCCAAAAGTGGTTTAAATAAGAACACAAATAAAAACCTATGCTAAAATTAAGGAAACCTATCAATTAGTAATTTGAATATCTGATAACACTAAGAAAAGATAAAAACAAATGAAGGCATGCAAATCTACTTATTCTTCTGCAGACTTGTTTACTCCTCAAATCTGAGGCCCTTATAATCTTCCTCCTGGGCCGAGTATAGATCCTGAGTCCTGGGCTTCCTTGTGTGGCTCGATATGGGCAGTAGTTGGGCAACTCGCATCAAATTATGGGCTTATCTAAGTTTGTTATGATATAATAAACCTATATAAGCCCATAAGTTACCAATAAACTTAAAAAAATCAAGGTTTATGAAATATAAGCTAAAATATGATTTATTTTTAGTTTATATAATATAAGCCCTAATTTTATGGCTTATTTTGAGACTTAAGGGTTTATATAAGGTTATCACGATATAATAAACTTATATAAGCCCATAATATATAAGCCGAAATTAGCTTACATTAAGCTAAACCAAATATCCCTAAATATACGGCCGAACACTGCACTGAACTTGAATGATAGATAGCAGGGGATGAGTTTTTAACTCAAATGCACCTAAATTTGACTGGAGCCAATCTCATGTGGCAAGGAGTTGGCGTAATTTGTTTTATAGCAATTCATTTTGCATCACAAACATCCAAATTTAAGCGTGAATGAAAAAAAAATAAAAATAAAAAACAGCTCAGCAGCTAGCAAGCAAGCAAAGCCGGCTTGTTTTCTAAAAAACCGAAAACGGTGCATATGCAGCACATGCATGATGAAATGAATAAAATAAAATAATGATCCAAAGTCCAAAGAAACAAACAAACAGTAAAGAAGAAAACGAAAATATAAAAAGCAGCAAATGAGCACAAATCCATTTGCATCTCTCTCTCTCACTTTTTTATATATATAAAAAAAAAATACAATAGCGGAATTTTTGGTAGGAAGAAGAAGAGAAGAATCCAATCTCCATTTTCTTTCGCATTTTTGTCGCCAACAATCACATTCCTCCTCCTCCTGTATGTTACTTATTTTTAATTATCTACATTTTTTGTTAATTACCTTTTCTGTGCTTGTTACGAATCTCATGCTTATTTGTCATAATCAGATTCATTCTTTTTTGTTTAATTGTGATGCTTTAAATGTTTTTTTTTTTAATTTTCGTTAGGTTATCGTGAAATGCTGTATGGTAATTCTCATTTTACGCGATAATGAGATCGATTTTACGATGTCTGATTGTTGATAATCTTATCAAGCTTCATACATTAATGTTTGAGATGATTTGCGATGTTTGTTTGTTGCAATTTTGTCTCGAAATGTTAAAATTGATGTGTTGATTTTGAATCTCATGTTAATGAATGAGACCGAGTTAGTCAGGGAGGGATTTTTGTAGCGTAGTGCTCATTTTTGTAATGCATCTTCAACTTTATCAAATGCACGTCCTGTGTTTGATTATTTGATCATTTCGTGAAACTTGAAATGGTATGTGCGAGCCTTTTGACTTAGATGTACGCAGCCTGACCGGATTCATTCCGGGACCGTTTCCGACCCTTCCCTAGCCACTCCCAAATGTATGCACCTACCGAGGTTTGAACCATTGACCTCTTGTTCAAAAGCTAAGGACCTTACGACTAGGCCATTTAGGTGTTTATTATGTATCTAAATTAGACACTAATTTATTAATTGTGATGCATAGAGTTTGTTAACTTTTCATCTGACTTTAATTAAATTGATCGTGTTGCGTATATTTTAGGCCTTGTTGTGGAGCTTTTAAATAGTATAGATTTATAGATTATGATTAATTTGATGAAACTTGTGTATTGCATCTAGGATGTTTGATGATTGAGTACTTTGTTATTATAAGCTTGAAATGATATTTTTAAAATATTTAATTTAGCGAATTGGTTTGTTGATTGTAAAAGTTGATGTGATGTTTGGTTGTAGGATATTGCTGAGAATCTGATGAAGGTTGGAGTATTATCATATATATAAATCTGGATTGGCTGAGGAAATGTCCTCCAATAAAGGTGAGCATGTCCCGTTATCGGTCTTGTTAAAGCGTGAATTGGCAAGTGAGAAGGTCGAGAGACCCGATATTGTTAGTGGTCAAGCTAATCAATCCAAGAAAGGGGAAGATTTCACCTTGATCAAAAGTGAATGCCAGCGCGTTTTGGGAGATGGTGTTACCACGTATTCCGTATTTGGGGTATGTCATATCACCTACCTTTAATGAAATTAGATATATTTGGTTTTTTGGTAATTTTATGATTTGTATAATTTGTCTGAATCTGAATATACATTATTGGTGAATGTAAATTATGTTAGATTAGTAATCCTAGCAAAACTATTGATTGTAGATACTCGATGGCCATAATGGGTCTGCAGCAGCCATATATACCAAGGAGAACCTTTTAAACAATGTTTTGGCTGCTATACCTCCAGACCTTAACCGGGATGAATGGATTTCAGCGTTGCCTAGGGCTTTGGTGGCCGGATTTGTGAAAACGGATAAAGAATTCCAAGAAAAAGGTATATGCTTCTCGTTGAAAAGACGTGTACACCTTTACATTTATTGCCTTGGTGGTTCCAGATAGATGATATTATAGAATAAAACATTGGTCCTGGTAGTGAATTGACTGTTAATGTAATCCGTGGCTTTTAACTAGTTTTCTATCAGTGGCGGAAGCAAGTGTTTATCTATCACACTGATGATACTAATACTTTTTTGACATGTAATTTGATAGTTCACAAACCCTGTCTTATTTAACTCTAAATCCCATGTATTGAGTACTTAGATGAAAGAACGGTTCATAGTAGTGGCAATCATAAGTAACTAATGTAACCTATGTTCATAGGTGGTGGTATTTATCTTCAAGATAATCATCAGTTATTATTTGGACTACTGTATTTTATCTGTTTTTATTATCTTTCTATGTTTCTGTTTACTAATTCTTGCATATCATGTATGTTCATGTATTCTGATACACACTGCGTGTTGTCATGCTTGCAGGTCAACTATCAGGGACGACTGTCACGTTTGTAATTATTGAAGGATTTGTCGTTACTGTAGCATCAGTTGGTGATTCCCGTTGTATACTTGAATCTGCGGATGGAAGCCTGCATTATCTATCAGCAGATCATAGATTCGAAGACAATGATGAAGAGTAAGATATCAAATCTGAAGATCTAATTTAATATGAAATTATAGTAGATTACTGTTCCAAATTGTGCTTGCCCTCAAACACGTTATAATTGCTGGTTCTTCTAATTTTGTAGGACAGAGCGTGTCACCAATAGTGGTGGTGAGGTTGGGCGACTGAATACTGGTGGTGGTACACAGGTATGTTGGTAATAAACTTGTAATTGTAATCACTATGCATTATAATGTCGCTGTTTATATGATTTGTGTTTTGGTTTGTTTTCCTGTTTTGCATCAAAAGTATATGATGTTTAGTACATTTATTAACCTATGAACTACATCAAAATAGAAGCGTGTCATCATTAAAGATGTAGATTTGAATGTAACTCACGGGTTTGGCATTTATTAAATGTTGTACAAGTGCATCTATTGTGTCCTTAGGTGCACTACTGGAAATGCTGAATTGCAGTTTCTAATCTCAGAAACAAAAATGGTCCTAATTCGTTAGTTTTATTAAACCGACAGTGGTTCACTAAAAGCTCGTTCAAAGATATTTTAACATGTAATTAATTTTTGAAATGTTTATCTATTTGTTTATTTCTGTATGATTTCTTCATGTATAAACTTAGTGTTTATGTTTCTGCTTTTGTGATGGCAGATTGGTCCGTTGAGATGTTGGCCAGGTGGCTTGTGTCTTTCACGATCAATTGGAGATCTAGATGTCGGGGAATTCATAGTTCCTGTTCCTTATGTTAAGCAAGTAAAGGTTAGTTATTCCACATATTATAATTGCATGATGCTTACTGTTCATTAAAAGCTTAACATTTTCTAGACTTAACTCTAAGCATTATGCTTCTGATCATTCTTTATATGATCCTTAAAATGTCCTATAGAACATTTTCCAAATGTTAATGGCTATTAGAGAAGATAATCTCCACCCATTTACTCATAAATGGTTTAGTTTGGTTTCTTTTTCGTTAATTGGGTATAATGGGTTAATCATTACCAGAATTAAAAGTCTTTTTTAATCATTACTACCATTATCTATTTATTTATAGCATGAGAAAACAGATAAAAAGTTATGTGCTTTGTGACCTGCAGTTGCCATCTGCTGGCGGAAGGCTTATCATTGCAAGTGATGGTGTATGGGATGCTTTATCTGCAGAGGCGGCTTTAGAATGCTGTCGTGGAATGCCACCAGATGCAGCAGCCGGACAAGTTGTTAAAGTAAGTATGCATAATCTTTAGGGCGTTTGGAGTTGTGTTTGGAACTGATCATCTGATTATTGTGATTTCTAGTTATAATAATCAACTTTTAATGTTTGCATCTACACTCTACTAATCGTATTTGTGATTATAAGGGGTCAACTAATCAGTTCTATAACACTGGCAACATCACTTATTATGTAAAAATCTAATGAAGTTACCGTCTTTAACCTAATCTGAGAGACTTGTACTTCCAATTTTGATCAATAGATTTAATTATCATAATTCACTTGATTGTAAATAACTGAACAATGAAACATCCTATATTTAATTACACCTTTAAATAGGGGAAGCACATCGAAACACTAAATTCTACAGCCCACGTATTAACTGATCATCTAATTGTTTTCAGTATCACATAAAATGTCCTTTTTAGCGTTGAATCAATAAGCAGAATTCACTTCACTTCACATCAAAAGCATTTTAATTGTTACAGCTTTTCATGGCGGAAGCATGTCCAAACGTTATATTCACAGCCTGTTCCATTACGGTCTATATCTGATTATGTTAATACAATGTCACGTAGTCAATAAAAAAACACATCCAAACACCAGTTAACTAATGTTCAGACTTCGATGAGCATTGAGTTTTAATCATATAATTCATTTTACAGGAAGCTGTACAACCAAAAGGATTAAGGGATGATACAACCTGTATGGTTGTTGATATCCTACCTGCAGAAAAGACAAATTCTCAACCTGCACCGCAACCAAAGAAAATGACTAAAGGAGTACTTAAAGTTAAAGCTATGTTTAGGAAAAAAAGTGCAGAGTCAACATCTCAAATTGGTGGAGAATCTGTTGAACCGGACTTTGTCGAGGAGATGGTAGAGGAAGGATCTGCTATGCTTTCTGAAAGGTAATTTAAACATTGGGTTTGTGTGTAGACCCAAACTTAGGTTTCTACTAGAGAGGACAATTGGGGTTGTGATTTATATCAAGCATTTTAAATAAAAAAAGTTGACCAAAAGGGGCAATGGGTTGGACTGGTCAAATGGGTTGAAGTCCCTCATAGTCTATTAAAATTTTCGATTATTAATAGTAATAATCGAAATTTTTTATAGACTACGGATAATAATAAAGCACATTAATAGGGTTTTTTTTGCATAGAGCAAATTAATAGGGGTTTCTTTTGCATAAAGCAACACACTTTTTCATTTGTCCCATTTTTTGTTATTGGTTTTATGTACATTTGAGTCATGTTATAACCAGAAAACGGGCTGTTAAAAATTTGCATCTTTATATAAAGATCTTAATTCAACGTATAAAAATATTTGAATTATAGAATTATGTTAAAAAAGGCACACAAATGAAATAGTACTCAATATAATCTTTATTAGATGGCAAAAAAGTGTTTAATGTCAACTAGACCGAATTTGGCCGTTTCAATCCATGCATATTGCCCGTTCTGATCCGAACAAAAAAAAAAAAAAAAAAAAAGAAAAAAAGAAACTCATTTTGGCCTGTTACCTAATCTGTCCGCAACAGTGTGTTGTAGTTTGACACCTAACATTTTCTATCTGGTATTCTGGTTGCAGGTTAGATACAAAATACCCGCTTTGTAATATGTTCAAGTTGTTCACATGTGCTGTGTGTCAAGTTGAAATGAAGCCCGGGGAGGGTGTTTCAATACACTCAGGAGCATCATCTAATAGAAGGAACTCAAAACCATGGGATGGTCCTTTCCTTTGCATTAGCTGCCAAGACAAGAGAGAAGCCATGGAAGGAAAAAACCATTCACGAAGTACGAATTTTCTTTAATATCCTTTTGATTTATATGTAACGGGCCAATTGGGTTTTGTCATATCATCAATTGGTCAAGTGGGTTGAGTTCACCTGCAAACACTTTTTATCCATCTTTTTTGAAATGTTTTATTGGAAGTGACTTGTATACCAATTTTTATCCCTACGTCAACTTGACCCATTTGACCTGTACAAAAGAACTACCCGTCTTGGCCATCACCCAATCCACAAACCCACACATATTGCCACCCTTGCAATTCATGACTCGTTTCTTCTTGTAACATCCACAGATGGGCGATACAGCAGTGGAAGTGAATAGCAAAAGCTAGTGAAATCTGAGTAATAAACTGCAATAACTTTTGCAATTGCTTCGGAGCCAAGTATATATGGAAAGGTCAGAAGATTTCTTTCAAGATAAGTTCCTCATTTCTACAGCCTATGAAGATTAGGATCGTATTATTTAGGTAAAATCATTCACTAACTTCATGTCGATATAACAAAGCCCCTGTTATTAGAACATCATTCAACTGATTCACTGATTATTCATTTGTATACTAATTTTGCCATTTTAGTAAATCTAACAGCCATAGAGGAAACAGTCGTCGTGGCATTGTTATATAGTAAGCTCGGGTTTTGAGCTCTTGTATCATTCGTAGGAGTTAAGTTATTGAAACTAGGAACAACATTTGTGATTATTATGTGATCATGCTAGCATGTGTAACATCATTGAATTCTTTTTCAGTTACTTGTACAACAGTGAAAACTTATCGTCTATATTTGGTATCTTAAACATGTTGATGTTGCCTCTAATGTAATGCACCAACCCTTTTGGGACTGTCTTTTTTTTTTAAATTGTTCTAAGTAGGGCTGAGCATCGTGTCTAGACCGGACCGAGGACCAAAATGGTCCGAAACCCCGGACTGAAATGGTCCGCTCCGGGTCGATCCTTGGTCTGGTCCGGTCCTAAGTGCCAAAATTGACGAGATCCTTGGTCCGATCCGGTCCTTATGTACTACTTTCATAACAATGGTGGCTTAAATTATAAATAATAGTTCAATAGGTGATTGTATTATATACACTTAAGTATTAAACTACGAGTTGTAATATAACAAGGTTTTTCCCTCGCGTTCTGCTGCTGAGCGCGAAGTTTTACACAAACAATCACCTCAACGACTATTTACCTAATTGTTTCTGAATTTTTTTACACAAACAGCGTCTCGTTGCAAAGTTAGTCGCAATGGATCGATAACCTCAAGAAATGTTTCTGTAATTTTGTGTTGGAGTTCGTGAAAAAAAAACACGTTTCCCCGAATAATGCCTGCTCTTTGTTATAGAGTTGTAATATAATGATTTGCATTATTGATTGACGAAAAAAAGGACCAAACAAAAGCAAACCAGAGAAATAAAAGCATAATCCTCTTTAAAAGAAGAAAAAAATCAAATAACTACTTAGAAAAAAGAAATAAACAAAACTCTCATCCTAATGAGGTGGTAAAACGGGTGGGCTCGGAGGAGTTCAGGATCAAACAGACTCGGGCTTAAACCGATACAAGTCAAACATGCTCATGTCATATGGATCACTTTAGAAAAATCCAAGAAGACAGAAAAAACTCCTCAAACTTATGATTCGTTTGGTAGGAATTCATGAAATAGCATATGAATGGAATAAACCACGTAATGAAATGAGTAGTGTAATGTAATAGTATATTACTGTTGTTAATCGTGTTTGGTTTGTATGATAAGATGTAATGGATTTTGATGCTACCAACATCCACATGGTCGTCAAGGTGCTTGGTTGACCGTCTGACTAGCTTTGACCTTGACTTCGGGTCTTCGGTAACAGTGCTGAAAAGACAAAGAAAGATCGTTAGAGAGGTCCCCGGGCTGAGCCCGGGGAAACCCCCTCCGACGATCAAGTTAGTATTGATCATATCGGCTATGTTTGCATAATAATGCTTGAACACTTATAAAAGTAATAAGCTACAGATAGAGAGAAGTAGAGATGAATTGGTGTCTTTAACTGATGAAACACATGCCCTTTTATAGGCTATGATAAAATCTTATCCCCTAGAATCATATCAACAAAATCGTATATACAGAGAATATATTTCATGCAAGTTGTGACCACTTGCTTGATGTTTATCTTAACTGAGAAATGCAATAAGGGATACACTATCAAGCCCCCTACTCCATATATGTTTATACAACTAACATGTATGGACTTATGTATTTGAATTTGTAGAATGACAGTATGTTTGAGACAGGACATAGTGGTTTGCTTTGCATCATGGAACGCCATATGATTGTAGACAAAATACCATCTTTGCGCCAGTTATATAGTTCCGCATATTTGGAGATGCCAATTTTCATATTAACTTTATAGCTTCGTACCCCTTTAATGGCGGGATGATGTTATGGTCTAGACCTTTTCGCATTGTTATATTATAAAGCTGTGCTATTTTCAGATTTTCATCCCTTTAACGTTGGAAGACAATCATTCAATTGATCACGTCACTCTTGCGCGATGAGGTTTCGCGTCTTTTGTGTGGACGTATCACTTTGCGCGATGGGTTTCGCGTCTTTGTAAGCAATATAGCTTATTATCCCTTTTAATGGCGGGATAATTATTTGATAGTTTAGCATGTACGTACATGTCGCTATTTATAGTTTTGTTAATCCCTTTAATGGCGGGATTAGTATCATTGGTCAAGTCACTTTTGCGTGATGGAGTTTCACGACTTTGGAGCGGCTCTTCCGCTTAGCTTTATATTAAGCTTTGTGATTAGCTACTTATAGCTTTCATCCCTTTAATGCCGGGAGACAATCATTGGAGTGATCATGCCATTTTTGCGTGATGGAGTTTCACGTCTTTGGAGCGGTTGAGCGATATGGCTTCACATCTTTGAAGAGGCCTTTCTTCTTAACGTGATTTATTCGCTCTCGATTACATTGCATCATTATGTAGCTTTTTCATGTAGAAGATATAGATTCTTTCCTTTTCATTGTTAGATCACTTGTATAAAATAGATAGAAAATGATCCTATCATTTCGTATAGCAACAAAGAACTACAAATAGTACTAATAAGCTAATACTTATATCATTAGCTTTTGACTATGGCATGATTTAGGTGCGCAATCAAGAGGTAACTTGTTGTGAACCAAATGAAGATTATTGCTCACTACCCAAAGTAGAAAAGTGGGAATTGATAGTATCAATCAAGAGAAATGATTACCTCAATGGGAGGTCAAGCCACTATGTAAACATCAAAATGTAAACAATTTCGATTTAATTGTTGTAATGAGAAATGATTGTTGGGATTTAGAACTAGTTAAACCATTAACTACGAGTACGCAGCGGAATGGATCTAGTATAACAATCATGATTAACACATAATAAAAACAATAATAAAACCAACCTTTTAATTAATTGAATATATCAATTAATGATCTTGATCTCGAAGCTATAACGGTAAAGTAACCGTCCTCTAACGTTTGCTCACACGACACGTCAAACGAACACACCACGATGCTAGTGGTAACTTCACTTCGATAGATCTTGCAACTTAAAACCCTAAGATTCAAAACCCTAATGGGATTGCGTAAGGATCCGGTTTTGTAAATAGTTACAAGATACTAGGAAAAAATCACCGATAAACCCTAATTAGGGTTTACAATAAATCGGACCACAAGGGGATAGTAAAACCTAGATTATGAGATCTAGGGTTTAGTTATAAAGCTTAAATCTTTATAAGAAAACCACCAAAAGGATCGATCTTATAAAGGTTAAACCTTTATGTGTGATTTTAGGTTAAAGGAAAAATTTGTTCGGTTTGGGTGTTGGGGGTGTTGCGATCGGACGAAACAAGGAAGAGGGGAGAGACAAAATTTGTGAGGGGTATGGGGTTGTATTTATACACATCCTAGCACCTCCTCAAAATTATTAAGGCCCAAGCCAACACCTAAATTAAGTAACTAATTACTTAATTAACAAACCAATGATCCTTCTAGACCCCTTAGGGTATTCGGCCGCCTATAGGGCACCGGAGGGTTCTAGAAGTCGATTTCCTTCCTTAATTTAAGTAACGCACTCGCATTAAATTAACTAAAACCCGTTAATTAATTTAACCACCGTTAATTAAATAAAACGTGAGGTTTTTATTAAACGTTTAATTATAAATAATAAAACGTAAATAAACGTGTGTTCTCCGTATTAAGTGTGTGCCCCTGATAGGCTCACGCATTTACCGATGGCTAAACGATCGCATATCTCAACAGCTCCCACTTGTGAGAGTTTAGACATACAACGTCCATAATGAAGCATCTAGCAACACTTCATTATAACCGGAAAATGTTGAGTTAGATAGTTTCAAGAATAAGATCTTAAAAGCTAGTAATGGTGTACGATTATTTGAGCTTGCTGATAATCATCCCTTCGTTTCAATGTACCGGTTAAACCATGGATATGGATCCTAACTCATTCCATATAGTTTAACTTTAATTCATCCTTAACAAATTAATTTAGATAGTCCAAATTGTAACAAGCATCATCTTGATTACATTTTGGGTACGGCCATACAATTACCTAATTAATTCTAGAGGGGTTCCAGGGTACTTCAATGCACTATATCAGAGAGGAGGAACGGATTCTATATTGACTGCAAGTGTCTGTGGATGCTGCTTCACAACACTTCCAATTAGAGTCGTTATAGCTAGATCTTCCGAACTAGCGTTGGACATAAAATCAAGAAGCGATATCCACACATGCACAACTTGTTTGCATCTCAATTCTAAGGATGACCTAATCCTCACCATTTATGTATTCGAATTTACTCATGACAACGGATCCAAAAGTAAACATTCGAAAGTTCGTGGTGTCCAATATTCATATCAATGAATAACATATGAGTTTGGTTGGAAGCCGTCCACCATATATACCAGTATATTACCAACACTCATATTTGTCTTAATGTATACAATATTCCCATATTGTTTAACCGACAATGGACATGTTTAGAATAACTAAATATTCAAGGATTTAAACATACAAACATAGGGCCACAATAATTATATGAAGATAACAAACATCAAATATCTTTATTCATCAGAAAATAATTAAATTGTCTTACAATCCCAAATTATCCAAATACTACGATAACACAGATTACATGAGACTATTAGCTGGAAGCAAACCAATTACATGAGTTAACATGGAATGCTTTTTGAGGTCTAACGCCTTTGTGAAGGGGTCAACTAAATTGTCGTCTATGTGAACTTTATCCAGACTAACATCACCCAGTTCAATCACTTCTCTGAGGTAGTGAACTTTGGAACGATAATGTTTCGCACCTTTAGTGATTCCTGGTTCATTAGCTATAGTAATGGCTCCGGTATTGTCACAATACATCGTCATAGGTTCATTATTTGTGGGAACAACACCAAGCCCAGAAATAAACTTCCTAATCCAAACTGCCTCTTTAGCAGCCACCGAAGCGGCTATATACTCAGCCTCTGTAGACGAGTTAGCATGGATGGTCTACTTTGCGCTTTTCCAGCTTACAACACCTCCATTCAGCATGAAAACATATCTCGTCTGAGACTTCGTGTCATCAGCATCCGACCATCCGTAAGATATCCAGCATCAGTGTAGCAAGCAACCCTGAGCTCTCTTTTCATTTCTCCTCCATAAACAAGAAACATGTCTTTGGTATGCCTAAGATACCTCAGAATGTTCTTAACAGCAGTCCAGTGAGAATCACCAGGATTTTGCTGAAATCGGCTAGTCATGTTCTGAGAGAACGCAACATCAGGTCTCGTACATCTAACAACATACATGATTGATCCTATTGCCGAAGCATAAGGAACTCTTTGCATGCGTCTCACCTCATCAGGTGTTGATGCTCCTTGAGTCTTAGATAATTTTGATTTAGTTTGCATGGGAACAAAGCCACGTTTGGAATTGTCCATGTTATACTTCTTCAAATCTTATCTATGTAAGCACTTTGACATAAACCAATTAACCGTCTAGGTCTATCACGTATGATCTTGATTCCAAGAATATACGCAGCATCTCCCAAATCCTTCATGGAAAAACACCTTCCAAGGTAAGCTTTTACACTTTGCAACATTGGAATGTCTTTTCCCATCAACAATATGTCATCGACATACAGGACAAGAAACACTACGCTACTCCCACTAGCTTTGATATATACACATGGCTCATCAGGATTTTGATTGAAACCAAATTTCTTTATTTCATCACCAAACCTCTTGTTCTATTGCCTTGATGCTTGCTTAAGTCCATCAATGGATCTTTGAAGCTTACATACACGGTTTGGATACTTTGGATCAACAAAACCCTCAGGTTGCTTCATATAGACTTCTTCGTAAAGCAGTCCATTGAGGAAGGCGGTTTTAACATCCATTTGCCAAATCTCATAGTCATAGAACGCGGCTATGGCTAAGAGAATCCTTATAGCTTTGATATCCGCAACAGGAGAGAAGGTTTCTTCATAATCAACCCCGAAGGTTTGAGTGAAGCCCCTCGCTACATATCAAGCTTTAAAGGTGTGTACATTGTCATCCATGTCGGTCTTCTTCTTGTACAACCACTTGCCACTAACGGTTCTAGCGTTAGGGGGAAGGTCAACTAAGATACAGACATCATTGTCTTTCATGGATTGCATCTCCACATTCATATCATCCAGCCATTTGTCAGATTCAGGATCTGCCAATGCAGCCTTGTAGTTAGTGGGTTCATTATGATCCCCTAACTCATGTTCCTCAGCGTCATCTTTCCCTTTGGTTCGCACAACCAAAAAATTATTCTGAGGTTATAAACACATACGGTCAGGAGCACGCCTAGTCCTTGCAGACTTTCGAATGGGAGCTATATCACTTATAGGTTCATCAATTTCTTGATCATCCTCTTCATGATTGCTAGTGTTTTCAGAAGGATGTATATCTTCATCTTGAATTACTTCAAGATCTTCTATACTCCCACTTGCTTCTTGATTCATAAGATTGCTCTCTAGGAATTCAGCATTACGAGCAACAAATACTTTGTTCTTGGGTGGGTAATAGAAGGAGTAACCCATTGTTTCCTTTGGGTAACCTACAAATACACCCTTAACAAATCGGGGCTCTAGTTTGTCCGGTTTGATAAGCGTGTCACGCTTAACAAGAGCCTCACATCCCCAGACCTTTAAGTAAGACAACCTAGGGGCTTGCCCATACCATACTTCGTATGGAGTCTTTTCAACCTTCTTAGTTGGAACCATATTGAGTATGCAAGCAGCAGACTCAAGAGCATAATCCCAAAAGGATTTTGGAAGAGTTGTTTGGGCCATCATGGAACGAACCATATCAAGTAAGGTTCTATTTCTCCTCTCAGACACACCATTGTGTTGTGGTGTATATAGAGGAGTTCTTTGGGAAACTATTCCATGTTCCATAAGATGCTCTAGAAATTCATAACTCATAAATTCACCTCCACGATCCGAACGTAGTGCCTTTATGGTTTTACCGAGTTGATTTTCTACTTGCTTTTGAAACACCTTAAATGTTTCAAACATTTCATGTTTATGCTTTAGCAAGTAAACATAACCATAACGACTAAAGTCGTCAGTGAAAGTGACTAAGTAACTTGCACCTTGTCTTGACACGATTCTGAATGGACCACATACATCGGTGTGGATTAGTCCAAGTAGATCTTTAGCCCTCTCCACTTGATGTGAATAAGGTTTACATGCCATCTTTCCAGATAAACATGAAACACACTTGTCAAAGGAGTCATCATCGTTTGACTTAAGCAATCCATCAGATTGTAACTGCTTAATGCGCTTTTTGCTTATGTGGCCAAGGCGACAATGCCATAGCAATGTAGAGTCCAAATTAGATTTGGCCCTTTTTTTGCTTATAGCATACATAGAACTATTGTTTGCATTAGAATCACACATATCAATTTCATAAATACCATTACTAGGAATAGCACTAAAATAAAACATATTATTTTTCGAAACCGAAATACTTGCATTATTCTCAAAACGATTAACAAATCCATCGTCATACAAACATGAAACTGAAACAATCCCTCTAGAAATAGAAGGTGCATAATGACAATTATTCAAAATAACAACTAGTCCACTAGGGAGAAATAATTGAAAAACACCAATGGCTTCAACAGCTGCACGATGACCATTGCCCACGTACAGATTCAAAGCTCCTGGCTTCAGCTTCTTACTTATCCTTAGACCCTGAGTAGTATTACAGATGTGAGTACCACAACTAGTGTCATAAACCCACGATTTATTAGGAAAAGTAAAGAGTTCTATAGTGAAGATACCTGAAGTGCTAGCTCCGTGAGAGGACTTCTTTTTCTTCCACAACTCAGCGAGATACTCTGGACAGTTTCTCTTCCAATGACCAATGTCACCGCATTGGTGACAAATGGCATCCTTAACAAGATTCTCTCTTCTTGGTGGAGGGGGAATCTTGGCTCAGGGAGTAAAGTTAGCTACTTTCTTCCCTTTACCACGATTCTTACCCTTCGCAGCATTAGACGGTTTAGCCTTGTTAGGCTTTTGAATTCTTCCTGCCCTAATAGCATTAATGGTATTAGGAGTAGCAGGTGCAACCTTCTATGGCAACGTTTTCTCATGTAGCTTTAGCATGGCATGCAATTCTGGTATTGTCTTCCCCAGGCCATGCATATTGTAGGATATGTAAATCTTGCTTATGTTTTAGAGAGAGAAAGAGATAGAAAGATGGTGGATTTCACACAATTCTAGAGAGAGAAACAAAAGTTTACTATGTGTAAAAATGAATAACCACTCACCCTCTCCATCTAAGGAGAGGGTTTATATATACCCAAGCCCTTGTCATGGGCTTGGGCTTACATTTGGGCCGGCCTACACATGTTGTAGGCTAGGCTTGGGTTTGTTTGTTAAATAAAGATAAGTAACTAAACTATGAGCTATTACATGGACTATTGTTGGAGTGACCGATCCTTCTTAATACGTAAAACGTATTTCCAACAATCTCCCCCTAAGGGAGGTCACTCCAAACAAGGGCATTACCCAAGTTACAATAATAAGATAAACCTAGCATACTATGCTTGTCTTGAGCTCGTAGTCTTCGTCTTTTTTTTCTTTTCAGGTGAACATGCTGATGTGATCATTGATATCAATCTTGAGCATTAATCTCTTGCCTTGATCTTGTGCATCCATCACTTGTGATCTTCGCCTCTTCGTGACCTCACGTCCTACATACTTATACCTTAGTAATTCTTGAAAGCTTCAGAGTTTGATACAACGGAAGACTTAACTTTTAGGCTTTCTTGAATTAGATGAGGTATTAAGTGCATAAAGTATAAGCATGCGGGGACGACTTCTTCTTGGATCCCGCAACGCCACCGTCTTCAAATGCCGCAACATAAGTAGACACGAACGAAATGGCTTTGAACATTTCATTCTAATTCGGTAGCATTTTACCACCGGTCGGTGAAGACCGTTGGACGATATAAAATATCGTACTTGTGGCAGGTAGATTTAATTAAAAATCTCCTTGACAAGATTTCGCGGGTAAACCCGTTCTCTTTACTCGACCGTCCAGAGCTGACTGCGAACGTAAAGAGTGAATCATTTGGATAAAATTATCCGCATGATTGAAGCCGTCAATTCTGATTCCTGGAACAAGTTTGATTCATTAAAGAATCGCACCATCGTTGCTTTCCAGTTGTCACGAGCTTGATTCATATTGAATCATGCAAGTTACCTACCAAGTGCTGTTTGAGGTTAACACTAGAAGGATTTCCACTCATCACTGTGAACACTAAGGTATCACTCTGAGTGTTCTGACAAGATCACTAAGATATTGCGTAGAGGCCTGGAACGTGTTTAAATTCATTTAAGAATTAAACCACTGTTGCTTTCCAGTTATCACAAGTTTGATTCATAAAGAATCGCACAAGTCACCTACCATGAGCTTTTTAATGTTCGCTCAAGAAGGATTTCCATCTTCATTGTAAATACTTTCATATTACTCGGATGTTCAGGCAAGATCATGAAGATTTTGTGTAGGACTTTTAAGATCTTTCTTACTTTTCACAGTGTGTGAAGAAGCAAGGAAATATGAAAGTGTGTCCTAATGAGATATTTGATGATCTCAAATGGCTCTAGACTCGATCGTGCATTTTGGATTTTAGTGATCGGAGGCTGGAGAGGAGTGCCACCTTTTCAATACCAATTTATTCGGAGTGAATAAATCAATAGATAATGCGTTGTCTCTGTGTGATTAAAACAAATACCTTTTGAGAGATATCTGAGTTAGCTGGGATGGGTTGTGAATTGCATCACTGGGTCCATGATGTCTTATCTTCAATATCAAGCATCATTTAAAGTGATCTTAATAGCGTATGTATTGACTCGGTTTCTGCCTAAGGTTGTAAGGAGGGCTTCTTTCTTTACACCCTTTATCTTTACAATTCTTTTTCATTCTTCAACCCCTTCAATGCTTACCAATACGTCATAACTATCACCTTGTTGTGATTGTTCCAGTGCTAACTTAAGTACTTGGTCGGCATTCAGCTACGTTCACAATCTTTCTCCATCTTTCCTAAGGACTACTATTTCTAGCTATGGAATGTCCTTGGGAAGATTCCTCTGGTTCTGGAAGAATCATAGGACTTAACCTATCCTACCATCCTTATGTCACCACAATCTTCATCGTCGTGAAATAAATGGGTTTTGGGTAAGTATATGTCACCATGAAAATCCATTTTGATATGCAAATCCGTTTTGCTCCCCCTTAACATATGCCACGATATTCGAAAACATTTCGCATATGTCAGGATGAGCCAGCACATTAGGTCAAACCATTTTTGATAATTTCCCATATTAAATCACAGTTTCTCCCCCATATTAAAAATATTAACCCAATCGATGTTTTTAATATCAATTGATTTAATGAAGTTTTAACAAAGGTTTTGGGAAGAAAAATGCAAGTCCGTTTTAATCTTCATGATATCAAATTGTATGAGATATGATACCGATTTGTAACATGATCACATATTCACCATATTAGAAAGGATTGACAAGGTTGGACCTGATTGATGAGAACATCATACGAAAAGATCATATGTTGGTCGCCTCGTTACGTCTGAAGTCATCTCTTGACACCACATGTACGATTGGTATTGTTGTCTTGACACCAGTTAGTGAGCTTGGCACGTTCGGCATCGAAGATTCTGAATGATTGACAATTGCTCCCCCTCAATTGTTGACCCGTGTTCTATTGAAAGAGTTGTAGTCGTCGTTTGAGTAGTCGTATCGTCGAGTATGTAGATACCAATTGTAGATTGCTATGGTTGTAGAGATGATAACTTCATAAAATCAAGACTTCTCTTGTTTTAACAAATAAATGCACTGAAGCGTACATAGATTTGTGTTAGACCAAGTTATAAAGTAAACTTGATCCCTTACAAGGTTTTAAAGTAAACCTTGCCCGAGAAAATTAATTTCCATTGTCAGCCAAAGCTTTCATTAGAAATACTTGACTTTAATGTGAAAACCGGGTTGTAGTCAGAAATAACCACAAGCCATATAGGCATGTTTTATGAAATATTTACAACTTTTGTACGAACTCTATTTATGGCACCGTGTCAATATTAATCAACATTTCTAAGGCCGTAAATATTATCGTACCAAAAGACATGCCTTTGAAAAATAAAGTAAAAATATTTTTGGATTTTCTGAATTTTTCAATTTTTATGGTTTTTATATGGTTTTATATTTTTGTATTTTGCTTTTGTGGATAAAAATATAAACGATATATACAGATGATCACCAAGGATATGGAGAATAGTTTACCACCACTATTCTTTCGCTTCATCTACCAATTCCTTTAGAGTTTCAGGCGAGAAAGTTCTCATTCCTAGCTTGTCGGCCAAAAATTCAATTCGAGCGTGATCTAAAGCCTTCTTGAAAATATATGGCAGTTGATACTCAGATCGGACAAAGTAAAGCTCGATCACTCCATTTTCCACTTGCTCCTTGATGAAGTGGTAACGAATGTCAACGTGCTTCGACCGGGAGAATTGAACGTTGTTGCAGCATAAGGCAATTGCACTCTTGTTGTCGCAGTACATCGAAATTTTGTTGAAACCTAGACCATAGTCGGTTAATTGCGATCTCATCCAAAGAATTTGAGCACAGCAACCGGACATAGCTATGTATTCTGCTTCCGTACTTGAAATTGCAGCGCTTTTCTGCCTTTTCGATGCCCAACTGATTAGTCGATCTCCTAGTAGTTGCATAGTTCCACTCGTGCTACGCCTTGTATCTTGACAACCCGCGTGATCTGCATCTGCATATGCCATTAGTGCAATAGAAGAGTCCTTCGAATACCAAAGTCCCCGATTAATGGTTCCTATAAGATATCGAAAGATCCGTTTCACAGTGGCCAAGTGTAACTCAGTAGGTCGAGTTTGATACCGAGCACACATACATATAGCAAACTGAAGATCAGGTCGACTAGCTGTGATATACAGAAGAGTACCGATCATACCACGATAAAGTGTCAGATCAACGGCAACTCCATGTGGATCTTCATAAAGCTTAGTTCGTTCCACCATTGGAGTATCCACGGGGTCGCAAGATTCCATCTTATATTTCTTAAAAGATTCAAGGGCATACTTGGATTGATTGATAAAGATGCCTCTGGGACTCTGAGATATCTGAAGACCTAAGAAGAATGATACCTTGCCCATCATTGACATCTTAAACTTGGAAGACATGAGTTTCCCAAATTCGTCGGATAAAGTTTGGGTCGAGGCTGCAAATATAATATCATCAACATATATTTGTACCATAATCATATCTTTACCTCGTTTCTGAATGAACATCGTGGGATCCACCTTGCCTTTAGCGAAGCCTTGCGTAATGAGGAATTGTGACAATAGATCATACCATGCGCGTGGAGCTTGCTTCAACCCATAGAGAGCCTTCTTAAGCTTGTACACATGATTAGGATATTCAGGATTCACAAAACCATCCGGTTGTTGAACATAGACCTCTTCCTTGATTTCACCATTAAGAAATGCCGTCTTCACATCCATCTGATAGACGATCATATTCATATGGGCAGCATAAGCGAGGAATAGTCTAATAGTTTCCAAACGGGCAACAGGTGCAAAGGATTCCATAAAGTCAATGCCCAATAATTGCTTGTATCCACGAGCTACTAGTCGAGCTTTGTTCTTTAATATTCCGCCTAACTCATCGAGTTTCACCTTGTAAACCCATTTCAAAGTGAGTAATTGCACTTGATCCGGGCATGGGACAAGTTCCCATACTTCAAGACGTATAAATTCATTAAGTTCTTCTTGCATAGCTTTTATCCAACAGGATTGAGTAAAATCTTCTTGCCATGTCTTAGGTTCAACTTCAGTGAGAAAAGCATCAAAATGACAAAACATTGCATTTTCTTGTAACTGACTTCGTGTGGATACCGGACGATTAGGGTCACCAATAATAGAATCTATAGGATAATCCTTTGTCCACTTGCTGTCATGTTCACGAATCCGTGGATTAGAGTAATCTGTAGTAGGAGCTTCCTCTGAGGTGGACGACCCAGCTTGATTAGGGTCGGGAATAGGTACACCAAAGAATGGAAGTTCACGCATTTAAGCGAATTCCAAATCGTGATCATCATCATCCTCTTCATCATCAATAGGCATGACATGGGTAGTTGATTCGGGTGTTGGTTGAGAATTACTAGTTGATGGTATATCTTGACCAATTGTAGGTGCAGATGTGTCTGATTGTGCAACGGTTGCTGGAGCAACAACTTCGGTTACCGGAGCTATTACTTCAGGTTCTGGAGCAACGATACTTGGAGGAGTAAAGAATTCATCAAAGAACGATTGAAACAACGTATCCCATTCAGTCCTAGTAGGTGGTGTAAATGATGATGAAGTAGGGTTGTTTGGGACAAGACCAGAACTAATGTTGCTGGGTCCCATTTCATGAAGTGCGGGTTTAGAGCTGCTTTGCTCAGAAGCCATTGCTGTCAGCTCTTCAAAATCAACATTCATAGTTTCGAGGATCTTACGAGACTTACGGTTGTAGATTCGGTATGCCTTCTTTGCGGGTGCATAACCAATAAAAATACCAATATCAGCCTTAGGTTGAAGTTTTCCCAAATTGTCACCATCATTATTTGGATAGCAAAGAGAACCAAATACATGAAGATATGATAAATCTGATACTTTTTCATGGAGAAGCTCATAAGGTGTTTTACCATGGTGTTTTACCATGGCGTTTACGAATTAGTGACCGGTTTTGGGTGTACACTGCTGTAGATACTGCTTCTGCCCATAAAAACAATGGAGCCTTTGCGTAAATTAACATCGTTTGAGCAGCTTCCATAAGTGTGCGATTTCGCCTTTCAACGACACCGTTTTGTTGTGGAGTGCGTGCAACGGATGTTTCATGAGATATGCCAACTTCTTCATAATAATCACGCAAGATTTGATTCACAAATTCGGTTCCATTATCTGTACGAATGCGTCGGACAGTAGTGTTGAGACGCACTTGAATCATCTTGAGAAATCCGATGATGAATTTCGGTGCCTCATTTTTTGTTGTAAGAAATTTCACCCATGTAAACCGAGAGTAATCATCCACAATAACGAGGATGTACCTTTTACCACTAAGACTTTCAACACGTATTGGCCCACAAAGATCCATATGCAACAGATAAAGTTTCTCTTGGTTGGTGTCTTCAGTCTTGGGTTTGTATGATTTCTTAGTGCTTTTCCCCATTGTACACGCGGAACACAAATGATCCTTGTGGAATGAAAGTTTAGGAAGACCACGAACAAGTTCGTTTTTCGCCAAATGATTAATAGCGTCAAAGTTAAGATGAGATAACCGTCGATGCCATAACCATGACTTAGTCTTCGATGCTTTGGAGAGAAGACATACGGGAGAAGTGGCCATCATGTCTTGTAGAGACAAAGTATACAAATTATTCCCTCGAGTACCTTTCAATAAATCAACCCCTTCCAAATTACGAATGAAGCAAGTATGCTCTCGAAAAGCAACTTCTAGGTTTGCATCACAAAATTGTCACACAGAAAATAAGTTGTGACCGAGACCTTCCGCGTAATACACTCTTGAAAATATAACATTCCCAATATGATATTCACCGTAACCCATTATCTTTGCAATATGATCATTTCCAAATCTAACCATACCAAGAAACTTGCTGACGGAATTTCTGAGCTGAGAGCGATCTCTGGTCATATGTTTGGAGCAACCAGAGTCCAAATACCAGAGAACAATTTGGACCACCTGTTTTCAATAACAACAGTAGACAATGCATTGGAAACTATTGGTTCTGGAGTGTTAGCAGATACATATATAAGATTATCAGAATTGCTAACATTTGTGTGACCCTTAGATTTCCTACATTTTCTAATGTGAGTTTTAGCACTAACAGGTTTTACTGTTCCAACTTTCTTAGGTTTTGGATTATTCGCGGGCACTATAGTGGGAGTAGACCTATTTAAAGGGTACTTGGTTCCTACAGTAGTGTCAGTGTTCCTAGTTAAAGGATACGCTTGTGTTTTGGTAGCCTTGGTACTCCTAGTTAAAGGGCACGCTTGTGTTTTGGTAGCCTTGGTACTCCTAGTTAAAGGGCACGCTTTCTTTGCTTTAGTGGGAGTGATCCTAGTCAAAGGGCACATATTTCCTACTATAGTGAAAGTTCTACCAGTGGGGCGCCACATCCAACCAACTTGGGTTAACATTTTCCTAGTCGGTTTCCATTCTAATCCATTTTTCCGGGCATACATCTCATTCACATGGTCAATAAGGCAAGAATCATGACGATTAGAAAACATACATTCATTGAAATTCCAACATTTCAAATTAGAATTCACACTAGGCTTAGAACGCTGCACAACCGCAGAGCTTTTAGGTTTAGCTACATGATTCTTTTTATTCAAAACAGAAATAACATTTCTAGGATGGGCTTCTACTTTCTTCTTCACTTAACTACTAGATGGGGGCAAGATCCTATCATTCTTCTTGTTTCTTTTAAGCTTAGATCTTTGAGCCTTAGTAGTGGTGCTTACTCCTATAGAAGGCAACACGGGAATATTAGAAGCTGGTTTTGATTCCGCCTTATCTTTAGTGACCACAGTTTGAGATGGTTTAGTCCTAGGGCCCTTATTAAATGGTGTGACGGCTATAAGGTTCCTTTTGATTGCACTAGAGGACGATGCTGAGATAGTGGCTGCATTATCCACAACATTCTTACCTTTTAGAGTACGAAGTGTTTCCTTTAACTCAGCCAAGACCAGATTTTTATCACAAATTTGTTCCCTCAAATCAGATATTTCCACCGACTTTCGATTCAATTGTTCAATCAAGGATTGATTCTGTGCAGTGGTATTAGCACATGCGGACTTTACTGAAGCGAAGAGTCGTGTATCTTTCTGTTTTAAGTTATCAACTTTGGACAAAATCTTGGAAACTCGATTATGTAGATCAAGTTTAAAATTCTCAGCGGCCTCAAGTACGTTCACACAGTTAAGCTCCTTAGATTTCTCTATTTCTATCTGCAAAGATTTAGCAACTTTGTCACTTGGCTGACGCTGTTTTGATTGTAAATTCAATCGAAAATTCTTTTCAAAGTTTGCATCATCGATATTAACACCTTCGAATGACGTTTTAAAGATTTCTTGAATAAATTGTTGCTTGCATTCAAGCGAAATACAATGTGTTTGAATCTCATCAAAACGTTTTGAAAGCGAAGAATATGAATCTTGTAGCTTTAAAAATTTAGCGTCAGATTCGTGACAAGTACTATCTACCACATTATCCACATATTCAACATTATGCACAATAGAATCATTATCAACACTTTTATTCATATAGACGGAAACAATGTCATGAGACATCACTTGCTTCAGAAGCTGATCATTTTGGCGTAAAACCCGTTCTATTTCAAGTAAACTGTTTTCATAAGCATCATCCATTTCATTGAAAACACGTCTAACTTCTTCTATTTCCAAAAGCAAATCTTGATCAAGATTACTAAGACAAGCTTTAACATTCTTTACAAACAGAACAATTTCGTCTTGGAACGCAGCTCTAGTGTGCTCAAAGTTCCATTCACCTTCCGCTATGGCCGTGGCCGTCGTACGTTCCAAAATGACCTTGTCAAAATCGGCTAAGTGTTGGTGTACCGCATTTAAGCTATCAGACGCCTTACTTACCGGTGGAATTAACTTCGTTAAATCCGTTTTGACAAGTGTAGGAGACGTACTAGGAGGGTTTTCATTTGACAAACTTTGGGGCACAAGAACTGTCAATTCAGCTAATTCCTTTTGTAAGCGAATGCGGGTCTTTTTAGACAATTGTTCTTTGTTATATTGATCATAATCAATCGTATGGAATTTTGAAAGCATTTTAGAATGAGTTTCTTCCGCAAGTGAGATTGTCTCCTCAGTACTACGAACAAAAGGTGCTTCTTTCGATTTTCCAATTATGGTCATATCATAAAGTCCGAGAATATATTCCTGAGCTTGTTTTGCATAATCGGGATTAGGTGGTAAATCTTGAAGATGCTTAAGTTCGAGTTCTTTAAATGATTTAGTTAAAAGATGAACCTTTTCTGTGGAAGCGGATTGTTTTAAAAGCTGTTGTTCTTTGAATTTAAGAAGTTTGGTAGCATTAATTTCCGATTCAAAACTTTTTAGACTCGAGAGTTTCGAAATCCATTTTAAGTTTCTGAAAATCATTGACAACCGACTCTTTTGCTTTTAATTCATTGGAAAGATTAGCTTTTAATGATTCTATTTCTTTCAAGTGTTTAATCTTTTCAAAACGAAATTGGTCAAATTCAGAATAAGTTATTTTTTCAGATTGAGGGACCATTTCAAAAGCTTTGACCTTTTCTTTATGCACCGCAAGCTCAACAGTTAGGGTGGAATTCGTATCTACGGATTGTCTGAGTGCCATATGCATTTGATCAATAATATGTTTAGGCACCATGACCAAATCATGTTGAGCATAAGATTCCATACCCGTCGTAGCATTTGGTTGAGGTTCACTCAAATGTGTAGGATTGGGTACCACATCATTTGAATTACTAGTTCTCGAATGCTGTTCGAGGTTGTCATTTTCATGCCCAACTTGATGTTGGTTATCATCAATATTATTAGATGTGGTTGGTACCTCACTGACGACATCAGAACCGTAGTGAGAGAGATTAGCAACGAGAGCAGCTTGGGCAGAGTGAATGTCATCACAATCCGAATCATATGCGTCAAGATCATCTGCTTGATAAGCTGCATTAGAAGTGGAAACGACTGCAATGCCTTCATTGTCTGCTGCCCCTGGGTCTGCAAGAAATGCTAACTCTTCTGAATCCAAAATCTTTCCCTTTGACTGAGCATCGACCAAATACATCTTCTCACGAAACCATGCATCATCCCTCCTACATTTCGGCTGAGTGCATTCCCTAGCCATATGACCTTGTCCTCGGAAATTGTAGCAAGTCACAACCTTTTTAGGACTAATGGGGCTTCTATTTCCATTAGCTTGAGAATTCACAGCTTGAGCATTCATAGTCCTTGTAGGATTTCCATATGAAATTTGCCTTCCCTGAATAGGTTGCACTGTTACTTGACCATCTTGAACAGTAGCTTGTTGTCGAGGATTTGAAGAGGCGCGGAGCTGATTGTTTGTTGGTGGAAATCCTCTAGTTGCAACAAGTTTTGACAAGTAGGCAGTGAGATGGTTTAGAACACCAGCTGGCGTATCATTTGGAGTAAAGACCGGTGCTTGGATTGGTGGAAGTTCATTAGAGTAGAAAGCTTGTGCCAGTTGTGCTTCTATTGGAAAATATCCTTGCTGAGGAGTATAGCTCATTCGAGAAGTGTTGGATTGTGATGGTGATGTATGATATGGTGGTTGCTGTGGAAAAGATTGTTGATGAACACTTTGTTGAAATGCTTGTTGTGGCATCATTGGTGGTAGATAAGATGGTTGCTGATAGGTGTGTGGTGGTGGTTGCTGCAAGTATGATGGTTGTTGATAAGTATAAGCCATGTTTTGTTGAGAAGCATACATGTCAAGTGGATCATGAACTTGAGGTGTAGAGAACCGAGCCTCAATAACATGGCATTCGTGTTGTTGAAGAAAAGCTTGAAGTTGATCCACATTGGTGTTATGCAAGTCCTTAGCCAATTTAACATCCGTCATGTACTTTTTCCATTCTGAAGGAAGAGTGTTCAAATACTTGGTGTTCAATTGAAAGGTAGGAATTGCCATGTCATAGATATTGAGCTCATTCAACAATAGGGTAAATCTCAGATAGTAATCATTGAGAGTCTCCCCTGGCACATAGGCAAACTTATCAAAAGTATCATAAAGCTTACACTCTCGTTCTTGTTTAGTTAACGAGGTGCCTTGCATGAGAACACGAATTCTATCCCATAACTCTTTGGAAACTTTATGTTTGCTGACGAGTTTGTAGACATCTGGAGGAAGGGCTTGGAGAATGATATTGGTAGCTTGTTTATCACACTTGTCTTGTATTTTAGCATCTCCAGTTAGTTCACCCGTAGTGCGAGGACGAGTAACAGCACCTTCCGTCACAGTACCATATACCAATGGTCCACTGAGCACCGATGCCCAAATGAGATGTCCATTCTCTTTGTTCAACATATAAAGTTCCATTCGGGAAGCCCATTCCTCATACATAGTCTTCACCAACATTGGTGGACGATTATCCGTACCCGAGAGGATGGACTTATCCGTAAGAGATGTGTACTCCATTTCAATAAGTTAAGGTTTACAAATACTAATCGAACAATGAGAGAAAGTAAATGTGTTTATTGTTTTGAGTTGAAGTCGAGAAACAATGTTAAAATCCCCTAAAATATGTTCTCGATAAACCAAAAATTCTGTTAGCCTCAAAATATTGAGTCAAACAAGAATGCTCGGTCATATGTTTATTATGTATCGTATTTTAGAACGTTGTAATAGGTAGTATATTAGTCATGTTATTACGGGCTTAACTTTAAGCTAAGGTTCATTAATAAGTAACCAAAGCCCAAAAGGAAAGCCCGACCCATGATCATATAGCCCATAAGCTACATGTAAGCAAGGCTATATAAACCTCTCCTTGCATGTAAGGAGAGGTTGGTTGGTCATTTCATTTTCTTCTAATCTAATATTCCACAAGTTTCACCAACCATTTTCTCTCTACTTTCTCTCACTTCTTTCTCTCCCTAGAATTCTTCTCATATCTTCCTTTCTTTCTTTAATTCGTGTAGTATAACAATCTTATATTAGGGACAACAATTGGTATCAATCGCCATGGGGTAGTTTTGTGATTGTTTTTGAGTTTTCATTTGATTTCATCCTTCTTTCTTTCTCGAATTCATATTTCTTTGTGCTTTTCGTGTTCTATATCTTGCTACAAATCTTCTGTATACTTGTTGTAGAGATTTGGTTGTTTGGTTTGGTTAAAAACACGATCTTGTTGCCTAAAAGTTGCTAAATTTGTTGCCTAAAAGTTGCTAAAATCGTTGCCTAAAAAGTTGGAAAAAAGTCCCTTATTGCGACAGCTAGAATTTCGGAAAGGTAAGTACGGTTTCGATCGCAATAACCCTAGGGTTTTACTTTGCGATCAGTATTGCGATAGCCCGTTATTCCGATCTGAACATTCCGATCGTTATTGCGATCTGGATTGCGACGGATTTAAGGCAATCTTGAAACGTTACTCTGCCCACATTGCGACAGCCACATTCCGATCTGGGATTGCGATCTGGCATTGCGATCTGGGATTTTGATAGGTACACATTCATTGCGATCTAAAGGACATTCCGATCTGAACATTTCGACAGTACATTGCGATCTAAAGGACATTCCGATGGGCATTCCGATGGCACATTCCGATGGACATTCCGATGACATGTTTAGCTAAATTTTGTTTGAGTATTTTGTAGACTTAGCCACCATCTAGACTAGTTTTGGAACGTAGTTTACACGAAGATAAAAAAAAAAAAAAAAAAGAGTTAAAATTTTTAGGTCAATTAAAATCAAATTTTTTCCATACTAGTTTTAGGACATTTCTAGCTCAATTTCAAAATTTGGTGATTACAAATTTTTTAGGTCTACCGTTTTGTCGGACTGAGGAATTTATTGTCGGGCTGAGAAAAAAAAAATCGCAATTTTCGGAATTTCAACAACCAAACAATCACAACACAACTACTTAAGATCCACATTCGATTCATCATTTCAGAGAATATTGAGATGGATTCTACTGCCGAATACCGTGTGACGAACAACAACATAATGGTGGCAGGTAACAAGGAAAGACCACCAATGCTTGTGTCGGGTCGATATGATCAATGGCAATCCCGTTTTATACGTTACCTTGACACAAAACCTAACGGTGATGCTTTAAGGCAATGTATTTTGGAAGGACCCTATAAACTCTCAAGGATTCAAGTTCCTGCAGTACCAGCCACAGACACGAGTGATGCACAACCCGCATATGAACGTGATGAGAAGAGGACCGACCTCACCCCAGAGAATCGTGCGTGGTTTGATGCAGAGAAGGAAGCAATCTACTTAATTCTCAGTGGCATTGGAGATGAAATTTACTCTACGGTTGACGCATGTCCTACTGCTCAAGAAATGTGGACGGCCATTGAAAGATTGCAACAAGGTGAATCACTTAACAAACAAGATGTGAAAACTAAGATGTTTTGGAACTTTGGCAAGTTTACATCAAAGGATGGGGAATCAATTGATTCTTATTACTCCCGATTCTACAAGATGATGAATGATATGACCCGAAACAACTTGCAAGTTTCCACCATGCAAGTCAATGTCCAATTTCTACAGCAACTTCAACCAGAGTGGACACGGTTTGTCACCTTGGTCAAACAACAACAAAAGTTAGACGAAGTTTCATATCACAAGCTCTTTGACATCTTGAAACAATTTCAAAATGAGGCAAATGAACTTCGAGCTGAACGAGTTGCAAAGATTTCCAATCCACTTGCTTTGGTGTCTACCACTCAACATTACCCAGATTATCACTCCCGTACTTCAAAGACCTACTCTACTCAATCATCATCACCACGATCATCCATTGTCTCCAAGTCACATGTTCCAACACGATACCGCGGCAAAGAAGTTGCAAGAGCACCATCACCCATACCTGAGCAATCATCCGAAGAAGACAGTGATGAAGAAGTAGCTCAAAGGGATAGGGAATTCAAGCAACAAATGGCTTTCGTTATGAAGCAATATAAGAAAATCTACAAACCCACCAACAACAACCTTCGAACATCTTCAAACTCGAGGAACACCCATGCACAGAGTCCTCCAAGGTATGACACACGAAGACGTGTTGAGAGTCCTCCAAAGTATGATCGACAACCTAAGTATGATAATCAGAGGGTGGCTACTGTTGTTGGAAATAGGGAAACTGTTGGGACTCAAGTTGTGCAACAAAGTGGGATTCAGTGTTTTAACTGCAGAGGTTTTGGGCATTTGGCCAAGGAATGCAGGCAGCCAAAGAGGGTTAAAGATTATGGTTATCATAAGGAAAAGATGCTGTTGTGCAAGAAAATGGAAGCTGGAATCAAGTTATCAGCTGAGGAAGGAGAAATGCTTGACGACACAGATGATGAACTCTCCGACCAAGAACTCGAGGCACATTATTCATACATGGCAAAGATTCATGAGGTCCTTAACGTCACTGAAGATGACAATGGTCCTATCTTTGATACCGAGCTAATTGATAAGGTACAAGATGATGCTGAATATAATGTGTTTGGTGATACACATGAGCATAGTGATCTACCAACAACAGTTACTGACACGTGTATGATGGAAACGGTTGATAGCAATACCACACCCGATTCATCAGACATGTGCAATAATGAGTTTGAGGATGATCAACATGCAAATGAGTATGATGACGAGGAGCGTGTCACGCTTGCTAATTTAATTGCTAGTTTACAAAAAGATGTCAATGAAAATAGAAAGAATCAAAAGCAATTAAAGAAGGCAAACGCAGCGCTCACTCAAAACTTTGAAGAATGCAAAGCCGCTCTTATAAAATCTAGTGAGACTATTGATAGTTATAGGGCTGAGCTTCTTCAAAATACCAACGAGCTTGAGGGGTACAGAAGTCGTGTCATCAACGTTAAAAAGGACGATTTTGAAAATAAATACAATGAAGCTCTTGCTTTGTTAACTAAAGAAAAACGTCAATTTAATGTTTTATTAAGTGATGAACGTCAAAAAACGTACCTTGCCACAACTAAAGTTAATGAACTTGAACAGAGGATTTCTATGAAAACCACCGATTCTGCTAAAATTCTTGACGAGAAGAAACAAGAGGTTGAAACATTAAAACAAGATTTCAAAAATAGACAAAACAAAGATACTGAAAAAGTAAAGGATCTCGAAGAACAAGTCGATTTTTTGAAAAAAGTTGTTTATAATACACATGACTCTATTCAAACCGTAAGAATGATAGCACCTCGGTCGTTTTTCAAAGGTCAACCTAGCTTTGCCACCCCCAAGTACCTCGAACAAGCTCAAGCTGCAAACCCCCATTTATATCTTGACGAGTCCGAATGGATCAATCATGATTGCCCTGTAGCTAACCTCGATAGTGAAGAGACGTCCCTTTGGGATGAGGAGAGTAGATCACCGGTCAATAAAGATTTTGTGAAACCATATAACTATGCTTATGAAAACAGTCTTTATGGTCTTTTCACTCCACAAAAACAGAAGTCTCGTGAGGAATTATTTTTAGAATGCAAACAAAAAAGAATTCAATGGAAAAAAGCTTTTGCCACTAAGAGGAAAACTAATGTTTTTAAATATATTAACTATTTACCTCTAGATGCTTCTAAAAGCAAAAGTAGAAAAATACTTGGTTTTCTTAAACACCACGTTAATAATGTTCAATCAATTGTTGAAAGCGATTGGGAGAAACGTCAAAAGGATAAGTGGAAAACCGAGATTTCTCACGACATAACTGTGCTTGTGAAAGAACTTTTAATACCAAATACGAAGATAATAAAAGAACATGTTCTTGAGTTTGAAAATTTAATTCAGTCTGAAATGTTTGATGATTTGAAATATGTTGAGTCTCTTGAAAAAGAAATTGATGACCTTCAAAATGACAAATCAGAATTTTCAAACGAATATGATCTACTCTTAGAAGAATGTCTCTCCAAAGATATTTTGTGTGTTACTCTTCAATCTTGTGCTGATATCGATGAATATTCTGATGTTGCATGCAAATATCTTGATAAAATCAAAGAGTGTGAGCGTCTTGAACTTGAGCTTTCGAAACATAAAGAAAATGTTGATAAAAAGGCTTTTGAGTTACTTCAACACAAAACTGATTTCCTTCAAAAACATTGTCATTCTCTTGAACTTGCTTTGCAAAAAGACGTTGGTAGTTTTCCACATGATAATAAATTGCAAGAAAAACTTTCCCAAACGTTTCGAGAAATGAACGAACAGAATTTGGAAATTAAAGGGTTGAAAGCTCAGTTACAAGACAGGGACAGAGCGATAGCAGAGTTACAGAAACTCATTGCTAAGATGGGTGGGAAGATTGTGGAACCTAGTGTTAAGAAACCTGTCGTAAGACAACCCAATGCTCAAAAAGTGACTAGACCCTCTGTCTTGGGAAAACCATCTGTTTTCTCTAATTCTGCATTTGCAAAACCTGCGTTTGCCCCCAAGACGGATGGGAAGGATAGGTTACCACAAAACACTCCCAAAACACATATTCGATCACAAAGCATTAAGAACACAAATGTGGTTAAACCAGGGATGTATAGATTGGCCACTACAGCTACACACAACAAAGAAAGTCAATCACCTCATACTTCTAGAAACACTAATAGACGTGTGTCTTTTACTACAGGAGTAGTCCCCACTGATAGAGTTAGCCGGCCTCAGCTTAAGAGCACTCACATGAATGAAAAGGGTTGGGAAAACAAAAGTCAAGGGAAGAAGAAGACTGTAGAAGACCACCCTAGGATTTTTAATGTTTCTAAGAATAAAACGTCTGTAATCGCGTGTAATGACGATTTGAATGATTTGACTTTGAATGCTATGAAAGTTAAGTTTGTTTGTGTGAAATGTGGAAAGTGTGCTAATGCTAATCATGCTATGTGTGTTTCGAATAATGTCAAAGGCGTAGAAACTAGAACTAAGAAGCAAACTGTGATGCCTATTAGTGCTAGAAAACCCAAACGCAAAGTGAACCATTCTGGTGCAACCCCCCCTAAGAAAAGTAATGCATCAGATTCCACCACTAAGAACCCTAGAAGCAAAATTAGGGAATTATATGAGTCTGCTAGCAAGCCTTGGAAATGGTGGTTTGCTAATCAATGTCCTCCAGGATATAAATGGATGCCTAAGGTTAGGACAGAAAATGTGACTACGAGCGTTAGTGTGCCTCTAAGTCATGAAACTAGGGAAACTAATGAATTGGAAATCACAACTAACATGGAATCCAATTTAGCAAATGCTCCATCGTGTTCTAATTCTTCTGTAGGTGATCGAAGTAATTCTCTTCATAATGGACTCCGGATGCACGAAGCACATGACGGGGAATCTCAAGCTTCTAATTAACTTCGTGGAGAAGTTCTTGGGTACGGTCCGATTCGGAAATGATCAATTTGCACCGATCCTAGGATATGGAGACTTGGTTCAGGGGAATATCACTATCAAAAGGGTTTACTACGTCGAAGGGCTCAATCATAATCTTTTCTCGGTTGGTCAATTCTGTGATGCGGATTTGGAGGTTGCTTTTAGAAAGAAGACATGTTTTGTTCGTGATTATGATGGGAATGACTTACTTACCGGAACACGGGGTACTGATCTCTACACTATTTCACTACAAGACTCCACATCTTCAACCCCAATCTGTTTCATGGCTAAAGCTTCAACGACTCAAGCTTGGTTATGGCATCAACGTTTATCTCATCTTAACTTCGATACCATCAACTTGCTTTCTAAGAAAGATATTGTGCGAGGCCTTCCTAACTTGAAATTCATCAAAGATCATCTTTGTTCTTCTTGTGAGCTTTGTAAAGCTAAACGGAGTAGTTTCAAGACAAAGACTACACCTAGCTCTAAAGGACGGTTAGATCTTCTTCATATAGATTTGTGTGGTCCCATGCGTGTTCAAAGTATCAATGGGAAGAAATACGTTATGGTAATTGTCGATGACTACTCAAGGTACACATGGACTCACTTCTTGAGGTCCAAGGATGAAACACCCGATGTTCTCATCAACTTCCTTAAAGTGATACAACGTGGTCTTCAAGCTCAAGTTAAAGTGGTTCGTACTGACAGAGGTACTGAATTTTTGAATTCAAAACTGAGAAACTATTTTGAAGCTGAAGGAATTGAACATGAAACATCTATTGCTCGAACACCCGAACAAAACGGCGTTGTTGAAAGACGAAACCGTACTTTAGTTGAGGCTGCTCGAACATTATTATCCGCTTCAAAACTTCCACTATACTTTTGGGCCGAAGCTGTGTCAACCGCATGCTACACACAAAACCGCTCCTTAGTTATCCCAAGACACGAAAAGACACCATATCACATAATTAATGATCGCAAACCTTCACTCAAACACCTTCATGTTTTTGGATGTACGTGTTACATTATTCGAGATGGTGAAAATCTGGACAAGATGAAAGAGAAAGGTGATGCATGCATTTTAGTGGGATATGCAACTCAGTTAAAGGGATACAGAGTGTACAACAAGAGAACAAAATTGATAGTTGAGACTATTCATATCAGATTTGATGAATTGCAAGAAATGGCACTTGAACAAAGCAGTTTAAGTCCCGATCCACAACGACAAACGACTTCCGTTCACAACCGCACGGAACTCGGAACTCAAGACCACAGCAATGAACCGTCAAGTTCAAAGCTGGTTCCTGAACATGTTCCTAGAGCAGATATGACAGTGGACACGACACTTGAAGAGTTGGAAATGTTATATGGACCAATGTATGATGAATATTTCACGGGGGAGAAACAAGTTGCATCGAAGTCTTCCGCTGTCACTCATGATAAGAATGATGATACCGTTCATCGTCAACAAAAGGATACAACTTCATCTACTTCAACACGGGTTGTTGCAGATTTACCTCCTCAGAATATCACATTAACAATCGATCCTACAACATCCACAACTACTGTCATTGCTCCAGAGAACACACATCAAGCAGACGATGCATTATCTGACGAAGACGAATTTATCAACCCATTCGGTACACCGGTACACGAAACTGGAGAGTCTTCTACTCGCCATGTTGATCCGTCAAATATGCATACGTTCTATCAACGACATCCGTCAACACATCATTGGACCCGAGATCATCCTTTGGTTCACGTAATTGGAAACCCTTCACAGCCTGTTCGTACAAGACGACAACTAGCAACCGATGGCGATGTTTGTATGTTCGCACTCACCGTGAGTACTGCTGAACCGAAAAACATCAAAGAAGCCATGGCTGATCATGCTTGGATTGAATCGATGACGGATGAACTTCAACAATTTGAAAGACTTAAAGTCTGGGAACTTGTTGACAGACCATACGATGTGACTCCTTTAAATCTTCGTTGGATCTGGAAAAACAAGATGGATGAAGAAAACACGATCATCAAGAACAAAGCTAGGCTAGTGTCTAAGGGGTATGGCCAGAAAGAGGGAATTGATTTTGATGAATCATTTGCACCAGTTGCTCGGATGGAAGCAGTCAGGATTTTTCTTGCTTATGCTGCACATAAGGGATTCACTGTCTATCAAATGGACGTAAAGACGGCATTTCTTAACGGTCCTTTGAAGGAAGAAGTCTATGTCACGCAGCCGGAAGGATTCGTCAATCCTCATTATCCTGACAAGGTGTATCGTCTCCACAAGGCACTATATGGACTCAAGCAAGCTCCAAGGGCGTGGTACGACGAGCTCTCGAAATTTCTGGTATCCAAAGGTTTCTCAAAAGGTTCCATTGATCTAACTTTGTTCACTTATAAATATGGGGATGACATTCTGCTTGTGCAAATTTATGTTGATGACATTATTTTCGGGTCTACAAACCCAAAACTTTCAAAATGGTTTGAAAAAGTAATGCACAGCAGATTTGAAATGTCCATGATGGGCGAACTAAAATTCTTTCTAGGAATTCAAGTTCACCAATCCCCAAGTGGTATCTTTATAAACCAAGCTAAGTATTGTCAAGAGATAATCAAAAAGCATGGTATGACTTCATGTGACCCCGTTGGGACACCATTATCAACCACATCCCTAGATGCTGACTTGGAGGGATTACCCATAGATCAAACGAGATATCGTTCCATGATCGGGTCCCTCATGTACTTGACAGCAAGCAGACCAGATATTCATCATGCTACATGCTATTGTGCACGATATCAAGCACGACCCACTGAAAAGCACCTCAAGGAGGTTAAGCGGATCTTTCGGTACCTTAAGAATACCATTCATTTGGGACTCTGGTATCCGAGGGAAACCGGTTTCTTTCTAACGGCCTATTCAGATTCTGATCATGCAGGGTGTCTTGATACACGTAAAAGTACTTCTGGTGGTGCACAATTTCTAGGACAAGATAAGCTTGTGGGATGGTCTTCCAAGAAGCAGGATTGCACGTCACTTTCATCAGCCGAAGCGGAGTATGTGTCTCTATCTGCGTGTTGCGCTCAAGTTCTATGGATGAGAACACAACTCACGGATTATGGCTTCCACTTTGATAAAGTACCTATGTACTGTGACTCAAAGTCTGCCATAGCCATCTCCTGCAACCCGGTACAGCATTCCCGCACGAAGCACATCGATGTCAGATACCACTTCATAAAGGAACAAGTTGAAAGAGGTATCGTTGAATTATACTTTGTTGGAACGGATTACCAATTAGCTGACTTGTTTACAAAAGCTCTGTCGAAAGATAGGTTTGAGTACCTCGTTAGGCAAATTGGTATGAGATGTTTGACTCCAGCAGACCTGGAGATTCTGGCAAAGGTGCCTGCTTGATTTATCTATCAAACATCAACTTGTAAATATCTTTGAAAAAGCAAAATACAAAAATATAAAACACATAAAAGCAAAACACAAAATAAAAAATCTTTCAAAATCCAAAAATATTCTTCTCGACATGTCTTTCAGTATCGATAATATGGACGTGCCTAGAAATGTCGCTCAATAACGACACGGGTGTGTACATAAAGCTCGAATGAAAGTTGTAAATATTTTTCAAAACATGTCATTTCTTCTTTTAATAAAGGAAATTGTCTATTTTGGACAAATATTTCCAAACAACGGGTAGAGCAATCTATCACGGGTTGAGCTTGTCACAAAACATTCAACGTTTTGAGCTCAACACAATGGCTTGTAATCACTTTCAGATTGCAACCCGGATCGATATTCACGGGGGAGTGTACGATTTAGTACCCTTGCTTTAGAAAAACCTTTCGACAAAAAGAATTGATTTTTCAAAAAGCGTTGAACACAATTTTTTCAAGAATTTTTCAATGATATTCAAAATCTTTCAAAAATTGTGTGTTCAACAACTCCCATCCTCAAAAAGCGAAATGTGGATCATATCCTCACAATGACAATTCAATTGGATCAATTTTTGAGGGGGAGCATTTTAAACTTCATGCAAAAGATTAACACATCTTTCTCCCGGAGATTTCAAGACTATTTTTCAAAATATATTTTAATCAAATTTGGTATCTCTAATATCAAAAGATTTTATATATTAGAGATAGGGGGAGAAAATGTGATTAAAATGTGATCTAATATAAGACTCAAGCACTTTCACTCTTACCTACATGTGCGAAACACTTTCGATTATCGGTGCACATGTGAAGGGGGAGCATTTCTGAAACGACAAAACTAGCAAGGTGTTAAATGTTTTTCAAACACTTTGTTAGAATTTAAAGTGGTTTTCATGGTTACGATCAAATACCCACAACATCTTTAATTCACGACATTATTGGTGTCAAAAGGGTGGTTAGGTTTAAGTCCTATGATCCAACCAGAACCGGAGGGATCTTCTCAGGGACAATCCAATAGATTATTAGAAATCCTTAGGAAAGATGGAGTAGAATGTGAACGTAGCTGAATGCCGACTAAGTACTGATGCTAGCACTGGAACAATCACAACAAGGTGCTAGTAATGATGTCTTGGTAAGCATTGAAGGGGTTGAAGAATGAAAAAGAAATGTAAGGATAAAGGGTGTAAAGAAAGAAGCCCTCCATACAACTTAGGCAGAAACCGGGTCAACTCATCATGAAGACAAACTCATCATGGACCCAGTGATGTGAAGCACAACCCTTTCCTAGCTACTCAGGCTTCTCTCAAAAGAAGTTTGTTTTATTGTCACGGAGAACAACATGACTTCTATTGACTTTCTCACTCCGAGATAGTTGATATTGAATAGGTGGCATCTGCTCCAGCCTCCGACCACTAAAAGTGCACAAATAGAGTCTAGAGCCAAGAGATCAATCAAATCTCGTTAGGACACACGGATGAAGATCAAGAGAGTCCTACGCTATATCCTTGTGATATTGCTAGAACACTCAGAGTGATACTACTTAGTATTCACAATGATGAGTGGAAATCCTTCCAGTGTTAACATCAAACAGCACTACGGTAGGTCATATGCAAGATTCTTTATGAATTGAACATGTGCAAAACTGAAAAGCAACAGTGGTTTGATTCTGTATTGATTCAAACTCGTTTCAGGTTTCTACGCAATATCTTTATGGTCTTGCCAGAACATTCAGAGTGATATTCATTAATATTCACAGTGACGAATGGAAATCCTTCTAGCGTCAACCTCAAACAGCGCTACGGTAGGTGACTTGTGAGATTCTTATGAATCAAACTTGTGTCAACTGGAAAGCAACAATGGTAAGATTCGTTAAGAATCAAACTTGTTCCAGGAATTTGAATTGACGACTTTAATCAAGCGGATATTTATCCAATTGATTCACTCTTTATGTTCGCAGTCTTGCTTTGAGACGGTCGAGTAAAGAGAACGGCTAGTACAGCCGCGAAACCCTGTCAAGGAGATTCTTAATTGAATCTACCTGATCACAGGTATGATATTTAATATCGTATAACGGTCTTCACCGACCGGAGGTAAAACTCTACCGATTTAGGACGAATGTCAAAGCCATTCAGTCCGTGTCTATGTTTTGTCTCGAGAAGGTGGCGTCACGGTGTACACAGCAAAGTCAAAGATTCAGAAACCACTTACTCATGCCTAAAGACATATTCAACAATTAATAGTGTGAGCATGTGGATAAAGACACAAGATCGCAAGATGGCAAAGACAAGTCAAGGATGATTTGAAGATCTCAAGCTTAAAGACAAAGTCGAAAGACAACGACAAAGGCTCAAAGATCACAGCATGAAGGAACAAGACTACTATTACACGTTCAAGACTCCTTTATGGCGAGATTAGTAATCTCTACAAATTTCCTAAATGACCAAGGTTTATGACCTCTCATTGGGGGAGATTGTTAGCCTCAAACTATTGAGCCAAACAAGAATGCTCGGTCATATGTTTATTATGTATCGTATTTTAGAACGTTGTAATAGGTAGTATATTAGTCATGTTATTACGGGCTTAACTTTAAGCTAAGGTTCATTAATAAGTAACCAAAGCCCAAAAGGAAAGCCCGGCCCATGATCATATAGCCCATAAGCTACATGTAAGCAAGGCTATATAAACCTCTCCTTGCATGTAAGGAGAGGTTGGTTGGTCATTTCATTTTCTTCTAATCTAATATTCCACAAGTTTCACCAACCATTTTCTCTCTACTTTCTCTCACTTCTTTCTCTCCCTAGAATTCTTCTCATATCTTCCTTTCTTTCTTTAATTCGTGTAGTATAACAATCTTATATTAGGGACAACAAATTCCAAGTCAAAATTACACACGATTTCGAAATTTTTTAAGGAATAATTTTGGATTGTCGGAATGTTGATCGGAAAGTTGTCGGAATAAGCCTATCGGAATACCCTTGATCGGAATGTCCTGGAATACTCTTGATCGAAATGTCCTAATCGGAATACCCTTGATCGGAATGTCCTGGAATATCTTGATCGGAATGTACCAAATTGGAATGTACCAAATAGGAATGTACCTTATCGGAATGTACCAAATCGGAATACCAAATCAGAATGTCCCTTATAGGAATGCACCAAATCGGAATGACCCTTATAGGAATGCAATCGGAATCCCTAAACCCTATTCCGACGACACTGATCGGAATAAGTATAAACCCTTTTTAGATGACTCTGATCGGAATAAATCCCACTTTTCTCGGACAAAACTCAACCAATTCGTGATTTTAAGCCAAAAAATTATCAAAACACCCAAAATTTTGTGTTTTTAACCAAAGTAACTATACCAGATCTCTACCACAACTATGTAGAAGATTTGTATCAAGAAAAAACCATAAAAAACAAAAAAAAATTGGTTCATGTAAAATGGATCAAAATAGGCGTATGAATCAAGAACACAAACACATAAACAATATAATCATCCCATGGCTCTTGATACCATTTGTAGGATATGTAAATCTTGCTTATGTTTTAGAGAGAGAAAGAGATAGAAAGATGATGGATTTCACACAATTCTAGAGAGAGAAACAAAAGTTTACTATGTGTAAAAATGAATAACCACTCACCCTCTCCATCTAAGGAGAGGGTTTATATATACCCAAGCCCTTGTCATGGGCTTGGGCTTACATTTTTGCCGACCTACACATGTTGTAGGCTAGGCTTGGGTTTGTTTGTTAAATAAAGATAAGTAACTAAACTACGAGCTATTACATGGACTATTGTTAGAGTGACCGATCCTTCTTAATACGTAAAACGTATTTCCAACACATATTGTAGTCTTGCACGAACCTGTCATTGTCCTTATTCAGTGAGGCTAAAATTAGGCTAACCAAAAGTTTCAAGGACATGGAGTGACCCAAACGTTCCAAATTCTCTATGTACCCCTTCATCTTCAAGACATAGGAGCTCACAGATTGTACATCCTCATGTTTACACGCGTGAAAGGCACGTGCAACATCAAGAAGTTCTTGATCAGCTTGTTCAGTAAACATGGTTTTCAATTCTTCCATAATTGACCATGCGCCATGACCCTCCAAAAGTTTCTGGAGTTCAGGGGACGTAGTCATGAGCATAAGGCCAGCGATTTCTCTTGACCTTTTGACCCAAGTTAGATGTAAATCTGGGTCTTGCTCTGGTCCTTCATGACCATGAGGCAGAATTTCTGGTTGATCAGGATTTGGTTGCTCAAGGTATTTAACCAAGTCATCAGTTTTGAGCGCTATCCGAAGAGCACGATACCAATCAACAAAGTTATTCTCAGTCAACTTCATCTTTTCAAGGAATGACTTAACAACCGTGTTGTTTAAGCAAGAGTTTTGATTATTCATCTATAAAATAAAAGTTCAACGATTAGTATTTTCGATAATTACATTCTCAAAGAATTAACTACCCAATTAATCATGTTGAGACTAAGATCCTTGCTTGCACTCCCACTTAATATTAGAGGTCCGACCGTCTAGTATCAAGTACGGAAAGAGGTAAGCGACGGGCGTTAATTGCATTACAAGTGCAACTCTTAGATTTATGAGACGATTCATGAAGTTTATTTGTTGTAGAGTGTTTGGATGGGATGTTCTCTCATCTCTTTCGAGCACCTTTGAACATCTCAAACAAACTTGTTCTACACGTAATAAAGTCACGAGTCTGTTTCATCTCATCTTTATGCCTCGGGTTCCGAATCTGACCGGGAACTCGATTTTAAGTCGTACCAATTTGAAGCATGTAATTATTGGCAAAGGTCTGACCAGTGACAAAGATTGCCTCGGGTATGTAATTCGCCCTAGGTCTGACCAGATGACGAAAAACAACAACAAGCGTTTCTAAATTGGATGGCATAGACTTAAAAATTTCAAATAGGTATCACATAAGATTTAGAAAAACAAATGTCAAAGTGTGTAAAAGAATGCATGCAATTCATTCTCTTAACACAAGTTAAGAAAACAATTTATTAACTTTTTGGTTTAGTTGTGTTTTACCGCGGGAGAAGATTAAAGAGAGATCAAACCCTATATCCTACTCTTCATGCACCCAAAGGTGCAAGTGCTTGGGATAATTATTCCATAAGTGCCGAAACACCTATGGAACACGGGAAAAGATTAAACATCCCTCAAACCCTAGATAGCTCGACTAGAGCACGAAGTGAAATAGCAAGTCCATCATTAGTAAAGACACAAAACGGTGTTGTAATTTCAAGTATTGTAAACTAATTAATTTTGCAAATCACATCGTTGAGAAGATAGTTTATAAGTCATCATTACGGTATGTAAGCCCAACTCGAGTGACAATATGATTTTGCAAAAACAATTAGAATACAATAAAAACAAGTTTCATAGTTCTTATGTCAATATTAAGTTTTGTTCAAAAAATCAAGATTTTAACAAATAACACATAGCCGATTCGCAAGGAAAATATGGTGTATTAATATGACATAGTTTTAAAGCTAGTTTCGATATAAGTACAATCCGTTTTTATGATTCCTAGAATCTTGAATTATTACGTTTTGCAATTCATAATGGAAAATAAATAAGCACATAAAAACAGACAGAAGGGGGTTGAAGCAGAAGACAGACTCTATATAAAAGCGGTAAATCATATAAGATCTCTCGAATGAGTCTTCCCCAAATTGAGGACCAAAGATCCTCATCAAGTTTTCGAGCATGGTACTTGATGACGTGCAAAGTATCACAAACGTGAGATGCAAAGGTCTTTGATGGATAATAAAAAACAAAAGTAATTATTAACCGGTTCAATTTTAACCTACCCAATTTTAATAGATCTAGATCAAGATTAAAACTTTATGACAAGTATGCATGTAATTGTCATAAAAACATAAATAAAAGAGATTTTAAAGCGAAGCAAGCGTGTTTTATTCTATGTGTAACCCATGAATGCCATACGATTTGAATCGTGATGCCACTGTTGGGATTTAGAACTAGTTAAACCATTAACTACGAGTACGCAGCAGAATGATGATTAACACATAATAAAAATAATAATAAAACCAACCTTTTAATTAATTGAATAAATCAATTAATGATCTTGATCTCGAAGCTATAACGGTAAAGTAACCGTCCTCTAACGTTTGCTCACACGACACGTCAAACGAACACACCACGATGCTAGTGGTAACTTCACTTCGATAGATCTTGCAACTTAAAACCCTAAGATCCAAAACCCTAATGGGATTGCGTAAGGATCCGGTTTTGTAAATAGTTACAAGATACTACGAAAAAATCACCGATAAACCCTAATGAGGGTTTACAATAAATCGGACCACAAGGGGATACTAAAACCTAGATTATGAGATCTAGGGTTTAGTTATAAAGCTTAAATCTTTATAAGAAAACCACCAAGAAGGATCGATCTTATAAAGGTTAAACCTTTATGTGTGATTTTAGGTTAAAGGAAAAATTTGTTCGGTTTGGTTGTTGTGGGTGTTGCGATCAGACGAAACAAGGAAGAGGGGAGAGACAAAATTTGTGAGGGGTATGAGATTGTATTTATACACATCCTAGCACCTCCTAAAAATTATTAAGGCCCAACCCAATACCTAAATTAAGTAACTAATTACTTAATTAACAAACCAAGGATCCTTCTAGACCCCTTAGGGTATTCGGCCGCCTATAGGGCACCGGAGGGTTCTAGAAGTCGATTTCCTTCCTTAATTTAAATAACGCACTCGCATTAAATTAACTAAAACCCGTTAACTAATTAACCACCGTTAATTAAATAAAACATGAAGTTTTTATTAAACGTTTAATTATAAATAATAAAACGTAAATAAACGTGTGTTCTCCGTATTGAGTGTGTGTCCCCGATAGGCTCACGCATTTACCGATGGCTAAACGATCGCATATCTCAACAATGATTACCTCGATGAAACTTACATCACAGGATGAGGATTGTGTATAGCTCTATATTAGTTTTACAACTCAGCGCAAAACAGTAAGGATTGCTCGTCCATTGATAATTAGATGGACGCCGCCCTTAGTAAGGTAATGTTTCATACTTTTCTTAAAGCGGGTCTCTTCATATATGTAAGAGTAAGGAGTGCTCGTCCATTAATAATTAGATGGACACTGCCCATTCAGCTTAGTGAGGTAATATTTCATACTTTTCTTAAAGCGGGTCTCTTCATATATGTTGTTAGAGCGGGAGTGCTGCACACCTTAGCGTTGATTGGATTGACTGCATCTTATTCAAGATTTTGACATCTAGTGATGTCAGTTGCTACATGATTTTGCTCTTCTGATGTTGCATCTAACTTAGATAACTCGGGTTGTTTTTTGATCCATCAGCTCTCTTATAGTCATTTTACTTACTCTTTGCACTTGTAGTCCTCATACTACTAAACTAGCAGGTGCATCCTTGACTTACAAAGTCACTCCAAGGTTCAGATGTATAAGAGAAAGATCATTAAGAGCATGTTTTTAGATTGTTTCTAATGTGCAAAACGTAGTGTTAAAAATGATTAAAACAGAAACACTAAATTTGATCTGCTTCAATTAGATCTAATGCAAATATCTTAAAAGACCTGTAACAAATACATAAGTATATTCGATAGCAACCTACCATACGATATTCAGACCTTCATTTCTTAGAGGGTTTTGTTATCAATATTCATTACCATTTGGAACTCCTATGTAACTTTATAGACCTGTATATTCTGGATTTTGCTGCTTTGCTTTGATATGCATATGTATGTGCTCCCCAAGTGAGCATACGAGGCTGTTTTGCTCGGTGCCACGGATGGCGCCATTGATACTACCAACATCCACATGGTCGTCAAGGTGCTTGGTTGACCGTCTGACTAGCTTTGACCTTGGCTTCGGGTCTTCGATAAGAGTGCTAAAAAGACAAAGAAAGATCGTTAGAGAGGTCCCCGGGGAAACCCCTCCGACGATCAAGTTAGTATTGATCATATCGGCTATGTTTGCATAATAATGCTTGAACACTTATAAAAGTAATAAGCTATAGATAGAGAGAAGTAAAGAGGAATTGGTGTCTTTAACTGATGAAACACATGCCCTTTTATAGGCTATGATAAAATCTTATCCCCTAGAATCATATCAACAAAATCGTATATACAGAGAATATATTTCATGCAAGTTGTGACCACTTGCTTGATGCTTATTCTTAACTGAGAAATGCAATAAGGGATACACTATCAGATTTGATAATTAAAATAATATAATACCCACTAATTATAGAAAGTTTATTTAATTTGGTTAGTTATAACGAGGTTTTATATAATTTTCATTTCATTACAAGATGTAATGCAAAAAACAGGAGATTCCTAAGGAATGGTTTTGATGTAATAGGTCATTCCTTATAATGAATCATTACATTCAATAAATGCAAACAAATGACATTTTCTCATTACATTGTAATAGTCTATTCCATTCTTTTTTCAACATACCAAACGTTACATTAATGCCTCGTTTATAAACTTTTAAAAAGCAATGCTACATCCACAAACACTTTACAAAACCAAATCCACATAATGAGTTGGCATATGTAATGAACCAATCACAAAGAATAACAAATTGTCTTTCTACCTTTTTACCCTCCACATTTTATTGACAAATCATTTTGTGAATTATTTTTTTATACTTTTTGTGGATCTAGCAAAATTCACTTTTAAAAAACTCATACATGCATGCGCCAAATTGTTTTACAAAATAACTTTCCAAGGACATGAGTTGCAACCTGCAAGAATGGTGATCAAAGATTTTAAAAACTTCTACACTATTCAAGACACTTTAAAGATTAAAACATCGTGTCGAGACTTTTGAATTGCTCCCCAACTTTATCTAGAGGTAGTATGATTTACTTGAAAAACGACAAAGGAGTTTTAATCGTCCGTTATGGAGTTGGTCATGTATATTAAGGTTTTCAAATTTAGAATTTACTCTGGATTGTTTTTTGTTTTTAAAAGATCGAAATTATAAATAGTGACCGATTTAGGATTTCAAATTAGGATATGCATTTTTTTAGTCTAGAATATATTTATATTTTTATAAAATCAGTTTATCGGTTCTGGTTTTGCGGGTCTTGTGTTATAGTTCGGGTTTTTAAAAATTCAATTATGTGCGTTTGTTTATTTAATTTATTTACGGCAGATGATTTGGTTTATTCCTTCCGTCCTAAAATAAGTGTTCATTCTTGAGTTTTTCGGTCTTTTTTATAAAATTTTAACTGTAAATATATTTATTTGTGTTATATAATATTTGATAAAAATTATATCAATGAAAATACATTTAAAGCTCTATCCATTCATATATTTTGCATCAAATATTATATAAGACACACAAAGATAATTAGAGTCAATGATACATAAAAAAGACTTTGAAAGTCAAACGTGAACGTTTATTTTATGACGGATGTAGTATATAGTTATGGGTATTTTTGGCATGGAGATTACAAAGAGATTGTGATTATTTTTTTGAACAATAAGCCATTTATAAGATTATATTTATTTCGCATATCAGCTTATAAGAGATTATAAAAAAATAATCTTTGATAATCTCCAACATCAATCTATCACTATTTCCATCTACATCATATAAAAAATTGTTTAAATTTAATTATTTTATAATTTAATTGCGACTAGTTATGCTGTTAATTTTACAATATCAAGAGCATGACTCATGTAAATATGCAATATTTGGTAATAATCGTAATGTTTTATAATTGGGTTCCAATCAGTGTGACCAACTCACACACAAACAATAATCTTCAATACTAATAACAACAAATTTAATAGTATTTAGTAAATGGAAAAAGATATTCTCAAGTTCATAATTCACTTTTAGTAATCGTATGTAAATACAAACCTTAGAACATGATAAAATGACAAATTATTCAGTCGGTCTGTTTTTCTTTTCGTATTCTTCTCTTTCCGTATTCATTTTAAATTTGTGGGTATCCTTTGAAAATTTAAAATCACTTCAAAGGGTATGAACTCATAAATTTGTAGTGCATTTTGTAACATCGTTTGAAAAAAACAAAAAAATTTACATTACTAAGAATTTTGAGAGAGTATGCATGTGCATACTTTCTCTTCAAGCTAGATCCGTCTCTGATTGTAAAGTTAGATCGAAATTGTAACGTATTATTATAATGCAATTTTCTTAAGGTTTTTTGTAATATTATATAAATTTAAAAATTATTATATATCATAAACAGAAAACTATATAATATTATCATAAAAATGTTGTCATAATACATACTGTTTTCTAAATGAGGCAATTATTAAAATGTCCTTCGCACAAGTGGGTTAGTCACTTTATGGCCCTAAGAAAATAAACTTCTCAGAATAGCCAGTTGCACAATCGTCGGTAGATTTTTTAGTCTTTTTACAATAACTTTTTTGATATGACTTTTGTACCATTTTAACAAAGTACGGTACTTTATATATATATTTTAATAATAATATCTCTATTTTTATTTATCCTCTCTCATCATTCTCATCTTATCTCTTTTTTATTGATCCTGAAGATGAATCAACAGAGGAGGACACTGATTCTGAAGATGAATCAACGGAGGAGGATGTCACCCCAGTAGTAATAGATGTTATTCGGTGATGAAGCAGTTAATGAGAGTTTATATGGAAAGGGGTTAGCGGGGTGCTGAAGTTACTTAGAGATGAGGGCACTCTCAAAGACGCTACTCAACTGCAGAAGAAAAAAAGCAAACTTGTTTACTAATGTTGTTAATGTTGTGATGGATTTGGCGTTTAGTTTTTATAAAAAAATTAATGTTATTGTTGGGTTTATTTATATAAAATCTAAGATTAAGTGTTAACACTAGTTTATACAAATAAGTTGCTGCATTGTTTATTAATTAGGTGCTTGTCGATTTTGAATTGGCGTTTTTTTAACGACAACTTTATTAAAAAAACTAGCAAGATGCTAGAAACAAACTACAAAGAAATCAAAGAAGGTTGTTTAAACCAACTATCACGACTGAAAAGACTTCTACATCTAGAACTACACCAAAGAAATGAACGCTCAACAATCTCATCAAAAAGCATGTCTTTACGAGGCTTCTTGACCGCAAAAAGAGTTTGATTTCTGAAGTTCCAAATGCACCACCAAGTTATGTAACAAATGCCTTCGAACAACCCTTTTAATCTCGACTCCATTCTAATAGAACCAAACCAAGAAAGCCAATCGGAATACGAACTTAATAACGACCATCCCACATCCCACCAACGGCACACGAGCCAAAATACATCTGATGCCATGACACGACTATAGAGGAGGTGTGAAAGGTCTTCTTGAGCAGAATTATAGTTAGGACACGATATCGAAGACATAATAATACCTCGGCTTAGTAAAGTCAATCTAGTCGGTAAGCTATCTAAATACACCTTCCAAGCGAACACGTTGATTTTAATTAGGACAACTTTAACCCATCTCGTAGCAGTATCTTCTTTACGAAGGAAATGGGCATCCAAGATGGTACGAACATCTTTGACACAAAATTCACCTCTCCCATTTAAGTCCCAATACCAACAATTAGCGGAGTTAGAAAGCATAGTAGAACCAACAAGCGCCTGAAGTTGAACAAATTGAGATGTTTCAGATCCTCCTCTAATGGGACGACGAAAGGAAGCAGCCAAAGAATCATGAAACTTATAAGCTACCGAACAATCTTTATTAGTTTCTAGGGCAAAGATGCGCGGAAAGAGCACACTAAGCTGATCATTACCAATCCAAACCTCTCTCCAGAATCGAGAATTAACACCATCACCTAAGCGTCTTTTATAGTGCGAAATCAGGTCAACTCCTTAAGCCGTAAGAGCATTCACTTCACGAAGAATACTACACCATATAGCCGATGTGAAAGAAGAAACCTGCTACATATTAGAACCATACATTGTTGAAATAAATTGACGTCATAGAGAGTTGTCATGAATTAAAAATCTCCACACTCATTTGAATAGAAGAGCCCTATTTAAGGCAAACACGCCTAAACCCCCATACAATTTAGCAGCAAGCACCTTATGCCACTTGACCCACGTAATCTTCTTATCATTTTCTTGGGCCCCATTAAAAACTGCCTTCGAATAGCTTTCATTGAACATAGAAAAACCTTTGAAACCTTATATAAAGACATAGAGTAAATACGAGATGAACCTAAAACCGATTTGAGGATAGTAAGTCGACCTCCTATAGATAAGGTCTTAAGTTTCCAATTAGAAAGGCGAGACTTGAGTTTACCAATAGTGTCGTCCCATGCTTTGACAGTGGACATAAAGCCACCTACCATAACCCCTAAATATTTAAAGGGAGTTTTCAACACCGAACAGCCAAGATTCAAAGCAGCAACAAGAGTATCATCGCTAGAAATACCCACTCCAAGTAAGTGACTTTTTTTAACATTAACCACCAACCCAGAACATAAAGAAAAACATTGAAGAACATGCATGATACGTGTAAGATTATCCCGCGACCATTCACCAGTAAATACCACATCATCCGCATAGATTAGGTGGGAAATCATGGTGGAATCATCAATCCTAACACCTTTAAATAGACCTGCCTCAACAACATGAGTAAAATACAGATGGAGAGAATCCATAACAAGGATGAAAATATATGGAGCCAATGGATCACCTTGCTTCAAGCCACGAGAAAATTCAAATTCAGGAGTCGGACTACCTTGATTAAAATAGAAGCTATACCTGCATTCAAGCTCCCACAAATACAAGCATGCCATTTGTCCCCAAACCCAAAATCTTGAAGAACCTCATCCAAATAATCCCATCTAATGGAATGTAAGCTTTTGCGAAGTCCACTTTAAAAACCATAGCCTGTTTCTTCTTATGTTTACACCAAGACAAAATATCATTGATGATAAAAGGCCCATCTAGAATTTGTATATTAGGAAGAAAAGTGGTTTGAACATCCGAGATAAGATCGAATATAACCAAAGATAGACGAGTGGCGAGAATCTTAGCGACAACCTTATACAAACTGCCTATCAAACTGATTGGACGAAAGTCATTGACAAACTTCGGATCAGTATCTTTCGGAAGCAAAGCAATAAAACCCGAGTTACAACCCCTAGCAAACGAATGATGCTCGAAAAACCAAACAACAACAGTACATAAATCAGTCCCAATAATATCCCAAAACTTTCGAAAGAATTCAAAAGTGAAGCCATCCGGTCCGACGATTTGTTATCCCAACATGCCCAAACCGTGTTACAAATCTCCTCATAAGAAATAGGTTTCTATAAATCTTCAACAATCGAGGAATCCAGTCGTTTAGGGAACACAAAATTTAATCTACCGCGATTAGAAGATAGAGGTTTGAACCTCGCAGCAAAATGGAAACGAAAAGCATCCTTAACCCGACATGGATCATCCACCCATTCACCATCAACATTTTCATGAATAAACATATGACTTTTTAGATATAAACCAGTTTATAAAACCTGTTCCATATTTCCAGGACTTACACATATTCCGCTAAAACATAAATAAAGCATGAAATGCAACGGAATATGTGTAAGTTATGGAAACCTGGAACATGTTTTATAAACTGCTTTATATCTGAAAAGTATTATGTTTATTCATGAAAATATAAATTTAAATGCCAAAGAGCTCATATAGGTCATGAAAGGTATCAACGTGCATGAATACATAGAGGGGTGACCTCGTCATTCGATTAGAAGGGTGGCCTCTAATTATATTAGTCTGGGTGGAGGGATCAGCTCTAATGTGACGGATGTAGAGCACAAACCATATTCACCTTGTAATCTGAAAAACATATACTAGGATGCACCCATACGCCCCACAAGATAATAATAATAATGGCCAAATAACTGAAAGGGACGCCGCGAGAAATCACTCTCGTCACGGAAGAGTCATAACACCGGTGCCTAAAATGTCATGGTTATGGTACCTCTATAACTAGGTGGACATGGTCATGCATGCATATAACTCAGGCAATATAAAATGATAACATGGTAATTACTGAAACGTTTTATAACATGTAAACTACTGGGGAAAACAGATGGCAGCAACTGGGGAATCCTAATCATGCATAGAAAGAGAATGTCCTTACTGAAGGACATAATATATGTAACTTATGTCCAGTAACGATGAAAGATGAAAGGCGGAAAGTAACTACTCCGACTTCAGGAGTGCTACATAATAAATGAAGTGAATGAGTTGTATGTTCATGTACAACTTGCTGATTATTAGTTTACATTACTTGTTCTTGACTTGTTCTTGACTTGTTCTTAACTTGTTTTACTGTTTCATATTTTATCATGTATTTCTTAGTGTTTCTTGTGTTCTTGATTAACGTATTTCATGTTTCATATGTTATTATACTTGATATCTCTATAATGAGTAACTTTCCAAAAATAATAGGTTTCCATATATAGCAACTTTCCAAAAATAGCAGGTTTTCATATATAGCAACTTTCTAAAAATAGTAAGTTTCTATAAAGAGTAAGTTTCCAAAAATCAAAAGTTTCCATAGTTAGTAAGTTTCCAAAAATAGAAAGTTTCCATAAATAGCATGTTTCCATAAATAGTAATAAGCTTGTTTAATAAGCATATGATATAATCTAAAGCTTAATGAACATATTTTATAAGTCATGATTAATTAAATGTCATATAGTAAAGTTTATTTAATAAATAATATAACATGTCATAATCTTATAGTTAATTATTAATTAATAATATAACATGATTTTATAATGTAATTATTAATTAATAATAAAGCATGGTTTATATCTTAATAAAACATTACTATAACTTGATAATTATATAATTAAACTAAGAGTTATAATTAATTTAATTATATCATGGATAAAATGTAATTAAATAATTAGGCTAAGTCCTTAATTAAATTAATTAATTGGAGATGCGGTATTTTGTATATACTTTATTTTAGGTAAAAACAAAGCACACACAAATGTCGTGGTAAGTATAAGTATCAACGTTTAGGAAAACGTTAATACCGACAATCGAGTTCGTTCTCAAGGAGGTATGGTGTTTAGCCAACAATAATTATACATTATTTAATCGAGTGATTACGCTTTTGGAAAGAAGGAAAGAAAAGAAAACGAGATCGGACTACGTTGAAAACGGTCGAAAATGCTCAAACGTACGAACGTAAAAACGCGACCCAACGAAAAATTTAACCTAAAAAATAATTAAAAATTACTAAAATGTTCTAAAAATCCTAACTAAGAAAAATACGCAAACCAAAAATTTTGAAAACCTTTAAATTAATCTATATTAATTTTTTAAAGTTAATTAAAAAATCTAAAAATAAAACTAGCTAAGAAAATGACAAATTCAAACTTTTTTATTTGTAAACCTAAAGTGTGTTATTTAAAAACTACAAAATATTTTTTTGAAAATAAAAACTTAATTTAACTATTTTTTATGACTTTTCTCAAATTTAAAACTAAATTAATCCTAGAAAATGAAATAATAAAAAGAAAATTATAAAATTTAAACTATACAAAAGCAAATTTATTTTTCCTACGTCCTAAAAAACAAAAAAAATTTTTAGAAAAAACAATTACATTTTTCTGATTTTTAAATGATTTATTATGAATTAAATAAGATTAAACTAATTAAATGCTTTAAAAAAAATATTAAATGATTTTATAAACAATCCAAAAAAATTACTGAAGTTAGATAAAGATCAAAAGACTCTACGAAAAATATAAGCTGCAAGAATAAGCTACTTATAAGCTGTGTAATAAAATTTTAAAAGTTGTTAACCTAAAAGGCTTAAAAAGGTTTAAATAAAATGAAGTGTAGACTTAAAACAAAACGATGTGTTAGCACAGATGGTTAGTGGTGTTTCTGAGGCGTGTGGTTGTGAGTGGTCATGGGTTCGAAACCCTCTGTCTGCATTATTTTTTTTCACTTTGTGCTGAATATTAGAAAATAAGAAGAAATGAAAAAGGATAAAAGATAAAAGATAAGTTAGTGATAACCAAAAAGAACAACAACGCAGATGGTAACTTGGTGAGTTGTTACGTCTGTATGGCGCAGGTTTTCAGGGGTTCGAGACTTGGCAAAGTGCTAGTTTGTACCATATTTTCCAATTCTTTTTAACAACTAGCAGCTTTGGTTATTTCAAATCCCAAACACCCCTGCATCAGCAGGTTTACAAAACCTAGCAAATGAAAGCTTTTAACCAATTGAGTCACTATAGATTTAAAACTATTTATATGATAACATTAAGATTCCAGTATTACATATCAACATACAAAATCAACAATACATATAACTATAAATTGACTGAAACATGAATAAAGAAAATCACATTGACACAGCAGATTCAAAAATATAAAAGAAAATTTAGGGAACTAAAAACTTACAATTGGTTACCAGCTGAACCGAAATCATAACATCAAAACCCAAAGCGATACTAATAAACACACTGTGATATCGAATCCTAAACTTCTTTTCTTTCTAATTTTTTTTTTTGTGAACGAACAGTAGCACAACCTATGGTACCCTTTCTAGATCGTAGAACGAACAGTGGCAGGAACAATAATACTAATTCCTCTTTTTTTCGAACAGCAAACAACGCCAACACAATGTTTAACTTTTTTTTGTTTTGATGCTCAGAATCAAACACAATCTCACTTACCAAAAACAATAAATCATGCCTCAAATTATATTTGGGTCTAGGTTGTTGTGTTGGTTAAATTCGTAGTTGCTGTTGGTATTGACAGCGACCACAAGGCGCAAAAACACAAATCACAAACTCAACATCTCAACTAATCACGTTACACTATGATAAGCAAAAATAATGCAAGCTGTTAAAGTAAAGATACAAATAAGTAAATAAGCAAGAAATTAAGAAACAAAAGGAAACCAAATAACAAGATAAGCAATTATCACATAAGCATATAAGCTAACCTATAGCAATAATGGGAGTAAGGCTAAATCAAAAATAAGAGAACTTACTTAGAGACCCTTAGCAGCTCAACCTTGAACTTTCAACATCACCTTCTTCTCAACCAAGAACAAAGCTAGAAGAGCTTATAAAACAACTTATGCTTAAAAGCTTAAAGCTCAAATTAAGAACCCAAATGATCTTCTTCAAATAAGGAAGGAACAACATCTACAAACATCTCCAATGATCTCCAAACATCTCCAAGGTAACTTGTCACGTATTATAAGCACACAAACAAGCTTTTTGTCAAAAAAACTTTAAGGTAGCTTATGCTACAGTACGTGAACAGTAACCACAAGCAATAAAGAAAATCTCTATTTTTTTTTCTCAGTAACAGTAACCAAGAACAAGTACTCTCCCTTTTTTTCCTTCGGTACAATAACACAAAAAAAACAATCTTTTTTTTATTTCTTGTCACTCAGTGACCAACAACAACTCCTCCTTTTTTTTGATCCCGGTACAACGCAAGTAAATAAAACCAATTTCACTCAAATTAAAATCTTGAACAACAATAAAAACACAAAATGAACTCAGAAATTAAATACCAACTTTTTTCATTGAAAGAAAAAAAGGATTACATTAAAAAATCTTGGAACTCAATTATATTCAATAACTTGTCACTTACAAAATTATGAATAAAAATTGGAACAAGCAAAACTAAATCCTAGTTGCACTATTTATATTACACTGAGGAGCAATTTCTGAAACCCTAGATGTCTTCATCTTTCCCCTCTTAATTCCAAGAATGCCCTTTGATTCCTTTAGCATATTCCAAAATTCAAATTCATGTTGTCTTGATGTCGATATGAGCTTTAGAAATTGCTTATGAGCCGTTTGATTTGAGTAGCCATCAAGGGAGTGATTTCCAACGTTGGATTGGTCAAGCAAAAGTGTCATCTTATGCTACCCCGTGATTCATAGCTGGCCATGAGTGTCTTGTTGTGCTGAGTCACCAAACATTCCCACGTGGGATTGGTTATACTTGGTGTTAAATATCTCCCTGGTAATTGCACTTTGTTCTTTGATTTAGGGTTTTGAGTGTGACAGGGAATTAGGTTAGGGTTCTTATGGGATAATAGGGAATTTGGGGGTTATGGGTTTAGTGGACTGATGGTGAGGTTATGAGTGGTGTAGAGTTGGGTTTAGTGATGGGTCAGACCGGGTTATGGGTAGGGTTAAGTTGGGTTTGGGTTATAACTTTGGCATAAATGACCCCTAATCTTCCAAATTTTGTGCAAATGAAGTATTAACAGCCTTTACTCACATTTCCTTTATATCAAAGTTTGGCATACTGACAGATTGCCCCTTGTATTTTATGAAACAAGAAATAAGGACTATTTTGGCCATTTAAGCAATCTTCAAGGGTTGATCTTGTAATACATTGAAACTTTATGGACCCCATTGCAAATAATGATGATTGAGGGGTATAAAATGACAATTCTTCAATCTTGAAGGACCAAACTTGACATTCTTCAATTCTTCAAGGGTATTTTTAAAAATTCATGATTCGGGTCCGGTTCTTTGTGCGGATACGTTTCCCGTGTTCGTTTTTGCATTGTTTCTTATGATCTTTTATCATTTTCTCGATATCCGTACCTAAAATACACATTGAACAAAAACAAGCATATATATGGCACTTTTTATGATATTTTTATCGTTTTAAGCCCGTTTTGGACGATGAGACCATTTATAATTGCGGTCTCATCACTCCCCCATACTAAACCATTGTCGTGCCCTCACGCAATGCTAGAGTTAAGTATCTTAGCACCTCTAAATATCATTTTATGATGATATTTATTGAAAACGTAAACTTTAATAAACTACTACATGCGTTTTAGACATAATGTAATGTTTTCATCACGAGAACGTGAATTTTAGGGTCAAAGAATAAGAACATGTGAATGCTTCGTTAGAAATAATTTCATCGTCCTCGATTTTCACCCCAATTCCATGCTAAACGTGCAACGAGATCATTGTCATTATAAGTTAGTAATGCTAACACTACTCATATGCCCTAATCACGTACTTATCCTCCCAATTTCCTAAGTTGTATCTCTTATATTTTATTATGTCTTGAATGTCTCACGAGGATACATTGTTTGACTTATGCGATAATAGAGATTTAGGTCTAAAAATAGAGTCCTAACGGTGTAACCAAGACCATCAAATCAATAATCCCTCCTAATAGACAACGATGTAAAAAAATTAAGTCGACAAGAAGGATCGATAAACACGGTTTTATAAGGGTTTTGAACATGAGACTTATTACCAAGACTTTTATACGCCCCCTAACGGAAGGGACTTATTATCATTGGTTTACCTCCATCTTTTATTTAACTTCGCCATGAAGCTTTTATTATGACTTCGGTCTTGCCTTGCCTTTTATTATCCGCCATCATCGGTGGTTTTATTAGCCAAAGACGTATATCCTCACGCTAAGGCGAATTTTGGATCTTTAAAGCTTCAAAGATTAAGGCATAATTCACTTTCAATTTTGCATAAATTTTTCGGCCTTGTGAGCTTCAAATTGTTTGCTTGATTTAGGTGAGCACTTGAAATCTTAGTATTGGGTGAAGCCTTCGATTATTCGAGTTGCCAATACTTCAAAACCGTAACGCTGGCGATACCTTAATGTCTTCCCAATTTAATTACACGTAAGCTACTAGAAAAGACTAGAAACTCAACAAACAAAACTAAACCGCTAAGTCAATATTTATTAAGCAAAAAATATTTACAAGCGAAGGGAGAATAAGCAAACAACGAGAACACATGAGTTTTTGAAAGAATACGAGTACTCTACGTTTAGCATAGTAACTTATAATTAACCCTATCATTTCTCGTCCTCTTTTAAGAGACTTAGCCTAATGTGAAGTTAAGGAATCAAAGCTAAGTGCTCAACATGCATGGTCGAGTCAAAAATTATTCTTATTCTCGCCATCGGAAAATCTACATTCATGTCTTCATACACTTATGAAAAATGAGAAAAAAATTTAAAATTTTGCCATTTTTAGCCTTATTTTGCAAAAAGAGAGACAAAAACAAAAATTTTGGAGTGCACGAGGGCGTAAGCAAGGCAAGTATCTATTCACCCCCCCCATACTAAAGTTAAACATTGTCCTCAATGTTTCGAGTCTAGGGGTGCAAACACCCCCATACTAGAGACGCAGTCGAATGCTTAATCTAGCATGGAAAGGGTGTAACCATTAAATTTAAAGCCGTTTATGAAGTGTGCTATAAACCTAAGGTTAGAACATAAAAGGATATATCATGTGGATAACGAGAAATTCTTCAAAGCAAACGATTGAGTGCTCCCATAAAACGAACACGAGAGGCTCCAATCGTGAAGATCATGATCATCTAAAGTCCACAATTCACAAACAACCACGGAACAAAGGTTGAAAGGGCACAAATCCCCACACGTTACTACATTAGAAAGCGATAATATGTACATAGGATAAGCATGAGAATCCCCCACGAGGCACCTTGTTTTTGATAATCGAGTCAAAAGCTCGACTCGAATCCCCATAAATGTGATCATTTAGGGATAATCATGGTTCGGTCATTTTTGGCGGGACTTACATGTAATCAAGGCCCAAAAGCAAAACGTGAATAAAGGCAAAGCATTTATACCGGGATCGAAGATCGTATCCTCACATTTTGCTGAAAATAAAACACGCAAAGCCGGAGGATACGTCTTGTAAGGAAGAAAACTCCTTACGACGTAGGTAAACTCATCATATCCGAGGGGATGGGTAGGGATACTTTGAAACGAAGGTAAAATTGAAAGAGAATTGCTCAAAATAGGAGTTTCAAAATTTCCCCCCGGATCGAAGGCAAAAGCCTCATTAAAATCCTCATTCTCATCGAGAGGTGGTCCATCGGCGAACCCCTCGAGAATGGAAACGTCATGAGTAGAAAGAGAAGTCTCAACCGTATGAGACGTCGGGTGGATGACTAGCAAATCCGGCTCATCGAGTTTAGTATCCTTAGAATCCTCACTCTCGATGTCCTCGAACGTCTCATCAAAGAGAGGATTTACGTCACCAAAAATGAACGCGTCATCAAATTCGAATAAAGGGTTCGAAAAGATTTTAAAATCGGTATTTTGAACGTCCTCGTCGATTAGTGACTCGTCATCACTAGCGGCAAAATCATCGTCATTGAAAAGACGGTTCTAAAAAGTCGTTGATTCTCTCCCCGAAGTGTCAATGGGAGTGACATCATCACGTGATATAGGATCACACTCACTATTGTGATTCGCCTCGTTAGAATCTTCGTGGAAAAATTCATCGAGAGCAAAATCACTTACCTCATCTTCGGAGAAAACCGTAGGCTCACTTTGGATTGGAATAGGGATCTCGACACTAGGATTAGTGCTAAGATTCGTCTCCCCCATGCTTAGAGAGGCATCGGTTTCCGTAGTGGGTATAGGAGTAAAAGGCTCTTCATTTGAAGATTTTGCCTTAGTAGTTTCGACAGTGGCGTCGAAAAACGTATCAATGTGAGCAAGGCCAACGGTGGACTTCTCACATGATAAATCCATAATCTCACACGGTGTGGGATTAGGAGTAAAAGGCTCGTCACGAGACGTTGTAGCCTTGATGGTTTCAAATTGGTCCTTCGGAGGGATCAAATGCGGGTTCTCAAACGACGTAGAAATAGTAGTAACGCGTCCCTCCGGAATTAAATTTTGATACTCTTCAAAAATCTAGGGGTCAATGATTCTCCTTAAAACCTTGTCAATTTCTTCTTTTTCAAAATCACTTAACGGACTATCTTCGTCAAAATTTTGTGTATTTTGATTTTGAGAATCTTTGATAATTTCAACTTCATTAGAAAAATTAGGTTCCAAAGGTTTAACATTCATTGTTCCAACACGTGCTACGAGTTTTTCTTGTTGTTTATTTTCGAAAACATTTTCAAAAACCTCGTTCGTTGACACCCTCGTTTCCTCATCCTCGATGCTCTTTTCAACCTCTTCAACAATTGGGTTATTGTTTCTTTCCATAATTAGTTGAAAGAGCGTCTCAAGTCGTTCACAAACGCGATTAGAACTTTCGTCGATGCGTCTACAACACTCGTCGATGCGACTAGAACCGAGATCATCTTCGAAAACATGTTGTGGAGATGATTGCTCAAAATCGGAATTGTAACATGGGTCGGGCTCATGGGAATTTTGAGGATCGAGATTGTATGGTGGGGCCTCAAAATTATCAAAACCGGAATTATCGTGTGAATTGGGTTCATCATAATTCATTGGTTGGCAAGAATAGGTATCGTGAGGCCCCCCACAATTGTCGTAACACGGATTTTGAGAAAATTCCGGTTCGTCGTATGGATAACCACCCCCATTGTTATAATCGTAACTCATACCGTGTGATTCATCAAAACCGGAAAATTGGTTGTCGAAAGACGTATTTTGGTTCATCGGTTGACAATCGTACCCATAGTGATGTTCGTTTCCACAATTCTCGCACGACGTTGGGTATCACGAAGATTGGTCAACGAAATTCGGATTCGGCTCGTGACGATTTGGGTATTGAATTGGACACTCATAGTGCCAATGGGAAGGGCTTCCACAATATAGGCAATGGAGGTGACGTTCTTCATTAGAAGTATACAAACAATTGGTCGGATTACATGAGGGACAAGATCTAAAATCTACATAGTCGATATAATCTCCGCACCTTTCGTATATACACCATGGACATGATACGGAACCAAACAATCGTCTCCCACAACCTAGGCAATGAAAATCCATGAAGAATTAAAATTTAGAGGGGTTGAGAAAATGAATTATGAAAATAGAGGGAAAAATCGAAGAATCTTTTTGTGTTTTTGTTTTTTTTATTTTTTTGGAATTTTGGTGTATTACGTAGAAATTAATCTACAAAAACTATCTACTAATCAAAGGTCTCGATTAATGAATCCAAGAAGAATGAAGGTAATTACGTGAAGTAAAAACCCTCGTCGACTTTGAAACGTTGGCGGAACGCCAAAACGTTTCGAGATTCAATAATTAAAACTCACAAAAATAGATTAATAATACTTGATGTGGCAAACCCCTAATTAATCGTCACTTTCAAAATACTCACAAGCGAGCGGAGAAAACGAGGCGACGCGAAGCACTTAAGAGCCTATTTTCCTTAGGTCGTGAAATACAACCGGCTTATACCTACCTTATAGTTTGTATTTATCGAGATTAAACCAATTAAGAGTATTTATCTATTTTGCCTTTGATTTCGTTTGAATTCGATACAACAATAGTGACTGGAACTGTAACACCCCATTTTGGAAATGGAATATTACGCATAATCATGGCGTGTCATCAAAGCATACAAGGATAAATGTCTAAGCATTATTCGACCATAAAAGGGAAATACCGGAATCAAACATCGGTAACCCCAAAGTAAAGCTCATCACACACAAACATAAATACTGTAAAAGGAAAGGACGAAACAATGTCCATAACAACTGTATCAAAGTAAAGGAAATGCATAAAGTAAAGAAAGACAGTAAAGCTTCCAATCCATATGCACGTACGTTTGAGATCTACGAGCGTCCCTGAGTACCTGCCGTTTTGGGAACATGAAAAGGAAAACGGCTGAGCAAGACGCTCAGTGCACGGATGTACAATATAGCATGAAATAGGATAAACATGTAACATATGACAGCGGAAGACTAAGTTCTGAGTAAACTGGTTAAGTATTAGGAAAACTGGTTTTATAGTTTGAAAGGCCTTATGTTTATCTTATGAAAACTGTTTTAACATAAATATACCATAGCCCATATAGGTCATGAAAAGGTCACGTGCATGAATACTTGGAGGGGTGACCTCATCATGCTGATTAGAGGGGATGCCTCTAATTAATATACTGGTTTGGGTAGGAGGGATCAACTCCTTGTGAAGGATGCAAGGCACACACCACATTCACCATGATAAACTGAATAAAACATGTAACTAGGATGCACCCATACGCCCCACCTGATATAATAATATGGCCAAAACTGAAAAGGGACGCCACGAGCAATCACTCCGCCGTGGGGAAGTCATAACATTGGTGCCTCCAATGTTATGGTTATGGTACCTCCATAACTAGGTGAAACTGGTCATGCTTGTATATGGCTATAGATTATGCTAATTAAACATAAGCAGTTCAAAACAATAAAACAAATGCTGGGGAAAACAGTTGCCTGCATACGGGGAAATCCTAATAAGGAAAGAATGTCCATACTGAAAGGACGGGAATCCGTACCTCAAGTCCAGTGAATGAACGGAAGAAAGACTCCTACTTCTGGATCACTAACGCTACATGAATACACACGTGTATAAGTATCGATTCACTGATTACGTACTGGGTTTTATGTCTCATTTTAGCTGACTTGGTATGTTTTAGGTCATGGTTCACTATTTAAAGCCTTAAACTGTGTTTATCTTGTATTCTGATTAATCTGTTTAAGTATTACTGGTATTTCATGTATTATTATACTTACTGTGTAATAATAAGTAACTTTCCAAAAATAGCAGGTTTCCAAAAATAGAAAGTTTCCAAAAATAGAAAGTTTCCAAAAATAGAAAGTTTCCAAAAATAGAAAGTTTCCAAAAATAGAAAGTTACCAAAAATAGAAAGTTTCCAAAAATAGAAAGTTTCTAAAAATAGAAAGTTTCCTAAAATAGAATTTACTGCTTAAAATAGATTAGTTTCTAAAAATAGAAAGTTTCCAAAAATAGATCAGCTGCCTTAATTAAATAAGTTTCCATATATAGAAGGTTTCCATGATTAGATTAGCTGCCTGAATTAGATAGATTTCCATATATAGAAGGTTTCCATTAATAGATTAGTTGCCTTATTTAATTAAGTTTCTATAAATAGAAGTTTCCATATTTAGAATTAAACTGGTTACATAAGCTAACATATAAGTCTACGTGTTTATAAGCTGATTTCTTAAGTCATATGATATAGTATATAGTTTAATTATTATTTCATGTATTTTAATTAAACTATAGGTTAAGCATTTTAATTAAAGTATAACATGTTTTAATTAAAATGAAATGAAAATACTTAGGTTAAAATGTGTATTATTATTATTAATAATATAACCTAAGTCATGTCTAAATTAATTAATTATAGGCATGTTTTAAATAATTAATTAATTATAACTTATAACATAAAATACTTAGGTTAAATTAATATCATGCTAAATTAATAATTAGAATAACCTAAGTCATGATTTAATTAATATCTCATGTTATTAATTAATTTATATCCTAAGTTCATGATTCATAAAAAATTAACATGTAACATAGATCATGATTTAACCAACGAACCATGAATCGGGCATGAATTCGACACCGTACCCCAAGCCAAACTCGGGGCACGTGTGCCTCCTTGCTGCCGTGGGTCCCACAAGCACCAACCAAGACCAAAAATGGTCGTGGTGGTGGCGACAATAAGCAAACCAAACCCCCCTCGGGTTTGTTTGCTAGGCGGCTAAAACAAACACCCTTTTTATAACGTTCTTTGATTTTAATTTACCCCAAAACATGTTAGATCAATGTTTAATTATCATGTTTTAATAAGAAAAATAATAACATGTTCATGAAAATAATCAAAGATCAAAAGAATTAAAAAGAAGGGTTTAGAATGATATACCAACACGTAGCTTGAAAGGGGATGAACAAACACGGTTTCTAGCACTTGTATTTAATGTCAAAAATCAACAACACCCTCCTATGGTGGTGATGTAGGTGGCGGCACAAAAGGAACCAAGGAGGAGGAGGAGAAAACTTTTTAGGTTAAAATGTTATTTTGCTTGAAAGTGAAAAATGAAAAACATATTTACCATAACCCCCCTTTACTTGTAAAAGTCCATGGGCTTAGCCCATTTCTTGTTGTTGTGCCGTGGGTATGGGGGCCCCACATGGGGTACCCGTACCTTTCTCGTGTCCCGATGTTTCGTGTTCGTTCGTGGTTAACGTGTTCGTGTTTAAAGTGTATCTGTTTATTTTATCATGTCGTTTATCGTAATTTTAACGCTCGTATTTATATTATATGTATATACGTAATTATTCTAGTTCGTATTTTAAATGGTGATCATGATTTAATTATGTTCACGTGACATATTTATTAACTGTTTATCATGAGTTCGTACGTAATCGATACTTATCATGTCATACACGTATGCACTTGCTTGATTACTAGCACATGAATGTGATCAATACTAAATAAGGTAAGTTTTAATCTAGGACGTACGATCTTAAGGGCACTATTCATGGTAAAAGCATGCGGGTTTTACAATTCTTCCCCCCTAAAAAGAATAATTCCTCCCCGAATTATAGATAAAGTAAGCTGAAAAGAAGTAACATACCCGAACTCAAAATATGAAGTGAGGGTAAGAAGCCCGGATAGACTCCTCCGTTTCCCAAGTGGCTTCCCGCTCGGTATGGTCCCTCCAAAGAATTTTGACGAATGGAATCGTCTTCCTTCTCATGACTCGTTCTTGCCTGTCGAGTACTCGTTCGGGTTCTTCTATAAAAGTGAGATCTTCACGTATCTGTTCCAGTGGATACTGAACCATGTGAAGGGGATGATAATTGTACCCTCTGAGTAAGGACACATAGAACACGTTATGCACGTGCGAAAGCTGAGGAGGTAACGCCAATCGGTAAGATACTACACCGATTCGTTCAATGATATCAAAAGGTCCGATGAAACGAGGACTGCGTTTTCCTTTGATCCCGAAGCGTTTAACACCACGTGCCGGCGAAACCTTGAGGAAGACGTGATCTCCCACATTAAAATGTATGTCCCTACGATGCTTATCGGCGTAACTCTTCTGACGTGACCGTGCTTCTTGCAACTTCTGTTTAGCTACCTCGATCTTCTCATTGGTCATTTCTATAATCTCTGGTCCTTCAAGTGTTCGCTCTCCCACTTGATCCCAGCAAGTTGGAGCGCGACACTTTCTGCCATACAACATTTCGAAAGGAGCACATTTGATACTTGCGTGCCAGCTGTTGTTGTATGCAAACTCGCCCAAACAGATGTAATCGTCCCCATCACCTGTCCATTCCAACGCACACGACCTTAACATATCTTCCAATGTCTGAATTGTTCGCTCCGATTGTCCGTCCGTTTGAGGATGGAAGGCCGTACTCAGCTTAAGTTGTGTACCCCAAGCTTTTTGCAAACCTTTCCAGAATCGCGACGTGAAACGAGGATCTCTGTCTGAGACGATGCTGGAGGGAGTGCCGTGGAGTCTCAGATCTCCCTTCTGTAAGTATCTGCGAGTTTACTTACCGGATCTTCCTTGCGTATCGGTAAGAAATGAGCTGATTTGGTGAGTCGATCAACAATGACCCAAATAGCATCGTGCTTCTTCTTGGTAGGCGGAAGACCGGTAACAAAATCCATGGTGATTTTGTCCCACTTCCACTCTGGAATATCCAACGGTTGAAGGAGACCGCCCGATCGCTGATGTTCAATCTTAACCTGCTGGCAGGTAAGACATTTGGAGACATACGTGGCTACATCCTGTTTCATACCACTCCACCAAAAGTGCTGTCTGATGTCATGGTACATTTTTGTCGACCCAGGATGTATTGAAAATGGGGAGCTGTGAGCTTCAGCTAACAATGCTTCCCGGAGTTCTTGGTTGTCAGGAACACAAAGTCTCGTGCCCTGCCAAACGATACCGTCTGCGTCCATTCTGAATTCTGTCTGCTTCTCCAAATTCTGAATTATCGCCCAAATCTCTCCATCATCCTTCTACGCTTCCTTGATCCTAGTCAGTAACTCAGGTTCTACTCTAAGATTCGCCCAGTATCCGTGCTGCCCACGTACCATGATTTCGATGTCTAGCCGCTCCAAGTCTCTTATGTTTTGTTCCTTTATCTCAATGCCGTTGATCATTCCGGACTTTCTGCTGAGTGCATCTGCTACTACATTAGCTTTCCCCGGATGATACTGTAGGTTAATATCATAATCCTTCAACAGTTCCAACCATCTCCTTTGTCTCATGTTCAATTCTCGCTGTGTGAAGATATACTTCAAGCTCTTGTGATCCGTGAAAATGTCGCATGATTCTCCGTATAAGTAATGTCTCCATATTTTCAATGCGAACACCACTACAGCAAGTTCCAGGTCATGCGTAGGGTAGTTTTCTTCATAGGGCTTAAGCTGCCGTGAAGCATACGCGATCACTTTCCCATGTTGCATGAGAACACAGCCCAGTCCCTTCCCCGATGCATCGCTATAGATCTGAAATCCACCTGTACCAGATGGGAGAGTAAGAATAGGTGCAGATACTAACTTCTGCTTTAGGTCTTCGAAGCTCTTCTCTCGATCTTCCGTCCAGACGAATTTCTCTCCTTTTCGCATCAGTTTGGTGAGAGGTAGTGCCAAGCGGGAAAAGTTCTCCACGAATCTGCGATAATATCCAGCTAAGCCTAAGAAACTGCGGACTTCTGTCGCTGACGTTGATCTTGGCCATTTAGTGATAGCCTCAACCTTTGCTGGGTCCATAGTGATCCCTTCTGCTGATACAATGTGACCTAAGAATGCCACCTTGTTTAACCAGAACTCACACTTGGAGAATTTCGCATACAGCTGCTTCTGACGAAGAATCTGTAGTACCGTACGGAGATGGTCTTCGTGTTCCTCCGTGGACTTTGAGAAAATCAGGATGTCATCGATGAATACAATGACAAACTTATCAAGGAATTCATGGAAGATTCTGTTCATCAGATCCATGAATACTGCTGGAGCATTAGTCAGGCCGAATGGCATGACTACAAACTCATAATGGCCATAGCGGGTACGAAAAGCAGTCTTGGCAATATCCTGCTCTTTAACCCTTAGCTGATGGTAGCCTGAACTTAGATCGATCTTTGAGAAGTGTTTGGCTCCTTGAAGTTGGTCAAACAGATCATCTATACGTGGCAGTGGATATCTATTGCGGATGGTAATCTTATTAAGTTCACGGTAGTCAATGCAAAGTCGCATGCTGCCGTCCTTCTTCTTAACGAACAAGACCGGTGCGCCCCATGGAGATGCGCTTGGTCTAATGAACCCTCGTTCAAGAAGTTCCTGCAGTTGGTCCTTCAGTTCTTTTAGCTCTATGGGAGCCATACGATACGGAGCCTTAGAGATTGGCTCAGCTCCTGGAACAAGGTCGATGTTGAACTCCACTTCTCGTGCAGGTGGTATGCCTGGAAGTTCAGCTGGGAAAACGTCTTGAAATTCCGAAACTACTGGTCGATCCTGAATCGATGGGGATTCAGCATCCATGTCATGAACCGTAGCTAGATAACCTTCGCAGCCATGTGACAGTAATGCACGTGCTTGCAAGGTAGATATCACTTGTACAGACCGTCCGGGTATGAACCCGTTATGAATGTACTCTGGTGCGTTAATGTCGCCGAAGATCACCCGATATGAGTGGCAGTCTATGGTAGCATGGTGCTTGGATAGCCAGTCCATGCCGAGAATCATATCGAATTCAATCATGTCTAGGGGAAGTGCATCTACTGCACGAACTTTATCGTCAAACTCTAGAGGGAGACTCTTGTATACATGAGTTATTAATACAGAGTCCTTCAAAGGCGTGGAAATGGTAAGCCTATTTTCTAATGGCAAGGGAAGTGTCCTGATGTTCTTGGCATAAGTAGTGGAAATAACTGAATGAGTGGCACCCGTGTCGAAAAGAACACATGCAGCATGGCCGTACATATACAAAATTCCAGTAATGGTACCTGTAGATTTGTTTGCCTGATCGCGCGATGTCGTGTAGACACGCCCAGTGGTAGGAGGCGGTTTAGTATCAGCATGACCCGAAGTACCCTCCATTTCACCCTTACGGCAATCTCTCATACGATGGCCAGGGAGGCCGCACTTGTAGCACGCGTCGGAATCACGACGACATGGGCCAGGGTGTCTGCGATGGCAAGTACTGCAAAGAGGATGAGTGAATCCTCCAGCAGGAGTCCTTGCTTGCTGAGGGCCTGCTGATGACAAAATGTGTTAAAATAAAGTATATGCACGAGTATAAGACATATGCGTCATAAGATATTCACCAGTGTTAGCTGAACGGTTAGGCTGAGAACCCCTGTGGTTCTGGTCCTTCCCGTTACCGTGGTTCCTGGTAGAGATTAATATAGTGTCAGCATGAGAGTTATAACATGAAATCATGAGAAGATGCGTAAATAGTAGGACCTGCTGTTGTTGGAGTGTCCCGCATTGTTACGGTAATTATCATTACCGCTGCGCCTTTCCACAACAGAACGGTCGTTAGTGTGACCGTTTCCTTTGGGCTGATTAGGCTGCTGCTGAGTAGCCGGCCGAGACCGGTCCCCAGTTTTCTGCCTGGAAGATACAGTTTAAGAGATGATTATAGAACATATAATGATAGGATGGGGTCTGGTTATCGATAGAACACGAAATGTTTACCTCTTGTCGGGTCTTTCAGCTTCCCCGAACTCATCGCGTTCCTGCAACATCTCTAGCTTCCTTGCTGCGTCGGCCACTTGTGCTACTGTATTGAACGTAGCACATACCAGATTGTTCGCGACCGAGGTGCGAAGTGCCCACCTAAAGTGGTGTGCCTGCTCCTCAGGAGTACCAACTGCTGCTCCCAGAAAACCAGCTAAGCGAAGAAAGCGCTGCATGAATTCGTTGCTATTCTCGCCCGCTCTCTGACGTATCCCATGGTATTCTCGCTTGAGTTTGTCCTGCTCTGCCTTAGGAAAGAACTGCTCCATCACTCTCTCCTTGAATTGGGCCCATGTCAAACCAGCGACCCATTCATCACCTCCTTCTGACTGCGTCAAGGCTAGCCACCAGTTGAGTACATCGCCTTCAAACCGGTAGCATGCCAATCTCGCCTTGAATGCGGGGTCACATCCCATAGCATTGAAGATTTTCTCAATGTGAGTCAACCAGCTTTCAGCATCGCTGGGGTTATCAGTCTTTTCGAAAGCTCTAGGACGGAGCTTGTTGAATCTTTCCAACCACACTGCTAGTGTCACTGGGGGAGGAGGAGGAGGTGGCTGATTGTGCTGCTGATTGTTGGCAGCTTGGACTTCAGCACGAATGTCATTCCTCAGTTGAGGAAGTAAGGCTTGCATGGCAGCCTGAATTGCAGCATTGAGCTGCTCTTGCTCGCGTGTGAGAACCATCTGACAGTATAACATAAACATATGATTAACAGTTCAAACATAAAATATAACTTATATATATACATGAAAAAAATTTATGCTAAAAATTTCACGAGAAAAATTTTATGCAAGAAAATCTTTGTATGAATGCATGATGCAGTTTTATGAAAACTTTTGATGCTCGAGAGTGAACGCCTTTGGTCGGTTCACTCAAAACAAAAGACATATCGAGGGGGACGCCTATGGGTCGGTCCCAAATTTAAAAGTTTCGATAAAACACATGCGACTAACTAGGGCCAGTCCTGTACCAACCATTACTTAGTCAAAAACCCTGTAACAATGACATGTATATGTATGCTTAAAAATGATGAATGCATGAAAACAACTGTCAGTTCTAGGAAGACCGTAGTGACTACCCACTAATCACAGGTCATATTTGAGAGCCTACAGGTCGAAACCTTGGCTCTGATACCATAATTGTAACACCCCATTTTGGAAATGGAATATTACGCATAATCATGGTGTGTCATCAAAGCATACAAGGATAAATGTCTAAGCATTATTCGACCATAAAAGGGAAATACCGGAATCAAACATCGGTAACCCCAAAGTAAAGCTCATCACACACAAACATAAATACTGTAAAAGGAAAGGACGAAACAATGTCCATAGCAACTGTATCAAAAGGAAGGAAATGCATAAAGTAAAGAAAGACAGTAAAGCTTCCAATCCATATGCACGTACGTTTGAGATCTACGAGCGTCCCTGAGTACCTGCCGTTTTGGGAACATGAAAAGGAAAACGACTGAGCAAGACGCTCAGTGCACGGATGTACAATATAGCATGAAATAGGATAAACATGTAACATATGACAGCGGAAGACTAAGTTCTGAGTAAACTGGATAAGTATTAGGAAAACTGGTTTTATAGTTTGAAAGGCCTTATGTTTATCTTATGAAAACTGTTTTAACATAAATATACCATAGCCCATATAGGTCATGAAAAGGTCACGTGCATGAATACTTGGAGGGGTGACCTCATCATGCTGATTAGAGGGGATGCCTCTAATTAATATACTGGTTTGGGTAGGAGGGATCAACTCCTTGTGAAGGATGCAAGGCACACACCACATTCACCATGATAAACTGAATAAAACATGTAACTAGGATGCACCCATACGCCCCACCTGATATAATAATATGGCCAAAACTGAAAAGGGACGCCACGAGCAATCACTCCGCCGTGGGGAAGTCATAACATTGGTGCCTCCAATGTTATGGTTATGGTACCTCCATAACTAGGTGAAACTGGTCATGCTTGTATATGGCTATAGATTATGCTAATTAAACATAAGCAGTTCAAAACAATAAAACAAATTCTGGGGAAAACAGTTGGCTGCATACGGGGAAATCCTAATAAGGAAAGAATGTCCATACTGAAAGGACGGGAATCCGTACCTCAAGTCCAGTGAATGAACGGAAGAAAGACTCCTACTTCTGGATCACTAACGCTACATGAATACACACGTGTATAAGTATCGATTCACTGATTACGTACTGGGTTTTATGTCTCATTTTAGCTGACTTGGTATGTTTTAGGTCATGGTTCATTGTTTAAAGCCTTAAACTGTGTTTATCTTGTATTCTGATTAATCTGTTTAAGTATTACTGGTATTTCATGTATTATTATACTTACTGTGTAATAATAAGTAACTTTCCAAAAATAGCAGGTTTCCAAAAATAGAAAGTTTCCAAAAATAGAAAGTTTCCAAAAATAGAAAGTTTCCAAAAATAGAAAGTTTCCAAAAATAGAAAGTTACCAAAAATAGAAAGTTTCCAAAAATAGAAAGTTTCCAAAAAAAGAAAGTTTCCAAAAATAGAAAGTTTCCTAAAATAGAATTTACTGCTTAAAATAGATTAGTTTCTAAAAATAGAAAGTTTCCAAAAATAGATCAGCTGCCTTAATTAAATAAGTTTCCATATATAGAAGGTTTCCATGATTAGATTAGCTGCCTGAATTAGATAGATTTCCATATATAGAAGGTTTCCATTAATAAATTAGTTGCCTTATTTAATTAAGTTTCTATAAATAGAAGTTTTCATATTTAGAATTAAACTGGTTACATAAGCTAACATATAAGTCTACGTGTTTATAAGCTGATTTCTTAAGTCATATGATATAGTATATAGTTTAATTATTATTTCATGTATTTTAATTAAACTATAGGTTAAGCATTTTAATTAAAGTATAACATGTTTTAATTAAAATGAAATGAAAATACTTAGGTTAAAGTGTATTATTATTATTAATAATATAACCTAAATCATGTCTAAATTAATTAATTATAGGCATGTTTAAATAATTAATTAATTATAACTTATAACATAATATACTTAGGTTAAATTAATATCATGCTAAATTAATAATTAGAATAACCTAAGTCATGATTTAATTAATATCTCATGTTATTATTTAATTTATATCCTAAGTTCATGATTCATAAAAAATTAACATGTAACATAGATCATGATTTAACCAACGAACCATGAATCGGGCATGAATTCGACACCGTACCCCGAGCCAAACTCGGGGCACGTGTGCCTCCTTGCTGCCGTGGGTCCCACAAGCACCAACCAAGACCAAAAATGGTCTTGGTGGTGGCGGCAATAAGCAAACCAAACCCCCCTCGGATTTGTTTGCTAGGCGGCTAAAACAAACACCCTTTTTATAACGTTCTTTGATTTTAATTTACCCTAAAACATGTTAGATCAATGTTTAATTATCATGTTTTAATAAGAAAAATAATAACATGTTCATGAAAATAATCAAAGATCAAAAGAATTAAAAAGAAGGGTTTAGAATGATATACCAGCACGTAGCTTGAAAGGGGATGAACAAACACGGTTTCTAGCACTTGTATTTAATGTCAAAAATCAACAACACCCTCCTATGGTGGTGATGTAGGTGGCGGCACAAAAGGAACCAAGGAGGAGGAAGAGAAAACTTTTTAGGTTAAAATGTTATTTTGCTTGAAAGTGAAAAATGAAAAACATATTTACCATAACCCCCCTTTACTTGTAAAAGTCCATGGGCTTAGCCCATTTCTTGTTGTTGTGCCGTGGGTATGGGGGCCCCACATGGGGTACCCGTACCTTTCTCGTGTCCCGATGTTTCGTGTTCGTTCGTGGTTAACGTGTTCGTGTTTAAAGTGATTCTGTTTATTTTATCATGTCGTTTATCGTAATTTTGACGCTCGTAATTATATTATATGTATATACGTAATTATTCTAGTTCGTATTTTAAATGGTGATCATGATTTAATTATGTTCACGTGACATATTTATTAACTGTTTATCATGAGTTCGTACGTAATCGATACTTATCATGTCATACACGTATGCACTTGCTTGATTACTAGCACATGAATGTGATCAATTCTAAATAAGGTAAGTTTTAATCTAGGACGTACGATCTTAAGGGCACTATTCATGGTAAAAGCATGCGGGTTTTACAGGAACGCTCAACTATTGAGGTGCGATTTCTCGCGTATTTGGATAATTATTGTGTGTTAATTGTTCTACGTAAATACAATATATTATGCACAATAAAAACCGAGAAAACGATTTTGTGTTAATAGAGTTCTATTTAACACGTATTTACTTGAATGGCTAATAGTATAGAAAAATAAAAAGAAATATTTATGATAAAAACGTAAACACTCAAATAAACACGATAGATAAATATGGCTAAACACACCTCCCCGGCAGCGGCGCCATTTGGAGATGCGGTAAGAAAAATACGCAAACCAAAAATTTTGAAAACCTTTAAATTAATCTATATTAATTTTTTAAAGTTAATTAAAAAATCTAAAAATAAAACTAGCTAAGAAAATGACAAATTCAAACTTTTTTATTTGTAAACCTAAAGTGTATTATTTAAAAACTACAAAATATTTTTTTGAAAATAAAAACTTAATTTAACTATTTTTTATGACTTTTCTCAAATTTAAAACTAAATTAATCCTAGAAAATGAAATAATAAAAAGAAAATTATAAAATTTAAACTATACAAAAGCAAATTTATTTTTCCTACGTCCTAAATAACAAAAAAAATTAGAAAAAACAATTACATTTTTCTGATTTTTAAATGATTTATTATGAATTAAATAAGATTAAACTAATTAAATGCTTTAAAAAAATATTAAATGATTTTATAAACAATCCAAAAAAATTACTGAAGTTAGATAAAGATAAAAAGACTCAACGAAAAATATAAGCTGCAAGAATAAGCTACTTATAAGCTGTGTAATAAAATTTTAAAAGTTGTTAACCTAAAAGGCTTAAAAATGTTTAAATAAAATGAAGTGTAGACTTAAAACAAAACGATGTGTTAGCACAGATGGTTAGTGGTGTTTCTGAGGCGTGTGTTTGTGAGTGGCCATGGGTTCGAAACCCTCTGTCTGCATTATTTTTTTTCACTTTGTGCTGAATATTAGAAAATAAGAAGAAATGAAAAAGGAGAAAAGATAAAAGATAAGTTAGTGATAACCAAAAAGAACAGCAGCGCAGATGGTAACTTGGTGAGTTGTTACGTCTGTATGGCGCAGGTTTTCAGGGGTTCGAGACTTGGCAAAGTGCTAGTTTGTACCATATTTTCCAATTCTTTTTAACAACTAGCAGCTTTGGTTATTTCAAATCCCAAACACCCTTGCATCAGCAGGTTTACAAAACCTAGCAAATGAAAGCTTTTAACCTATTGAGTCACTATAGATTTAAAACTATTTATATGATAACATTAAGATTCCAGTATTACATATCAACATACAAAATCAACAATAAATATAACTATAAATTGACTGAAACATGAATAAAGAAAATCACATTGACATAGCAGATTCAAAAATATAAAAGAAAATTTAGGGAACTAAAAACTTACAATTGGTTACCAGCTGAACCGAAATCATAACATCAAAACCCAAAGCGATACTAATAAACACACTGTGATATCGAATCCTAAACTTCTTTTCTTTCTAATTTTTTTCTGTGAACGAACAGTAGCACAACCTATGGTACCCTTTCTAGATCGTAGAACGAACAGTGGCAGGAACAATAATACTAATTCCTCTTTTTTTCGAACAGCAAACAACGCCAACACAATGTTTAACTTTTTTTTGTTTCGATGCTCAGAATCAAACACAATCTCACTTACCAAAAACAATAAATCATGCCTCAAATTATATTTGGGTCTAGGTTGTTGTGTTGGTTAAATTCGTAGTTGCTGTTGGTATTGACAGCGGCCACAAGGCGCAAAAACACAAATCACAAACTCAACATCTCAACTAATCACGTTACACTATGATAAGCAAAAATAATGCAAGCTGTTAAAGTAAAGATACAAATAAGTAAATAAGCAAGAAATTAAGAAACAAAAGGAAACCAAATAACAAGATAAGCAATTATCACATAAGCATATAAGCTAACCTATAGCAATAATGGGAGTAAGGCTAAATCAAAAATAAGAGAACTTACTTAGAGACCCTTAGCAGCTCAACCTTGAACTTTCAACATCACCTTCTTCTCAACCAAGAACAAAGCTAGAAGAGCTTATAAAACAACTTATGCTTAAAAGCTTAAAGCTCAAATTAAGAACCCAAATGATCTTCTTCAAATAAGGAAGGAACAACATCTACAAACATCTCCAATGATCTCCAAACATCTCCAAGGTAACTTGTCACGTATTATAAGCACACAAACAAGCTTTTTGTCAAAAAAACTTTAAGGTAGATTATGCTACAGTACGTGAACAATAACCACAAGCAATAAAGAAAATCTCTATTTTTTTTTCTCAGTAACAGTATCCAAGAACAAGTACTCTCCCTTTTTTTCCTTCGGTACAATAACACAAAAAAAACAATCTTTTTTTTCCTTTCTTGTCACTCAGTGACCAACAACAACTCCTCCTTTTTTTTGATCCCGGTACAACGCAAGTAAATAAAACCAATTTCACTCAAATTAAAATCTTGAACAACAATAAAAACACAAAATGAACTCAGAAAATTAAATACCAACTTTTTTCATTGAAAGAAAAAAAAGGATTACATTAAAAAATCTTGGAACTCAATTATATTCAATAACTTGTCACTTACAAAATTATGAATAAAAATTGGAACAAGCAAAACTAAATCCTAGTTGCACTATTTATATTACACTGAGGAGCAATTTCTGAAACCCTAGATGTCTTCATCTTTCCCCTCTTAATTCCAAGAATGCCCTTTGATTCCTTTAGCATATTCCAAAATTCAAATTCATGTTGTCTTGATGTTGACATGAGCTTTAGAAATTGCTTGTGAGCCGTTTGATTTGAGTAGCCATCAAGGGAGTGATTTCCAACGTTGGATTGGTCAAGCAAAAGTGTCGTCTTATGCTACCCCGTGATTCATAGCTGGCCATGAGTGTCTTGTTGTGCTGAGTCACCAAACATTCCCACGTGGGATTGGTTATACTTGGTGTTAATTATCTCCCTGGTAATTGCACTTTGTTCTTTGATTTCGGGTCTTGAGTGTGACAGGGAATTAGGTTAGGGTTCTTATGGGATAATAGGGAATTTGGGGGTTATGGGTTTAGTGGACTGATGGTGAGGTTATGAGTGGTGTAGAGTTGGGTTTAGTGATGGGTCAGACCGGGTTATGGGTAGGGTTAAGTTGGGTTTGGGTTATAACTTTGGCATAAATGACCCCTAATCTTCCAAATTTTGTGCAAATGAAGTATTAACAGCCTTTACTCACATTTCCTTTATATCAAAGTTTGGCATACTGACAGATTGCCCCTTGTATTTTATGAAACAAGAAATAAGGACTATTTTGGCCATTTAAGCAATCTTCAAGGGTTGATCTTGTAATACATTGAAACTTTATGGACCCCATTGCAAATAATGATGATTGAGGGGTATAAAATGACAATTCTTCAATCTTGAAGGACCAAACTTGACATTCTTCAATTCTTCAAGGGTATTTTTAAAAATTCATGATTCGGGTCCGGTTCTTTGTGCGGATACGTTTCCCGTGTTCGTTTTTGCATTGTTTCTTGTGATCTTTTATCATTTTCTCGATATCCGTACCTAAAATACACATTGAACAAAAACAAGCATATATATGACACTTTTTATGATATTTTTATCGTTTTAAGCCCGTTTTGGACGATGAGACCATGTATAATTGCGGTCTCATCAACGCGCCATGTTAATTTCATGAATAATTATATCAAATAATTATTATAAGTGTATGGTTAATTTAATTAAATGTTCCTTGTTAATTTTTATGAATAATTAATAATATAATTATATCCTAAGTTCAACTTAATTAACCAAATTTTATAACCAACACACCTTTGTGTGTGTTTCGTGTACCCGAGCCTGAACCAAGGCCTCACCGAGACACCCCTTTCTCGGCAACACCAACTTCACCACCACAGCCACCGGGCTGTGGTTTTCTACCACCGGCCGGCCAAAATAGCCACTGGCTATTGGCCGGTTCCCACTGCTCGACCTAAGATCCCACCGAGAGTTATAAGCTCTCAGTTGCCACTGCTAAGCCAAACACCCCCTGCGGGTGTTGTTTGTGTTGCGGCTGCCCGAATAACACAGCCACCGAGACACCAAAGTCTCGGCTGGTTGGCTGTTTAACCCACCGAGACCCTTGTGGTCTCGGTTCCCGTAACAAACCAAAACCGATTTAAATCCATGTTTTAATTCATGTTTTTAATTATTCACAACATGTTCATAATATAATTGAATAAAATCATTGATTCATAAAATGAAAGAAAAGAAATTGATTACCGAATCGTTGTTAATAAAGAATAACAAACCCGATCACACAACCCAAATAATTAAAAGATCAAATTCTTTTCTCTCCCCTTTTCATTTGCTAAAACTGGCGGCCACATAAGAAACAACATTAGGGTTTTCTATTTTTTTGTAAAAGTGAAAGTGAATTCCCTGGAAGGTTTTTTTTGTTACCAGTTAACTTGATTAATGGGTCGGGCCATGGGGCCTTTTTCTTGTCTTTAATAACCGGCCAAACAACCCTTTTTATATAGTATTTCGTTTTCGTGTTTTATTTAATCTCGTGTATTAATATTCATGGCATACGTTCGTGTTTTAAACTCGTGTTAATTCTTGTCGTGCATTATTTATTATACGTAAATACTTGTGAATAATAAATTAATAATATACGTAATATTTGTATTTATACATTAAATATTCATTATACGTGTCGTGTATTAATTAATTATAAAGTTTTAATTAATCCGTGTTTTCGTGTATTTAATGCTTTCATGTATTTTATGCGGGTTTTACAACTCTTCCCCTCAAAAAATAATAATTCGTACTCGAATTAGAGATACGATAAGCTGAAAAGGACATACCCGAGTCATAGATAAAAATGAGGGTAAGATGTCCGGATAGACTCCTCCGTCTCCCAAGTGGCTTCCCGCTTGGGATGGTCCCTCCAAAGGATCTTGACAAATAGAATCGTCTTTCTCCTCATGATCCGATCCTAACGATTAAGAACTGCCCCGAGTTCCTCACCATAGGATAGATCCTCACGAATCTGATCGAGTGGATATGTGACAATGTGTAGATGATGATAATTGTAGCCTCTAATTAAGGACACATGGAACACACTGTGAACATGAGATAGCTGAGGAGGTAACGCCAAACGATATGATACCTCACCGACACGTTCGAGGATCTCGAACGGTTCGATGAAATGAGGACTGAGCTTTTCCTTAATACCAAAACGCTTGACTCCACGTGCTGGTGATACTTAATAAGTGTGTAAAGACTTATCATTTTACCACTTAAAATAATGAAAAACAAGACCAAATCGTGTAATTAATATCGTAAATGTCGGATTATGCGTGGTTTGTGTTTTTGTTGTGAAATATGTACAAAAGATCAAAAAGAAAGAAAACAAGGGATTTCACGGTCATTTATCGAAGAAAAAGCCAAAGATAAAGTCAAAGGACCAATAACTGCCATAAGAATAAAGTTTGGAGGGCTAAAGATGAAGATTTGATGAAGATTTTACAGCAAGGACCATTTTTGCCAATCTCCAAATTCATCCACTAATAAACCATATTGAAGAGCACACAATTACGAAGCCAACGGTCCCGACCTTGCGTCGTAACTCTTTACGGTTTGTTTTCTATGATTTTTTAAAGTTTATTAAGTTTTTAAATTAAATAAATAGTTTTTAATATTTAAATAATATAAAATAATATATATAAAAACATTTTTCCGAAATTTAATAAATTAAATAAAATAAAGTTTTTATTAAAATTAATAAAATAATTTTTCTATATATTTATTATTATTATTATTATTATTTTATTTTTTTATTTTTATTTTTTTATTTATTAAGCCATCACTTTATTAGAAACAAAAAGGGATTTACAACAAATTGGATGGGAGCCGAGATACTATCTGCGCTCCCACCCCTTTAGCAATACCAAAACCTATTCTATGGAAAATATGTACAGCAGCACGCGCTCCAATGTCTTGAGCCTTAGAAAATCTCTGGATCCGCTCAGCAACGCAACTGCATCTCCCTTTTTACCCACCTAGAAAAGAAAAAGAGAAAGGAAGAAACCCATATCCGAGAGCTGCACACTTAGCCAAATACTATTATTATTAATATTAATAAACAAAGTCAAACAGGCAAAGGGGGTCAAACGCCTGGTCAACAGCCAACAAGAAGGGGTCAAGTACTTTTTTTGCATCTATATAATTGAAGGTATGCTTGGCCTACCGGCTAGCTCCTTCGACCATGGCAGCTCAGACCCAGGTTTGATTCTGGGCGAGAGCGAGGCTGAGTATTTATACTCAGTGCCATGTGGCACCACCTCAGTGGTCCACGTGGCAACCGGTTCAGATCGGTCCGAGCCAAACCCGGTCTAGAACCGAACTAGAACCAAATCGGACCGGTCCAGACCCGGTCCAACCCGAACCAGACCCGGTTCAACCCGGTCTAAACCGGCTTATGTCAGCAATGACGTCAGCACCACGTGGCGGCGGCTGGCCAATGCCAGCGCGCCATGTGGCACTGACATATTCACTATTCATTTGCAGGTTGCAGGCAGCGTCAGTCCGAGGTTCAGAAAGGCGACGCTAACATGTCAGTCCGAGGTGGCAGAGCTGTCAGACGTGGCAGTGTGTCAGTGGCGGCTGGCCAATAAGGTGGTGACACGTGGCAGCGGTGCCGCCACGTTAGTACAAGTTCGCAGTTTATCAGTCCGAGGTGTCAGGTGCCAGTGGCGGCTGACCAATCATAGCCCGCCACGTGGCACATTTGATGAAACAAAGTTGCACAGGCGTGTGTCAGCCAATGATATGCACAAGATCCCATGTTCTAGAAGCATTCGGAGAAAACAAGAAATATGAGGGTCAGCTGTCCTCAAAGCTGCTTAGCCTCCAAGCAAAATTAGCTAGTAAATGACTAAAATACCACCAATGTTGGCTCTATATAAAGTCCCCCTTCCCTTTATTTTTCACTAGTTTTTCTTTCATAAGTTTTTTTTCTTATTAGTTTTTACACATAGTTTCTAGTTGTAATTTATCTTTCAAAAATATTGTAATAGCTTATCTAATAAGCTTTTTCATCTTTTAATAAAATTAATCTTTTAGCTTAATCTCTTTAATTAATTCTCATTCTTCCTTTCTTTTTACTTATCTTTATAATCTAGCTTATTATTTGGGATAAGTTTATATAACTTTTTCCTAATAAGTTAGATTTATATACAAGCTTATTTTAAGCTTATTGTTGCCTTATTTTAGTAGATCTAGCTTATTGTGGAGTAATTATTTAATTAGCTATTTAGCTTTTTAAATCTCATAAGTTTTAAGCTTAGGCTTACAACTTATTTATAAGCTAGCTTTTTATTTAAGCACTTTTAGTTTTTTATTAATTAGTTTTTTAGACCTATTAGCTTAAGTTTTAAACAATTAAAAATACTTTCAAAAAAACAAAAAAAATAGTTAGATCTATTAGTTTTTCATACAACGTATTAAAAAGTTTAGATCTATAAGTTTAGAGTTTAAAATTTAAAGTATTTTTATAAAACCTTTAAAAATAGTTAGATCTATTAGTTTTTAAATAGATTAAGTAGATCTATAATTTTTAGCTTTAAAATTTTAAAAACTTTTATAAAACATAAAAAATATTTTAGATCTATTAGTTTTAATTAAATCTCTTTATCATTTAATAATTATTGCTTATAATTCTAACCTTTTATGTTTTCTTTGATCTTGGCGTATCGATCTATCATTTTTGAAGAAGAGCTTATAGTTGATTAATTCAGTTCAAGTTGATATGGTTTGATTGATTTGGTTAGAGATTGATTTGGTTGGCCGTGTACTTTACGGGCCAAATTTGGGTTTTGCTTTTGATAGTTTTGGTATTGGGAGGCCGTGTACTTAACGGGCCGTATTTTATTTATGTTGTTGATGTTGTTTGTTTAGAGCGTTTTTCTTCGGACCACGGGTACTAAAGTTATCCTTTTTATTTTTCCAGTTTAATCGCTTTAGTATTATTAATTAGATCGTTATAGTTTAAATTGTTTTTAATAAAAGTTATATTTTTTTCATAAAAATCGGTTTAATTACTTTTAGTTATAATTATTTGTGTTAAAAAAATAGTTTAAAAGCTTTTAAAATTAGATTTCATTTAGATAAGCTTATTATTAGTAAAAAGTTTACACCTTTTTGTGTTTATTAAGCTTATGTATATAAAGCTTGTAGCTTTATCATCTAAAAAGATTAGTAAGCTTAAAAGGTTGAAACTTTATGCTTAATTTTTAAGTTTATCTTTGTGATTTCATTTTTCGTCACTATTACTTGATATTACGTGCTTGCATTAGATTAATTTCGCATTTAGATTTATTTTTAGTTATAGTTTATTTTTGTTGCATCTAGATTTATATTTGTAGTTTAATTATTACGTTGCATTTTAGAGTAATTTTTACGTGAATTAATTGCTCTTTTATTTTTATATAGTCCTTAGCCTACATATTTTCCCCATTTTTCGCTTAAATAGACATAGAATTCCAAACAAGTATTATTAACCAAAAACAATTAATCTTGTGTTAAAATTGTTAATCAATTCGAGTCGAGTCGAGGAAAAACGATATACGATATATTAAAAAATGCTATACTAAATTGGTGCCGCTGCCGCTTCGCTCGTTATGATTGACGATTTTTCGTGAGAAGATTTGAATTTTGGAATCCGTTCACTTTTGAACGTTATTTTTCTTGCTAAAAAATAAAAAACATAAAAAAAATCAAAAAGATAAAAATACAAAAAAAACATAAAAAAAATCAAAAAGATAAAAATACAAAAAAAATGAAAAAAAATCATCAAAAGCAAATTCTTACCTAAGATTTGCACCAAAAAAATTAAAAAATCCAAAAAGTAATACTTTTCCTAAAGTATTACACCAAAGATATGTTACGTATTACTATTTTTCTTATTTCGATTTATCTTGTTTTTTTTATGTGAATATATTTTTCTTAAAAAAAATAATAAAAAGATTTTTCTTTTATTATAGATATTACGTATAAGAACCTTAATACACAATATTTCCATAAGTATTGCTTGCAATACCCCGTATTTGGAGGCGTTCCGGTTCCTTATACGTGTATCGATCAAACAAAAATAAAGGCAAAAATAGATAAATACTTTCGTTAAGCAATAATTCGAAAAATACGAACTTTAAGGTGAATAGAAAGGCGGCGTGCTATAAAAGGACGTCTAAGGGAAGCTAGGTACTTAAGTGCTTCGCGCCACCTCATTCCCCCCGTTCACTTGTGAGTATTTTGAGAAGGAAGGCTAATCGAGGGTTTTGCCGCTCAAGTAGTATTACATATATATTCTTTTGTAGCTTTTTAATATTGAACCTCGAGAGGGATAATCCCTTTCCTCTCAAAGTCGACCTAGGTCTCCTACCTCATTCCTCGTGTTTAGTTGTATGCGCACTCGCGCGCGTGCACACATACCGAGTGGTGTACCAAATACTTCTAATTCTTCCAAAAAGAAGAAGAAGAACAAAAAGACCGTCAATCAAGCCGATCCCGAGAATCGAACTTTGAACAATACGATGGCAACGGGTAATCGACCAATGATTGAGATTTTACAATCTCACGTTGAGGGAAAGTGACGCGATTGTGGTTCAGGATATTTGAGCGAATAATTTTGAACTAAAAACGGGTTTTATTCAAATGGTTTCCGCTACACCATTTTTAGGCCGTACTCATGATGACCCAAACGCTCATATAAATTGTTTCATACAATTGGCAAACACCGTCAAATACAATGGGGTACCACAAGAGGCCATTCGTTTACTCCTCTTTCCTTTTTCCCTCGAGGGACAAGCCCGGATTTGGCTTGATAAGAAACCACCCCAAAGTATCACCACATGGGTGGATTTAGATACCAAGTTCATTAACTACTTTTTCCCACCATCACGGACCACCACTTTAAGGAATGACATCATTACCTTTGAACAAAAATATGAGGAAACGTTTAGTGAGTCTTGGGACCGTTTTAAGGAGCTTTTACGAAAATGTCCACAACATGGTTTTACAAAAGTGCATCCAATCAATACGTTTTACAATGGTTAAACTCTTAATGACCAAGACTCACTTAATAGTACCGCGGGGCGTAATATTCTTGTGAAATCCATTAACGAGGCTTGGGGAATAATTGAAAACAAGGCAAAAGTTCAAACCAAAAGTGTAAGGGCTGCAATGGCTAGTGCAAGTGAGAGTGAGACTAATAATCAAATTCAAGCACTTACTTTAATTGTGACAAAACTTGCCTTACACGTTCAAAACACACCCACTACACATGTGAATGCCTTAAAAGAGACTTGTGAAACGTGTGAGACTTGTGGTGGACCACATTCGTACTATAATTGTGATAAGGTTTATAACCCATCTCAACAAGAAGTGTATGCTTATAACACTAATGAGAGGGTGCATTTTAAACTGAATGTCGATGTGAATAATTTATCTTATAAATCGACTAACTATTTGGCTCCCCCGGGTTTTGTAGCTCCACAAAGACCACCCCCACCCGCCCAAAATAGGAACCAAGGTCCTCAACGGGATAATTTTCAAGGGAATTCAAATACAAGGGGTTTTAATCAAAATCAAGGGAATTTTCAAGGGCAAAACCATAGGTTTAATAATCCAAATCAAGGCTTTAATAACCAAGATTTTCAAAATCAAGGTTTTCAAAATTATAATCAATATCAAAACCAAGGTTTTCCTAATCAAGGGTTTAACAATCAAGGGTATAATCAAATGAACATGCATAATCCTCAAATGGACTTGGTTCTACAAAAATTAACCGATCATGAGCGAACCATGAAAGAAATGAAAGAATCGACCGATAGGAAATTTATGCAAATGCTTCAAACCCTTCGTCCCCAAGGTGCCCTCCCTTTTAACATCGTGACCAATCCTAGGGCTAAGGTTAATGCCATCACTACTAGGAGCGGTAAGACCACCGAAGAACCTTCTTATTCCCCACCTAACCAAGGACCAGAGGTTCCTTCTACTCCTACCCATTGTCCTTCACCTTCTACTTGTGAGATACCACCCTTAATGCCTTCGTCTGCATCTTATGTCCCACCTTTACCTCAATCTTATACCACACCTTCGGTTCCCAAACCGATTCCTTCACCTTCCATTTCTACCCCTCCTCCACCAAAGGATGTGAGTGAGCAATCCACTCCAAAGCCTTCATCTCAACCCAATATACCTTATCCCTCAAGGTTGAGGAAAGATAAATTGAAGAATAAGGATGATATTCAAGTTTCGAACTTCCTAAAAATGTTCAAACAATTGAATTTTAATATCAACTTTGTCGAGGCTCTCGCTCACATGCCTAAATATGCTAAGATGTTTAAGGACCTTTTAAGTGATAAGGAAAAGTTGCTCGATATTGCCAATACCCAATTGAATGAGAATTGTTTCGCGGTTATTTTGAGAAAATTACCGGTTAAGTTAGGAGATCCTGGTCGATTCCTTATTCCTTGCAATTTTCCGGGTGTTGAGAGTTGTATGGCCTTGGCGGATCTTGGAGAGAGTATCAATCTTTGCCATTGTCCGTGTGGAAACAATTATATTTACCCGAGCTAGTACCCACTCGTATGACCTTGGAATTAGCTAACCGTTTGGTTTCTTATCCGGTGGGGATAGCCGAGGATGTTCTCATAGGAGTCGACAAATTCACTTTTCCCGCCGATTTCGTTGTAGTCGACTATGAGATGGATCCCCGTGTTCCCTTAATTGTGGGACGACCCTTATTGAGGACCGGGCGTACATTGATTGATGTAGCCGCGGGAGAACTTATAATGAGGGTAGGGGATGACAAAATCGTCTTTAACATGGGTAAACTTTCCAAACGTCCCGATGAGCCCGAATCCGTGAATTTCATCGATGTGCTCGACGAAGCATGTGAAGAACATTTTCACGAGGCTTGTAAGAGCGGGAGTTCTCATTTATCTCATGTTGAGACCGTAGCTTATATTGCTCCATCATTGACTCCATTTGGAGAAAGTGATTTTCTTTTACAAGAATTTGAAGCAAGTTTAGGGGACGTGGACTTAAAATATGATGATTCTCCCACCGATTGGGAAGAAGACATTCGTACCATTGAGAGACTTCTCAATGAGGATCATATTTCTCCACCTAATCCTAAGGAAGTTACAAACGATGATCCAAATTTGACTAAGCCTTCCACCGATAATCCACCAGATTTAGAGCTTAAGGATTTACCGTCTCATTTAGAATACGTTTTCCTAGAAGACAGTGATAAGTTACCCGTCATAATTGCTAAGGACTATTAAAAGTGGATGAAAAATCTCGACTTATCGAAGTGCTTAAGAATCATAAGAAAGCAATTGCTTGGAAAATCTCTGATATCCGCATAATTGATCCTAACTTTTGCACTCATAAAATTCTCATGGAAGATGACTTTAAACCCTCAATCCAAAATCAAAGAAGGGTAAATCCAAAAATTCATGAAGTCATTAAGAAAGAAGTTATCAAACTTCTAGATGCCGACATGATTTACCCTATTTCAGATTCGCCATGGGTTAGTCCCGTCCATTGTGTGCCTAAGAAAGGCGGAATAACCGTTGTTCCGAATGAAAACAACGAGTTGATTCCTACTCGACTCGTAACGGGTTGGCGAGTTTGCATAGACTATCGTAAGCTCAATGATGCCACTCGTAAGGATCATTTTCCTCTTCCTTTCATGGAACAAATGCTCGAGCGTTTAGCGGGTAATATTTTCAAATTCCTATCGATCCAAAAGACCAAGAGAAAACCACATTCACTTGTCCTTATGGAACATTTGCTTACAAAAGAATGCATTTCGGCTTATGCAATGCTCCCGGGACTTTCAAAGGTGTATGATGGTTGTATTCCATGACATGGTTGAAGAAACTATGAAAGTCTTTATGGAGGATTTGTCGGTCTATGGTGATTCTTTCTCTTCTGTTCTTGCCAATTTAAAACGTACTTAAACGGTGTGAAGACACTCGTCTCGTTCTTAATTGGGAAAAATGCCATTTCATGGTAAAAGAAGGCATCGTCCTTGGTCATAAAATTTCTAAAGCCGGCATCGAAGTCGACCATGCTAAAGTTGACGTCATTGCTAAGTTTCCTCCACCTAGCACCGTCAAAGGAGTTAGGAGTTTTTAGGTCATGCGGGATTTTATCGACGTTTCATTCAAGATTTTTCTAAGATAGCTCGACCAATGACTCATCTCTTAGAGAAATATGCTCCTTTCATCTATTCTCAAGATTGTCTCGACTCTTTCGAACTTCTTAAAGGTAAATTAACTAAGGCACCGGTCTTAGTCTCTCCAAATTGGGAGTTACCTTTCGAGCTCATGTGCGATGCTAGTGATTTCGCGGTAGGAGCGGTTTTAGGTCAACGAGTTAACAACACTTCCAACCAATCCATTATGCTAGTAAGACAATGACGGGGGGTCAATTGCATTATGCCACTACCGAAAAAGAGCTTTAAGCCGTAGTGTATTAATACTTTAAAGAAAACATGATCATCAGGCTGAAATTCTAATGATCTGTAATGTTTGTCAGCATAGCTCTTCTGACGAGCACGAGCTTCCTGAAGCTTTGACTTGGCGATGGAGACCTTCTCATTTGTCACCTCAATCATCTCTGGACCCTCAATGATTCGTTTACCAACCTGATCCCAGCAGATTGGAGCACGAAACTTTCTGCCATACAACATTTCAAATGCTACACACTTGATACTTGCGTGCCAATTGTTGTTGTAAGCAAACTCAACCAAACAGATGTAGTCATCCCAATTTCCTGTCCAGTATAACGCACAAGCACACAACATGTCTTCTAAAGTCTAAATAGTACGCTCTGACTGACCATTTGTCTAAGGATGGAAAATTGTGCTAAGCTTGAGTCTGGTGCCCCAAGCTTTCTGCAAACCCCTCCAGAAACGAGATGTAAATCGTGGATCTCTATCTGATATGATATCTGATGGAGTACCATGCAGTCTCATGATCTCCTGCTAGAATATTTATGCCAATCCGCTAACTGGGTAATCCTTGCGGATTGGAAGGAAATGTGCATATTTGGTCAAACGATCGACAACGACCCAAATAGCATCATGCTTCTTATGAGTCTGTGGTAGTCCGGTAACAAAATCCATGGAGATCTTGTCCCACTTCCATTTGGGAATTTCTAATGGTTGTAGTAAACCACTAGCTCGCTGATGTTCTATCTTAACCTGCTGGCAGGTCAGACATTTAGAAACGAAGGTAGCAACATCTTGTTTCATGCCGCTCCACCAAAAATGTTGTTTGAGATCATGATACAGTTTGGTAGAACTTGGATGAATGGAAAATGGAGAGTTGTGAGCCTCAGTCAATAAGGCTTATCTGAGTGTAGAATCTTCTGGAACACATAACTTGGTACCCTGCCATACAATGCCATCGTCATCTATACGAAACTCTGTATGCTGATCGATATTCTGAATAATCGCCCATATCTCACCGTCGTCCTTCTGAGCTGCCTTGATTCGAGAAATTAAGTCTGGCTCAACTCTCATATTAGCCTAGTAACCATGCTGTCCACATACAAAGAGCTCAATGTCTAAACGTTCTAGATTACGAATAATTTCCTCTTCAACCTTGACGCCAACAATCATGCCTGATTTCCTGCTTAAAGCATCAGCCACCATATTAGCTTTACCAGAATGGTACTGAATGTTGGTGTCATAATCCTTTAGTAGCTCTAACCACCGTCTCTGTCTCATGTTTGTTCTCGCTGAGTGAAGATGTATATGAGGCTCTTGTGATCAGTGAAGATGTCACATGACTCGCGATAAAGATAATGCCTCCATATTTTGAGTGCAAAAACAATTGTTGCTAATTCCAGATCATGAGTTGGATAATTCTCTTCATATGGCTTAAGCTGTCGTGATGCATAGGAAATCACCTTCCCATGTTGCATGAGTACACAGCCAAGTCCTTTTCCCGAAGCATCACTATAAATTTGAAATTCACATGTCCCAGATAGGAAAGTAAGAATATGTGCAGAAACCAAACGCTGCTTAAGTTCTTCAATTCTCTTCTCCCGCTCATCATTCTAGACGAATTTCTCTCCCTTACGCATCAGCTTAGTCAAAGGCAAGGTTAACCGTGAAAATTTCTCCACAAACCTACAATAATATCCAGTTAAACCCAGAAAACTACGAACCTCTGTTGTAGACGTCGGTCTAGGCCATTTAGTGATAGCCTCAACATTCACATGATACATGGTAATCGCTTCTGCTGAGACGATGTGGCCTAGAAATGACACCTTATTTAACCAGAATTCACACTTGGAAAATTTTGCATACAATTGCTTCTGGCGCAGAATCTGTAGTATCGTGCGAAGATGCTCCTCGTGTTCTTCCTTTGATTTCGAGAAGATCAGAATGTCATCGATAAATAGAATGACGAATTATTCCAAGAACTCATGAAAAACGCGGTTCATCAAATCCATGAATACCGCTGGAGCGTTTGTGAGTCAGAAAGGCATGACTACAAACTCATAGTGACCATATCGTGTGCGAAAAGCAGTCTTAGAAATATCCTGCTCCTTCACTCATAGCTGATGGTAGCCTGATCGTAGATCAATCTTAGAAAAGTGCTTGGCACCTTGTAGTTGGTCAAATAAATCATCGATACGTGGTAATGGATAACAGTTTCTGATCGTGATCTTGTTCAGCTCACGGTAGTCAATGCACAGTCGCATGTTGTCGTCCTTCTTCTTAACGAATAGCACCGGTGCACCCCATGGTGATACACTCGGGCGAATAAAACCTCGCTCCAGTAACTCCTGCAGCTGGTCTTTCAACTCCTTGAGCTCAATGGGAGCCATGCATAAGGAGCCGTGGAGATAGGTTCAGCTTCGGAACGAGCTCAATGCCAAACTCCACTTCACAAATAGGTGGTATACCCGGAAGTTTATCTGGAAACACACCTGGGAATTCTGAAACAATCGGCTGATCATGAATAGATGGAGCTTCAACAGTAATGTCATGAATAGTAGCCAAGAAACCTTCGTATCCATGAGCTAATAAGGCACGTGCTTGTAAGGCAAAAATGATTTGTACAGACTTTCCTGGTATGAAACCATTACGAATGTATTCTGGAGCTTGAACATCACTGAATAGGACTCGATATGTATGGCAATCAATCGTGGCGGGGTGTTTTGCTAACCATTTCATGCCTAAAATCATACTCCCTCCGTCCTAATTTATTAGTCCATTATTGACTTTTAAAGTCTTTTTCATTCAAATTTAACTTTAAATTAATGTTGTTGTGTTATATAACTCTTGATGCGAAATATGCATATAGATTGAGTTTTAGATGTATTTTCATTTGGTATAATTTTCATTAAGTATTACATAACATAAAAATAATAATTTAAGGTCAAAGTTTCATAAAAAAGACTTTAAAAGTCAATAGTAGACTAATAAATTGGGACAGAGGGAGTATCAAATTTACACATGTCTAAAGGAAGTGCGTCGAAAAGACGAATCTTGTCATCAAATTCTAAGTGAAGATCTCTATACACATGGGTAATGCGAACAGAGTCTTTCATGGGCGTAGATATATTTAACACATCATCAAGTGGCATATGTGTCTTGTTAATACGAGTAGCATAAGTAGTGGATATAACTGAATGGGTCGCATCCGTATCAAATAGAACACAGGCAGCATGTCCATACATAAATAAGATGCCATTAAACATGAAGACTTGTTGGCCTGGTCCCTAGTAGTAGTGAACACGCGGCCGGATGCTGCTGGTTTCTGAGGGGCATGTCCCGATGTACCAATGATTTCCCCTTTCTTGTAGTCTTTCATGACATGGCCTGTTTCCCACACTTGAAGAAAACACCTGCAGCACGACGGCATGGTCCAAGGTGCCTTCGTCCGCAAGTGGTGCAGATGGGATGGGAATAACCTCTAGTGGATACCCTTGCTAGCTGAGAGCCTAATTCAGAAGATATGCGTGAGACATAATTATTGGAACATAAACATGACTACACTAAAAATTTTAAGTTACAATACCAGATTGAGCTAAACGGTTTGGCTGCTGACCCTTGTTGTCCTGGTCACGCCCGTTACCGGAGTTCTTGTTATAATGCTGAGATGTTAGGATTTATGTCATACAACAACTTAACATGGAAGAGTTTAAATATTAGGGACCTGCTGTTGCTGGAATGGTTAGCATTGTTACGGTAGTTATCACTACCGTCACACTTGTCTTATCCATAACGGTCGTTAGTCTGACCGTGTCCCTTATAGTTGTTCTACAGAGTGGCCGGTTGGGACCGGTCTCCACCCTTCTGCCTGAAAGATACAATTGAATAGAGCATGATATATAATTGAATTACTGATTTAAATAAGATGGTAACGCTTGATGACTGAAATATACCTCTTCTCAGGTCGATCTGACTCCTCATACTCATCCCTCTCTTGGAGCATCTCCAGACTGCGTGCTGCGTCCGCAACTTGTGCCACATTGGTGAATGTAGCACACAACAGACGATCAGTAATCGAGGTGCGAAGAGCCCAACGGAAATGCTTTGCTTGATCCTCTGTTGTGCTAGTAGCTACACACAAAAAACCAGCTAGCTTGAGGAAACACTGCATGAATTTTGTGTTGTTCTCACCTGCCTTTTGACGGATAGCATGATAATCCCTCTTCAGTCGTTCTTGTTCAGCTCTAGGATAAAACTTATTGTAGAAAAACTCCGTGAACTGTGCCTATGTCAATGTGGTAAGTCATGCCTCACCTCCATTGGTTTGCTTGTAAGCCCTCCACCATGCTAACGCATCACCCTCAAACTTGTAGCATGCCAACCTCGTCTTTATACCCCATCGCAACCCATGGTGTCAAAGATCTTTTCCATATGTGATATCCAGTTCTCAGCATCTGACGGGACATCGGCCTTCTCGAATGATCGAGGCTTCTGCTTGTTGAAATGTTCCAGCCATGTGTGCAGTGTGACTGGTGGGGGAGGAGGAGGATTTGCATGATTTGGTAAATCCTGATACTCTGCCCGAATCTGATTTCGGTTTTGGGGAAGCATAGCTTGCAAAGCTGCATTGACAACTGCAGCGAGTTTTGTGTTTGTGCGTGTGTTAACCATCTGACAGTTTCAAAAGGAAAAACAAATGATTAATATGTTATAAACATGAGATATTAATGAGGGAACATGAAAGAAGTATAACTATATTGAAATAAAATCTGAAAATCGTTGGCGTGGACGACTATGGTTCAACCCACAAAATTGAAAGAAAGACATGTGACTGAGTATGGACGGCTATGTTTCAAACCATACCTGTCTAAATTCACAAGAAAACATGTGACTAAGTATGAACGACTATGGTTCAATTCATACTAGTCAAAACTTAACAGAAAGCAATGATACAAGAAATAAAATCAACTGTCAGTTTAGGAAGATCATGGTGACTACCCACTAGTCACAGGTCAAGTTTTTAGATCCTACAGGTCGAAACCTTGGGCTCTGATACCATAATTGTAACACCCCACTTTGACAAGTGGACCGTTACATGATAATTATGACGTGTCATCAAAGCATGCAAGGTAAATGTCTTAAAAAATAAATGACCATAAAGGAAAGACAGAATCAAACATCGGTCTCCAAACATAAGCTCACACATACATAAAGTAAAGAATGTAGAAAAGGACTAAACAATGTCCAAGCAAGCATAAGTATATGAAATGCAAAAGGAAAAGAAGTCTAGGGTAGCTTCCATCCTATGCACGTACTCTCAGTTTCTCAAGTCCGCCCCTGTGTACCTGCCGTATGGGAACATGGAAAGAAAAATATGGCTGACCAATACGCTCAATGGACGGATATAATGACATGATATAAATAACTGAAACATAAATAAAGTATGAAATGCAACGGAATATGTGTAAGTCCTGGAAACCTGAAACATGTTTTATAAACTGGTTTATATCTTAAAAGTCTTATGTTTATTCATGAAAATGTAAATTTAAATGCCAAAGAGCTCATATAGGTCATGAAAGGTATTAACGTGCATGATCACATAGAGGGGTGACCTCTTCATGCAATTAGAGGGGTGGCATCTAATTATATTATTATGGGTGGAGGGATCAGCTCCAATGTGATGGATGTAGAGCACACACCACATTCACCTTGTAAATCTGCAAAACATGTACTAGGATGCACCCATACGCCTTACATGATAATAATAATAATAATGGCCAAATAACTGAAAGGGACACCGCGAGGAATCACTCTCGTCGTAGAAGAGTCATAACACCGGTGCCTCAAGTATCATGGTTAAGGTACCTCCATAACTAGGTGGACATGGTCATGCATGTATATAGCTCAGGAAATTTAAAATGATAACATGGTAATTACTAAAAAGTTTTATAACATGTAAACTACTAGGAAAAATAAATGGCAGCAAACGGGGAATCCTAATCATTCATAGAAAGAGAATGTCCTTACTAAAGGATGAAATATCCGTACCTTATGTCCAGTAACGATGAAAGATGAAAGGCGGAAAGTAACTACTCCGACTTCACGAGTGATACATAAGAAAGGACGTGAATGAGTTGTATGTTCATGTATAACTTGCTGATTATTAGTTTACTTTACTTTTTCTTGACTTGTTTTACTTGTTCTTGACTTGTTTTACGGTTTCATGTTTTATCATGTATTTCTTAGTGTTTCATGTGTTCTTGATTAACGTATTTCATATTTCATTTGTTATTATACTTGATATCTCCATAATGAGTAACTTTCTAAAAATAGCAGGTTTCTATATATAGTAACTTTCCAAAAATAGCAGGTTTCTATATATAGCAACTTTCCAAAAATAGTAAGTTTCCATAAATAGTAAGTTCCCAAAAGTTAAAAGTTTCCATAATTAGTAAGTTTCCAAAAATAGAAAGTTTTCATAAATAGCATGACTATAAGCTTGTTTAATAAGCATATGATATAATCTAAAGCTTAATGAACATATTTTATAAGTCATGATTAATTAAATGTCATATAGTAAAGTTTATTTAATAAATAATATAACATGTCATAATATTATTGTTAATTATTAATTAATAATATAACATGATTTTATAAAGTAATTATTAATTAATAATAAAGCATGGTTTATATCGTAATAAAACTTTACTATAACTTGGTAATTGAATAATTAAGCTAAGAGTTATAATTAATTTAATTATACCATGGATAAAATATAATTAAATAATTAGGCTAAGTCTTTAATTAAATTCGGTAAATATGTCATGTTAATTTCATGAATAATTATATCAAATAATTATTATAAGTGTATATTTAATTAAATTAAATGTACCATGTTAATTTTCATGAATAATTAATAATATAATTATATCTTAAGTTCAACTTAATTAACCAAAATTTATAACCAACATACCCTTGTGTGTATTTCGTGTACCCGAGCCTGAACCAAGGCCTCACCGAGACACCCCTGTCTCGGCAACACCAACTTCACCACCACAGCCACCGGGTTGTGGTTTTTTGCAACCGGCCGGCCAAAACATCCACTGGCTATTGGCCGGTTCCCGCTGCTCGACCAAAGATCCCACCGAGAGTTATAAGCTCTCAGTTGCCACTGCTAAGCCAAACACCCCCTTTGGGTGTTGTTTGTGTTGCGGCTGCTCGAACAATACAGCCACCGAGACATCAAAGTCTCGGCTGGCTGGTTGTTAAACCCACCGAGACCCTTCTGGCCTCAGTTCCCGTGACAATCCAAACCAAAACCGATTCAAATCCATGTTTTAATTCATGTTTTTAATTATTCACAACATGTTCATAATATAATTGAATAAAATCATTGATTCATAAAATAAATTGATTACCGAATCCTAGTGAATAAAGAATAAGAAAACCGATCACACAACCCAAATAATTAAAAGATCAAAGTATTTTCTCTCCCCTTTTCTTTTGCTAAGACCGGTGGCCACACAAGAAACAACAATAGGGTTTTCTATTTTTTCTTGTAAAAGTGAATAAGTGAATTTCCTGGAAGGTTTTTTTTGTTACCAGTTAACTTGATTAACGGGTAGGGCCATGTGCCCTTTTTCTTGTCTTTAATAACCGACCAAACAACCCTTTTTATATAGTATTTCGTTTTCGTGTTTTATTTAATCTCGTGTATTAATATTCATGGCATTATTCGTGTTTTAAACTCGTGTTAATTCTTGTCGTGCATTATTTATTATACGTAAATACTTATGAATAATAAATAAATAATATATGTAATACTTGTATTTATACATTGAATATTCATGATACGTGTCGTGTATTAATTAATTATAAAGTTTTAATTAATCCGGGTTTTTGTGTATTTAATGCTTTCGTGTAGTTTATGCGGGTTTTACAAAACATCTAAGGTGAATCACATGCCAATAATACCATTACATCTTTCGGTTTTGAAGACTAAACTTGCTCCCATTAATCTTACGCTATATAAATCGATCAACGGTGATTTCTTTAAAACCGAAAGATGTAATGGTATTATTGAACTTAATATACCAGTGTCTAGAAGCTATCTTGTTTAAGAAACACGGATGGTATCATAGGACAAAAAGACTAAAATACCTCTACCATGTCACCAACATGTAACTTTTCGGTGAAACAAGTTTTCGTATGCATATTAAAACAAAATGTTAAAATTTGTTTATAAAAAACGAGAGGGTTTCTATGTACGAAATTGTTACATTTGTGGTCAATGTACGATTCTAAAGTTTTCTTCAAGCAAGACCAATCAAGCCCAAATTTCCACATGTAATCTCTCAGTCGTCTTTTTTTACATTCTTTATAATGTTTATAGTTACTCTCGATAGAAAGACTTGTAGACCACTACATGCCCAAACGAATGTCAACCATTTTCCTACAAGAATTCAAGTTACAATCTTTGTTTGCGTAAATCCTATCACAAACAAACACTAGAATTCTAGAAAAATATCTACCACTAGTAGTAAAATTATGACATGCTATTAAGATGTCATTATATCATTTTGAATTGTTTGTTGAATGCTCCTAATGGTACATAAAGTCTTGACCGTTTTTATTTGACTAGTATCGATGGACATACTAGTTATTAAGCATTTAAGCCTATATATATCCAGTCCTGTCTCTACCCACAACACACACAAGTAGAACAATATAGCTATCCATCAAGGTCTCTACACTTAAGTTGGGGCAAGGGAGAGAAACTAGATTGATTCAAAGGGTTGACTACATCATGTCAATATCCGGCATGGCTTCCGGTATGTTATTCTCATTTCATCTTATTTATGTGATTATTATCGTATTCAAACATGTTGTGACATAATAGTTTAAAGTGTTCATTATGTTTTGTTGCTAGTGTTTACAAATATAATATGCTTACATGTGGTATCAGAGCCAGGTTACGATCCTGGGACCTAGGTCCTTGCTAGAAGGTTCTAAACGAGTTGGTTGTAAATGGGTCTGTAAGATCAAACGCGACTCTATAGGCAATGTTTAAAGATATAAAGCTAGACTTGTAGCCAAAGGGTTATATTCAGAAAAACGGCGTTGATTACAATGAGAATTTTTCACTTGTCTCAAAGAAGGATTGATTGAGAATAATATTGGAATTAGTGGCTCATTTTGACTTAGATTTATATAAAATGGATGTGAAAACCACATTCCTGAATAGAAATCTTGAAGAGGAATTTTATATGGAACAACCTGAAGGGTTTTTCATTGATGGTAAAGAAAAGATGATGTGTAAATTAAAGAAATCAATATATGGACTTAAACAAGCTTCTAGACGATGGTATTTAAGTTCAATAATACCATTACATCTTTAAATACCATTACATCTTTCGGTTTTGAAGAAATCATCGTTGATCGATGTATATATCGTAAGATCAGTGGGAGCAAGTTTATATTTTGGGTCTATATGTTGATGATATCTTGCTTGCGATTAATGATTTTGGTTTATTGCATAAGACTAAAGAATATCTCTCTAAAATTTTTGAATTGAAAGATATGGGTGAGGCGTCCTATGTTATTGTAATTTCAATATTTCGTGATAGATCTCTAGGTATATTAGGATTGTCTCAAAATGCCTATATCGATAAAATTCTTGAGAGGTTAAATATGAGCAGATGCTCGGATGATATAGTCCCTATTCAAAAGGGAGATACATCCAGTCTTAAACGACATCCTAATGAAAGGAAATGGAAAGCCTTCCATATGCTTCAGTTGTGGGCAGTTTAATGTATCTACAAACTTGCACTAGACCCGACATCAGTTTTGCGATCGGGATGCTCTGTAGATATCAAAGTAATCTCGATATTCGTCACTAGAAAGGTGCAAAGAAAGTATTGACATATCTTCAAGGAACAGAGGATCATATGTTTACTTATAAGAGGTCTAATCACTTAGAAGTGGTTGGATATGCTAATTCTGATTATGCTGGATACAAGGATAGTGTAAAGTCAACGTTTGGCTATATGTTTCAACTAGCTGAAGGAGCTATTTCTTGGAATAATGTCGAACATTCTATCATTGTTGCATCTACCATGGAAGCCTCTATCATTGTTGTATCTACCATGGAAGCCGAATTTGTAGCTTGTTATGAGGCTACTATTCATGCGTTATGGTTGCGGAATTTTATTTCAGGGCTTGAAGTTGTCGACGCCATAAGCAAGCCGCTGAAAATGTATAGATGATAATACCGCATCTATTTTTTTCTCTAAGAACGATAACTACTCTAAATATGCAAAACACATGGATATAAAATTCTTTATCGTGAAAGAGGAAATTCAAAAACAAAGAGTGTATTCGAACATATTAGTACAGATCTAATGATTGCGGATCCTCTTACCAAGGGTTCACCACCTAAGACATTTATGCAACATGTTTCTAGGTTGGGTCTTGTTTGTATTAATACCTAGTTATGATGTTCTAACACTCTTAAGCTTAATAAAATGTTTCTGATTGTATTTCTTATTCATTGTGTTAATCATGCATTTATAATTGGAATAAGAAATTTTATGTGTTTTCATAACACGAATGTTATATATATATATAACTTATAAATCTAGCATGATGAACTCATAATGTTGTGATATAGAAAAGAGAGTATACGATAAATACTGTATATGATCGCCATAATCCCTATTATGTGGTTTGTTGTGGTGAGATACTTATGAAGACGGTTAATAAGATTTGATTGTTAGCCTTATATTGTACCATGTAAGAATATTATATCAAGTGGGAGAATGTAAAATTATGACATGCTATTAAGATGTCATTATATCATTTTGAATTGTATGATGAATCCTTTTCATGGTAAATTAAGTCTTGACCGTTTTTATTTGACTAGTATTGATGGGCATACTAGCTATTAAGCCTATATATATATCTAGTCATCTCTCTACCCAAAACGTACACAAGTAGAAACAATATAACTATTCATCAAGCTCTCTACACTTAAGTTGGGTCAAAGGAGAGAAACCAGATTGGTTCAAAGAGTTGCCTACAGCATGTCATTATCCGCTACGGCTTCCGGTATGTTATTCGTATTCAAAGATCTCGTGACATAATAGTTTAAAGTGTTCATTATGTTTTGATGCTAATGTTTACAAATATAATATACTTAAGGGGTGTTTCTTTTTATTGTTAGATTCTCCTAATGGGAATGAAAGTGAGACCATTTAATATTTTAATACTTTTTATTAAATCTTTCACATCCACAAAGCATAAAAACCCCACTAGTGCCCATTCTAAGGTATTAAAAGATTGGACCCACTTGTCGTATTCCAAAAAAAAAACAAGGCCTTACACTCAGGGACAGTGCTAGGAGGGTTTCCGCGGGTGCCCGTGACCCCTGTGGATTTTTTTGTAGTGTTAATTTGTGAAAAAACATTGATTTTTCCTAAATTCATCATAAATGCACCCAGTCAATCGGAACGTGTTTCTACCCTTCGTTTTAATTCATTTTTTACATGTGTTATATTACGGTTAAAAAATTTTGTGCACCCGGTCATATTTCTTCCTGGCTTCGTCCCTGCTTACACTGGTGGTCATCTGGTCATCGGTAAGCGACTTACACTTGCCAGGACTATTCTCAGCAGTTTTTGACTCAGAATGCACATATTCACAGAGTTAGAATTGAGACGAAGTCACTTTGACACACCATAAATGATAGCATCACTTTCCTATGCGTTTTCGGTTATAGCTAAAAACATTGTAGTATAAACGCAAATGCATATGCAAATCCAACCCTTATTTGACTATGGGGCTTCAAGTTTCTCTTCTGTTCATTTTGGATGAATGCAAGTGTATTTGTTATAGATTTTGCTTGCATTCCTTTGTTTGGCTCCCGTTGTTTCTACTACAGCTTTAAAAAAGGGCCAACGCATACATTAACCATCAGATATACATATTGAATTATTGATTATATCTGACCAAAAGCATACAAACAAACATATATATCATACCTTGTCTATTGATGGTATCAGGATCACTTTTAGGTGATCTGAGTTTTGGTTGATGATTGTAGATCAAGTAGAACTCACAAAAAAGGGAACACTTGATAGAAACAGTATTGGAAATTAATCTCACAGATTTGGCTCGGAATTGCCAATATAGTGCAATGAATGTGACCCTGAATGAACCGGGAATATATGTTTTTCTTGCATGTGTGTGCAAGTGTAACACAGCGAGTGACGAACATTGTCTATAGACGATGTTTGTTTTCACTCAAATACATAATGTATAATTTTAGTGAAAATTTTGGGTTAAAGAAGACAACTTTAAGAAATAATCTCAAACAAAAACAAGGGAAAGAAACAAGATAGAATGATATGATCGATTAAACTAAAGCTCAATCCTGTATAGTTTGAGTACAATTCTTAGAAACATAGTAGCACAACAGATGAAGATACCATAAACACATATATCAAGATCAAGAACCCAAAATGCAGAGCCCAATTCCTTTTAAACTTACCAAAATAAGTATCTGGTGGCTCTTGATAATGAATCTCGTAATCATCTCTCACAATATCTTCACCTCCACCAGCGGCCACATTGCTCATTCTCATCCGGACCTGCCTTAATCGTTCTGTGGCTAATCCGAGTGTCAACTTGTGGCATCTCCTCTGATACTTGAACCCATTGATGCACCTAAGGGTTTGAGCCACCGACACATAGAAGATGAGATGGGCTAATGACAGTAGCCCAATAGGTACCCAACAGTGACGGCATTGGAGCCGCGAAGACTGGACCTGAGCTGCAAACACGAGAGCCAAGAACAGGAAGAAGAACTGGAAGAGTTTCCATAGCTCCTTCTTTTGTTGGTCCACTGCTCGTTTTTTCTCTAGGGTCTTCTCGAAATGAAGTTGGATAATGGTGTTTAGTGCTTGTAGGGCTGTTTCTTTTGGTATGGTGTAGTTATGGTGGCTGCTCTCGTATTCTGCCATTGTAGGATAGTGGAAGAATGTTCACCTGTTGTTTGTCACGAAATCCTCTTAGTTAAAGTACAAGTGTTTCGCATTAACATGTATGAATGAGTCTAAGAATGTTTCTGACTAAATTCTCAAACTATCAAAAGCATAAAGTCAGTGACAGATTAACAACCAAAGTGCATATAGCTATAAGATTCTCGGGCTTTACAATGCAACATAAGATGACATATTTCGAAAGTTGATATTTCCAGTATTTTAGCTACAAATTATATCTTGTTTAAAATACTTATAAGAAATTAAATGTACAGTTTGAAAATGAACACTTTTGATTTTTACCATAGTTAGCCTCCACGTTTACCTTTAGATAAGAAAGAAGATAGGGTACACGATCTATTCAAAGTAAACCACACCAATATAATCTTGTATGTCCTATTTTAAGCTAACAGATCATATATCTTTGTAACATGGTTGTTACATTTCACTGATGTACAAGATTCATTCATTTTGTCATATTACTATTTTGACGTTTGAAACTACACCTGGTTATCAAATCTTTTAACTGAAATTCAGAATACTCTATTTACAGGGCGTTTGGTATTGCAACATCATTTTTCAAAAGCAGATCCCTCCCTCCTTAAATAATCTTTTCTCAAAATTGAGTTTTTCTCTCTGATAAAATTACTCACTAATCATCCTTGTTTCACAAATCACGATAATAATTATATTACCTAATAACATCCAAAAAGTAAGTCCTTACGTGCATTTCTAAAACCGCGTTAATAACTCATTTCCAATTATATGCCAAACACTATTCTCTACATAATTCCTATAATCTCCCCCAAAACACAATGTTAAACACCTTTCCGAAACTAGTTACAAATCCATATAATAAGAATAATTGAGTGTTTGAGGAGATAATTTTTCAAGCTTATGAACTTATCAAACTTAGAAAGCTCAAAAGCTAACTTTTTCGGCTTATGGGCTTATCAACTTGAGCGTATATCTTATTTAAATAAGCTATAAGCTAAAAAAATTAAGATCATACGGCGGAAAAAGTGGGCATATGAGCTTTTCCAATCTTAAATACACTCAAAAGCCCAAAAATAAGCTAATCCAAACACTGTGTAAGCTTATTTCTGGGCATATGAGCTTATCTTATTTCAGCTAATGTTTCATTAGCCCAATTTCTTTCTGACTTACTATGAAACAAACAATCTTATTATGACATAATAAGCTTATATAACCCGGCAAGTTTCAAAATAAGCCGAAAATCCCATATATCATATAAGCTCAAACAAACACCCCCTAAATCTAACATATACTCTTCATTAATCAAAATATAAGATTAAATGAGTGAAATAAAACATACCCACTTCCAATATGAACTTTATTGATAATTACGAGGTACCAATATCCTACATAGTAAAAAAAAAACACAGCTTCAAATATATACTTATAAAAGGATTAGTACATTATATATATTAAAGATCCAAAAAAAAACTACTGTAAATAAAAAAATGAAATGTGTGTACCAGGTTACAGGTGCAGCATCATATTGAGAGTTGAGAATGAGAGTGATAAAAGTGGTGTGAATGATGATAGTGATGTTGGTACTTGGTATATAAGACAAAAAGCCCTAATTCTTCTATTTTGGTTTATTTTAGTCCCTTTGGTTATATGGTATGTTTTATTGATTGTCCTTTGGTTATTGAAAATGTACTTTGTAGTTGTACTTGTACTACTGTATTTAAAGATTGTCCTTTATATAGGTTCAATAATGTGGTTATAAATAGCGTGAAGCGTGGCGTAACGACATGTGCAAGTTACATGTTTTAACGGTTAAAATGAAACTTTAGCGTTTTTAAAGTGTGGTTTATGGAAGCACAACATATAAAAATATTTGTTTGTTTTATTATATTTCAATATTATATTTATATTGAGTTTACAATAAATGTTATACATAATAATTAATGATGACGTATAGTCCCCAGCCGGGTCATGGACCCGGCCCACGGGTACTACCCGTATCCGGCCCATCACAGATGAGTGGGAATAATGTTATTTAAAATTATGGGCTTGGATGAACAGTAACCGCACACACGTGTGCGGCCCACGGCCCGGCATGCCCGGTGCAGGGTTAGACAGAATCATACTCCTACTATGATTAGAATTTATCCCAAAGGAGAGGATATTCACTCACCATAATTAGAAGATAACAATCAATCTAAATTTGGTGATTATCCTTGCCTTGGGGCCGAAGCATCAGTGACAGCCCATTAGGGTTTCACTGCCTATATAAGGAACCCCCAGGGTTCCACAAAGGTATTACATTCTACACACTCTCAACTCTCATCCGATTCCTATAACCTTAACCGATTACTTACTCTCACGCCGGAGTCTAATCGTGGGAAACATTCCCACGGTAAGCCTAACGCGTGTTGTTTAGTGTGCAGGATCCCAACCATACAATTCACTTGGTGCAGGAGCTGGAGTCCAGCCAACCCGAATTAAGCCTAATTCGGGTCTAGCAAGGATCACCCAACTTTTGTATCAACAAGTTGGCGCCATCCGTGGGACCCTTACACTAAGCTAGAGCAAAAATCTCATCTTGAATCTCTAATGACGAAGGGGCATCCGCAGGGGAATCCCAGGAACACAAATCCTGAAAATCGGAAGTCCCAAGGGGAAGGGATACTAATTTACAATCGATCCCCTAGCCATCAAGCTGTCGGACCAAACAGCCGGAGTGGTCTTCAATCCATGGGGGTGACGAGCACTTTCTCCATGACCCCACCAACTACTTCGACCTTGGATAATCCTGATCCAGGGAGTGCGCCCAATCCCCCTAACAAGGAGCCGCGCAGACCATCGACCGAGGAAGAATTAGAGGTCAAACCACTCATGGAGGAGGATCTCACTCGAGTTCTCACGCAGAACTTTGATAGGATCGTCCCAGGGATTGCATCAAGGTTGAATCTAGGGAGGGACCTCCAATCTAGACTCAACTTTGGCAATGCCGGACCAAGCACCTCTTCTCAAACTCAGAGGAAGAGAAGGACCCGACCTCAGGAGCGGAGCCTCTTTGAGGAAACTCCCCAACCTAGGAATGTGTTCGAACGCATAGGGGATCGTCTCATGCAGGAACTAATACAGTCCAGAGAAGCGGGAGAGAAGTCCGACGGTTCACCCGAACGACCAGATCTGGAACTGACCAGAACCAACCGCCGCACAAGCGTGTGGGATAGGATGAATACCGGGAAGAAGGCTCCTGGCTCTTTTCATAAGAGCGGCCCTCACCCAAAAGATGGGGCACCACCTCCTTCTCCCGGTCCATCAGGAGAGGACTCGGATGACCATCCGCCTAAGCGTCGCCGACCTAGGCGCACTCCTCCACCACCACCAAATAATGAGGAGTACTATGGCGGTCCCTATTACCGAGAGACGGAAGCAGAAGATCTTTCCCAACCGTGGTGTGACCCTAGTCTCACCCGTCCATGGGCAGACCCCAGGGAAGATCCTTTTACTCTCCGCATACGGAATTACTCCGAGGACATGAAACGTCGCATGCCGGCGTGTGTCAAGACTTATGATGGAACTGGTGATCCGGATGATCACCTCAAGATATTTGATACGCAGGCTAAAATTGAGCGATGGCCCATGCCTATATGGTGCCAAATGTTCAATTCAACTTTGATCGGCAATGCTCGTGACTGGTTTGAAGGACTTCCTCCGCGAAGCATTGATAGCTTCACTGAATTACGCACTGCCTTCAAGAATAATTATACTCAGCGGAAGAAGTATAATAGGGATCCGGTCTCATTGGCAACTGTCAAGCAACGGCCGGGGGAGTCTACAGAAGCCTTCATTGAACGCTTCAATGACAAGTGCACACGCACAAAGACAATGCCGGAACTCCTAAAAATTTCCGACTATATGCATGCCATAACAGACAGGGAATTAATCAGGCGTCTCAATGACAAGCGTCCGGAGAGGTATGACGACCTCATGGAAAGGGTCAGAAACTTCATAGAGGGAGAAACCGCGGTTGCCACGGCCTACCCTTCAAAAGGAAACAGCTACCGATCGAACGACCAGTCTAGGAGACAGTCGGGCGGTCAAAGCAACCAGAACAATGGTAGGGGCTCAGATTACAAGAGCCAGAACAAGGGAGGACGGCCGGACGATAAGTTTACCCCTCTAAAGATGTCCTACCGGGAGATCTTGCTGATGGAAGGGGCTAATTTTCCGAGGCCTCCCCCAATGACGACTCCGCTGGACCGTCGCCAAGGAAACTTTCTGCGAATTCCATAACGAAAAGGGCCATGGCACGGAGGAGTGTATCCAGCTCAAGAAGCACATTGAGTCACTGATCAAGTCAGGTAAACTCAAGCATTTGGTTAAGGATTGGAAGGATGGAAAAGACAACAAGAAGTATGACAAGAAGGATCCCCAAAAGGACAAACCTTCGACTATATACATGATCCAATCCAGACAGCGCCGCACGAGGCAGAAAATTAGTCAAAAATTTTCACACGGCAGGGAAATATCATTCCCTCCCATCACAGCAGGCGATGTGATTGATGCGCCTCTCACTATTGAGATAAGCATTGGAGCACACAATGTTCGTCGCATGTATGTGGATGGAGGGTCATCAGCAGAAGTACTGTACGAACACTGTTTTGTACAATTACGACCAGAAATAAAAAGCCAATTAGTACCGGCCACGGCGCCGCTCATTGGTTTTAGTGGAGACACCATCTGGCCAATAGGGCAACTACGTCTGCTTGTAACCATTGGGAATGAAGAGCACTCCACAACTGCGTGGATGAACTTTATGGTGATACCCTCACACTCTCCATACAATGGGATCATAGGTAGACCAGGTATTCTGGCCATACGGGCGGTACCTTCCACGGCACACGGAATGATCAAATTCCCTGTGGAGGGAGGAATTGTCACTATCTACAACACAATCGTACCGGCATCCGAGTGTCATGCCGTGACAACACCGGTTCCACATGTTCCACCCAAGGATGGATCACCACCTCCCAATTGGGGGGTGGCAATCCATCTTGATTACCCGGAACAAGAGGTGTTCATAGGGGGAACGCTCTCGGATAGCGGCAAAAGGGCCATGTGCTCTCTCTTGAAGGAAAATTTAGATGTGTTCGCATGGGAGCCCAAGCATATGACTGGCGTACCACACGCGATAGCAGAACATAAGCTCCAGATCCGCCAGGGGTACCAACCCGTCAAGCAAAAGAAGCGCGGTCAGACACCTGAATGCAGCCAAGCGATACTGGATGAGGTTCGGAAACTAGTGGACGCAAGTATCATGCGCGAGGTATACTACCACGAGTGGTTATCCAATCCAGTCGTGGTCAAAAAGCATGACGGAAGCTGGCGCATGTGCGTGGATTTCACGGATTTGAACAAAGCCTGTCCACAGGATTGTTACCCGTTACCGGAGATTGACTGGAAGGTGGAATCCCTATGCGGATATCCTTTTAAGTGCTTCTTAGACGCATACAAAGGATACCACCAGATCCAGATGGCGGAAGAGGACGCAGAGAAGACGGCGTTCCATACTAGCCAAGGCGTGTACTGTTATACAAAAATGCCGTTTGGACTAAAGAACGTCGGGGCAACATACCAGCGGCTTGTGGACAAAGCCTTTGACTCGCAGATAGGCCGCAACCTGGAGGTCTATGTGGACGACTTAGTCATAAAAAGTCATACGGGGGATGCACTTCTCCGAGACGTCCAAGAGACGTTTGACACATTGAGGAGGATTAATATGAAGCTAAATCCAAAGAAATGCACGTTTGGGGCAACGGAAGGAATGTTCCTTGGATATATGATTGATCTAAATGACATTAAGCCTTGCCCAGAAAAAACAGACGCAGTAATACAGCTACCATCCCCTCAGACACGGAAAGAGGTACAATCCTTAAATGGGAAGCTGTCCGGGCTAAACAGGTTCTTATCAAAGTCCGCAGAGAAGTCACTTCCCCTATTCAAAACACTCAAGAAGTGCATTAAGAAGGGAGACTTCCGGTGGACAAAGGAAGCTGAGGAAGCCTTTGGTCAACTCAAGCAACACCTCGCGTCTCTCCCCATGCTAGTAGCTCCCCGGACAAAGGAGGAGCTCATTATGTATCTATCAGCCACACACGGAGCAATAAGTGTGGTACTCATGACGGATAGGGACACGGTACAAACTCCGGTCTACTTCATAAGTAGAACATTACAAGGGCCGGAGTTGAATTACTCCTCTATGGAAAAATTGGTTTTGGCACTAGTGTTTGCTACAAAACGGTTGCGCCGATACTTTCAGGCATACCCAATTGTAGTCATTATTGACCAACCAATAAAACAAGTCATCTCTAGACCGGATGTGGCAGGTAGGCTACAAAAGTAGAGCATTCTATCGGGAGAACACAACATATCCTATAGACCAAGGACGGCTATTAAAGGCCAAATCTTGGCGGATTTCTTGATAGAGAAGCCGGATGAAGAAGGACCAATCGTAAAACAAGACGAAACTCCAGCATAACCATGGGTGCTATTCACGGACGGATCCTCGTGTACGGATGGGTCAGGAGCTGGTCTCATCCTTACGAATCCGGAAGGAATGGAGTTTACGTACGCCCTTCGCTTTGAGTTCACAGCCACCAATAATGAGGCAGAATATGAAGCATTGATTGCGGGATTAAAAATCGCCGCCAGAATGGGAGTCCGCAACCTTGAGGCCTACGTGGACTCGCGGCTTGTCGCGAACCACATTCTGGGAGGATATATAGCTAAGGAGGATAACATGGTCAGATACTTGGAGAAAGTCAAGTCACTCATCGCGGCTTTCAGCAAGTTTTCTATCAAGCAGGTACCAAGAGGTGAGAACAAGAAGGCAGACGCTCTTAGCAAGATCGCGTCTACAAGTTTCGCCCACTTATCCAAGCAAGTCTTGGTGGAAATACTTAAAGAAAAGTCTATAACAGAAGGGGAGGTCGCTGCTATAGTTGAGGAGGACGGACCTACATGGATGACCCCGATCGTCAACTATTTGACTAATGAAACCCTTCCGGACGAGGAAAAGGCGGCACGGCGCATCAGAAGGAAGTCGCAGCACTTCGAGCTACGAGAAGGTATCCTTTATAAGCGCTCTTTCCTACAGCCGTGGCTGCGGTGTGTGGGACCACGTCAGGCCGCTTACGTGATCAACGAGATACATGAAGGGTTATGTGGCATGCACGCGGGCCCTTGATCCGTGGTGGCTCGAGCCCTACGCACAGGATATTATTGGCCTACCATGGATAGGGACGCACGCGACATGATTCGCAAGTGCGGTGATTGCCAGGTGCACAGACCAATGCCGCGACATCCGCAGCAGGAACTTACACCTATTACATCCCCATGACCATTCTACAAGTGGGGGATTGACATTGCAGGACCATTTCCTGTAGCTGCGGGGGGGAGTCAAGTTTTTGATTGTTGCAATGGACTACTTTACACGTTGGATAGAGGCCAAGGCAGTCAAATCCATCACAGGCAAACAAGTTAAAAAGTTTGTTTGGGAGAACATCGTGTGCCGCTTTGGCTTACCAGGAGAGATCATCTCGGACAACGGGAAGCATTTCGCGGATAATCCGTTCAAGGACTGGTGCGCAGCATTGAATATCAAACGGCGCTTCGCGTCTGTTAAGAACCCGCAAACAAATGGTCTTGTGGAACGGGCAAATAGAAGCTTGGGGAATGGCATCAAGGCACGCTTGGAGGAACGAAGTGCCAAGTGGGTGGACGAACTACCACATGTTCTATGGGCGCATAGGACTATGATCAAAACAGCCAACGGGGACACTCCATTCGCATTGGCTTACGACACTGAAGCTGTTATACCAGCAGAAATAGGAATGCCTACCATCCGCACAACAGAGGTTAATGTCGTCACGAACGACGAGCAACTACGGATCAACCTGGATTTGTTGGCGAAAAAAGGGAGATAGCAGCCATCAATGAGGCCAAGTCCAAGGCTAAAATGAAGGCTTATTATGACGCCAAGGTTAAAGGTGTTTCTTTTCGACCGGGAGATTATGTCTATCGTGCTAACAAAGCAAGTCGAGCGGAGAATACAGGAAAGCTGGACCTTAAGTGGGAAGGACCGTATGAGGTCACGGAAGCCTTAGGACGGGATGCGTACAAGTTACGTGACATGGATGGCCGCGATCTGGAACGCACATGGAACATCTCCAATCTCAAAAGGTGCTATCTTTGAAAGCTATGGCTTCCGCATGGATACTTCGCTATATCTGGCTTTAATGAAGATCCATGTCCTCCCTCTGTTTTGTTTCTTATGTTTTTCTAGGTTTTTTTTTGTTTTTTAGGACTTTCCATTCTTGTTAAAACAAAAAATGTAAATGTTCTAATAAAATGTCGTGGTGCCTAGCTAGCTCCACGACTTGTTTTGTGTAAATTGTTTTTATTTAGATTTCGTTATAGTCGTATGGATTTAATTGTTATTATAATGTGCCATGTCTTATTCATATGCATTCATTCAATACCGTACATGTACAATACGCCTCCAGGAGGGGTAAGAGGATTAAGTGAACCTAATAATTCAACTTGTCACATAAGAGGGATGCAACCCCAGTGACGCGGATCATGTATCCTTACTAGACACCTTATTCACAAGACGTTGTGATAAGTTTCCATATGCCGCGCTCACGTAGTGCTTTGCATGGTAAAGACGCACGCCGCACGTCTAGTAAAGTATAGACTTTGTTTTATTCTGGGTAAGACGTGACATGTCATGCGATACAGATACATGATATCTAAAAGAATATAAACAAGTTTCCAAAACATCAAAATTGTCGTGCCTACCACGGACTTATACATAGCATAACAGGTGTTTCTAATCATGAGATACCGTGGACATCCACGGACAAATGTTTAAAGGTTACAAACCAAACTGTCCAAAATAGATAACAAATTAAGGGCACCTTACATGGGGGGGGGGGTGAAACCTCCCTATCTCCCATTGTTCTTCAGCCAGGCAAGGCAATATCTCAATGCGTTCCTTCCGCTCCAAAGCTTGAGCCGCATTCCTCTCCAGCACCTCGCTTAATGGTTGCTCATCAACTACGATTCTGGTCACATCCTCATAAATAGGGAGGGTGAGGTGGCTGGGCGAGGGAGTGAAGGAAGCCCGGGAATGACCCTCATCTTGAGAGAATGCACCAAGACTAAGATTTTCCATAACATCCATGTTTGATGCATCCTTTGTGGCTTCCAGCTCGGCCAAGAATGGGTAGTGTAGATCTCGCATTGCGGCCATGGAAGCAGTCATCTTGTTAGCAGCTTCGGTGTTGAAAAAGGCATGCTTTGTGAAGTTTTCCTTCTTCCTGATTAGCTCTGCGGCCTTGACCATTCCTTCATGGCGGCCGTGGTCAATGCCATCTGACACAAGGCTAGCAAACTGCTGAACAAATTCGGGGGCCTCCAACACCTTGGTAACGGCTAGACGTGCCCCGTGACCCACCATCCACCTACGGATGGCAATGGCTGCTAGTAGTTGGGGGCATAGCACGTCGTCACGTTCGGTGATAAGGGCATTTATTAGCACATTTTTTTGGGCGGACGCCTCCCTCAGCTGTTCGGTCATGGCCCTCTCATGAGCAAGCTCCTCTTTTACCTTTTCCCCGCCTTGGATCATCGTATGGGCATCCTCAAGTCTTTTGGTGAGCATGGATACTTGGTTGGAGGAGGACTTGGCTGACGCTTCTGCTGCGGTCACCTGTATGAGATACATGAATTATTAGAATGGTGGTTATTATGGAATATGAGTGATGCGGTGCGGATACATACCTTGGTTGTTGTGGCCTCAAGTTTTGTCTCAAGCTCGGCTACATGCTGGTCATGAGCATTGGCGCGGGCCGATTGTTCTTTCACAGTCGCCTCGGCGGTAGCAAGCTGGGATTGGAGGGCGGCAATTTGGGCTTCATTGTCTTCGATCATCCTCTCTCTTCGCCCAACCTTCCTCTTAAGGGACTCCACATGCCCTAACGCGGCTTCAAATCTTACCCTCATCGAAGTACCCATCGCCATTTGATGCACCAGGGCGCCATTGTACTCACCCACCAGGTCAGCGTGGCTTAGTACATTTACATCTCGTACCAAACCAGGGGGGATGCAGTTATTAAGGTACTCACGGCACTCCTCGGCCTCTCTCATCCGCGACGCAGTAGTAATATTCCAAACAGGATTGAACGGTTGAGGTGGGCCGGACATTGGGATATCTTGGGATGCTGTGGGGGTACCTTCTTCGAAAGCAGGGCCGAATCTGGTTGCGGCTGTAGGCAGCACAAGTTCTCTCTCCACTTCCTTCTCTTTCCCCTTCTCTTTTTGTGCATCGGGTGGAGGCGCGACACCAGCTTGTTCATCTCTACAAAACACACATTTGGAGTAAATATCAAGTATTGTTTAAAGGAAAGTCGTGGCTCTTACTTAAGAAAGAGGTAGCCTTAAATGTTATTCCCTGCTAGTTCTGATGTTGTCGGGGGAACTTGAATAACTGGATCCACATGTGCGGCCCGCACCGTTTCGGAGGCCTGGGTGGTGCTCCCAACAGATTGATAGAGGGGGTGGTCCTCGCGAAGTTTTTTTTTGGGGGGGGGGGGGGGGCATTACGTTCACCAACCTCGGCCTGGGCGACTCTTCTCACCCGCTTGTTTTTTCTGTGGGTACGCTTAGGGGCGGGCTGGGCTGCTTCTTCTTCAACTTCCTCTTCAAGTTCTCTTTCTGCTCCCTCATCTTCTTCTTCATTGACTTGTTGCATCTCCTCCTCATCATCGCCCAACATCTGGCGAAGACTGGAGGTGGTCCTCTCAATGTTGTCTCCTTGCTCTTCCCCGTATGCGGGGGTGGCAGTCTTAGGTGGCGAGGAGGGCCCGACTTCTTCTTCAAGCATCATGTTATCACCGTCCTCGTTGTCAAAGTCCACGGGGGTTCTCAGGAGCGTTGTTTCCTCTTCGTCTGAGTGGGGGTCCGGCACGGCCTCCAGGGCAACCGTCACATTTCGGGTATGCTCAAGGAGAGGTAGCTCGTTCTCACGTCTGAGACGGGATCCCTCTGGTACAAGCTTTGGATCACCTTGACGTACGAGTCCAAAGAAGTTCATTTCTGCCACAATAAACGAAATATGTTAGGCATTAAACAAATAACTGTATGCATCTTTGATGTACGGATGCTAAGCCTACCTTCACCATGCCTTCTCCAAAACACAGGATATCTGTTGGACGAGCCGAAATAGTTGCGGCTAATCCCTAGCAAACAGAGGAATGATTCGGGGAGGTTTCTATGGAACCCTGTTCTGTTCCTATCTATTTCTTGGGAGTGTTGGGGATTATATGTACTGGCGTGCGGAAGGGGGTCATGAGATAACCTATGTTTGAAGACATAGTCGGCCGACCACACTATCGAGTCAATGAAAAAGTAATGGTCGTACCAGTTTTTCAATGAGTCCATGGGCTTATTATGGGACTGGGGGCTATTGGGAGATCGTTTCTTAAAAGATAGCCAACCATTTACTATACTGGGGGTGTAAAATAGCCGGAATAGTTCTACGGTTGGGGGGATTCTTCTAGCGCGACAAAGAATTTCAAACTGACTTACCTTACATGCGCCAATATAGTGAAGCTGGCTAATATGTACATCATAATACCCTAAGAGATCTATGAGGAAACGAGTGAAAGGAATGCGGTAGTTGGCCGCATCAAAAAGACGAGTATATAGGCCAATCTTTCCCTGCGGAGCCTCAGTTATGAGGTCTCCGGCACCAGGGACAGAGGGGTGTAGATTGGTAGGGATGAAGTAATTGGTGCAAAAGTGATCTAATTGCTCCTGGGTCATTACATTGAGCACGGATTCAATTGTGGGGTTGTTTCTTTGGGCCATTACTAAATAAAAAGTTAAGGACGTGGTATTCTAACCTGCGGAGGAAGGGATCCGTGCGTGAGTAAGTGAAGCTAAGAAGAAAAGCTTTAATGGCAGAAATGGAGAAAAAGACTGTGTGTTTCACACAGCCGTAGAGGTGGCTTATTTATAGGGTTGCCTTGTGTGTCATGGTCTGTTGGATGCATGACACGTGTTTGCCACTATCATCAATCGTGTGGTTAGGGTGTAAGTGGCAAGTGAAAAGTCAGGTGGGACCCACGGGTCACTTCTGACTCAGTAGTTTACGCCGCTCGAGGTTCTGACTGTTTGCACTTTGTCAGTCAAGTGGCAGGTGAACAGTCAATTATGTCGGGATATGCGGTCTTACGTAAGACCAAATTCAATGCTACATTTAATTCGTCTCGGTCGTCACGTACGGCTGAGGTACCATTGGAATAAATTCCTAAGTCAGGCAGCCATGTGCGGCCAAAACGAATTTTTGATAAATTATCATTCCCTCCAGGATCTTTTCTTGGTACGTCCATGGAGCTTCTTGATAGTCTAGAGGTTACGCCTACGGCTGTAACAACTAGACTGGGGGGACATGATGACGTATAGTCCCCAGCCGGGTCATGGACCCGGCCCACGGGTACTACCCGTATCCGGCCCATCACAGATGGGTGGGAATAAGGTTATTTAAACTTATGGGCTTGGATGAACAGTAACCGCACACACGTGTGCGGCCCACGGCCCGGCATGCCCGGTGCAGGGTTAGACAGAATCATACTCCTACTATGATTAGGATTTATCCCAAAGGAGAGGATATTCACTCACCATAATTAGAAGATAACAATCAATCTAAATCTGGTGATTATCCTTGCCTTGGGGCCGAAAGTGACAGCCCATTAGGGTTTCACTGCCTATATAAGGAACCCCCAAGGGTTCCACAAAGGTATTACATTCTACACACTCTCAACTCTCATCCGATTCCTATAACCCTAACTGATTACTTACTCTCACGCCGGAGTCTAATCGTGGGAAACATTCCCACGGTAAGCCTAACGCGTATTGTTTAGTGTGCAGGATCCCAACCATACAATTCACTTGGTGCAGGAGCTGGAGTCCAGCCAACCCGAATTAAGCCTAATTCGGGTCTAGCAAGGATCACCCAACTTTTATATCAACAATTAAAATTAAAAAAATTGAATTCAAAAATCTTTTTACATTAAAATTGAATTCAAAAAATATTCAAAAATCATTTTACATGTAATAATATATATGTATATTGAAATTGAATTTAAAAAATCACCGCATCTCATGTCGTACGCGCCTTAACTTATAGCGTAGCGTGAAGGCCGCGCCTCAACCTTTAACACGCCTTAAAGCGAGATATAGCGGGCTATTTAGAACCATGATAAATACCCCTACCTTACTAAAAAGTACGAAAACGTACAAAATATTCTTTTTATCCCCTCCCGGCTTAAGTCAGATATAGTTTTTGTCAGTTTTTATTTCGCGTTTATTTTTTTTTCACTTTTAATTTAACAGTTTTATAACATAACAAAATTGTAAAAAAAAAAAAAAAAAACATAAAAAAAACTGAAAAAAAAAGATGGTATAGATGGTTTTTTTAGGAGATATGTATAACTTCACCCATTTATTTATTGATGTGTCTGACTTAGATTGTGGCTGAGTTATTGAAGTTATGTTTGCATTTATGTCACCGGAATAATGTATTTATTACTAGTACTATGTATTCCGTAACAAGGAGCGGATGTCAATGCATCATTCTGTTGTGTGTGGTTTTGTAGTCGTCCTAGCTTAGATGCAAGGATAGATTTACATGGATGTTGAGTATGACACGAGCTATATATTCGATTTGAAGTCATAAAATACAGATTGTTTAAAAAGAACGGTTAATTTTTTGTATGACAAACTCTCCCACTAATTTTTTTCTACTTTTTTCCCATGGTGTAACTTTTGTTAACTCAAATAACATAGGAGTATGTTACGAACATAAAATAATAAGGTTATGGGCAGGGGTGTCAATATTTCCGACCCGATTCTTACCCCTAGTTATGGGTCAAAGTTTTATGGATCACCTACATGGTGAACTCTAAACTCTAGGGGTGGCAATTTCTGACCCGATATAAAACTCGACTTGAAACCGACACGAAAATTAATAGATTCGAGTTGTGAATATTAAATTTTGGGTCAGGTTTGGGTCGACCTATCTGACCTGTTTATTAAACAGGTTAGGTTTGGGTTGGAATTAAATTAAGCGGTTGATCTGACAACCTGTTTAAGATTTTTCCTTATATTAAAAATGATTAATATTTTAACATACGTGTTAACTAGGTTAAAGGGTAGAACCTAAACCCATTTAACATGTTAACACGTGTAATGTGCTATTTTTGTATATAAAACTTGTTAAATGGGTAAACACGAAACCCGTTTAACCCATTCAATCCATGTAACATATTTAACGCTAACCCAAATATATATATGGGTTAAATGAATTAGGTTCATGTTATGTATACACAGGTTAGCGTTGATATAGCTGATTCGATTATTTAAATGGGTCAGGTTTGAGTCGAAAATGTCTGACCCACCAACCTAACAACTCGTACTCAATAACCTGAACCTGACACGAGTTGCCAGCCCTAGTGAACTCAGCATTACGTATAAAATGTGAGTGATATAAGAATAAAGAGGCATGTGCCCATTCAACGCGAAGAAGCTTGTCTTTCAACATGAAAGAACGCACCAAAACACTAATACTAAAGAATGATAATCATGAATAGGCACCATTAAAGGTCGTGGTACTTATAATAACTTAGGTAATGTACTCGATGTCAACGTGGTCGGAGCGTCGAATTACGTTAAGCATAGACACTAAATGCGTCGGAGCGTCCTTTTAAGTCGGAGGAGTTAATGTACGTGAGTATTGGGCTAAAACCTAGTGGACAGTATGGTTTCTCCTCACTTCAACGAGTAAATGGGTTGCGTCCTTTAATTGGCGATCAATGTTGTGTGCCTTACAATAATCAATGTGGTGTGTCATCCAACCAACAAAACACCCTCGCGAGTTAGTGCATATTATGTTACACAGTTTCGGAGCATCACTAGAAAACGCCTACCGAATAGCCCACCATTCGGTGCTCAGCAAAGCGATCGGATTGGGACTATCGAATCAAATACGTCATCATCGGACATACGTGAGTGAGAGGATGGTACGTCTATATCTTTTGGTCATTATCCGTAGCTAGTGGAACAAAGTTCCTTTTTTTCTTTAGAGTTCAACACTAAAAAGGCATCACTCGTTTGTTGTTTAAGAAATAAAAAAAATTGCACATTTTGCATCAAAGTTATAGGTGGCAAAAAGTTTGTAAATATCACACAATGTATATTTAAGGCTTCGGATTTTAATTTATGTTAGGTTTAAATAACTTTGAAGTAATAATACCAATCATTTTGAAATAGAATACTTTACCTTGAATATGTGTGACAGTGAATTTAATGTCGTCAAATTTATAGGTTAAAATGTCAAAAACGATAAGTAACGAAGAAAGACAACATTCTTTGATTGATACAACATTTAAATCTACTAAGCTAAAGAAACGTTTTGTTGCTATAAGAAACGAAAGAATATGAGACTGAAAATCATAAAAAAGGCACGTAATAGATTGTGTTACTTGCTTACGTTGACTACGAAGCCGTAAATTGTTCATCACCGTACAAGCATCCCAATCATATCCGACACTTGACACGTGGTTCAATGCAAAATACGAGTCAAACTCTTTTTGGGGATCCATTATGGAAGATCCTCAATCCCTAGGGTCTTTCCTCGTAATTTAGATAGACTTTCGATCCTCTTAGTTACAGAAAACGATATCATGTATTTTTCCTATAAATATCAATATGGCTATTAGAGTTGTTCCAAATTAATAATCTTGTATTTTATTTTAAATTGTTTTAAAATTATATATTTTTTTAAAAATAGATGTAAATAATGTAAGGTTAGGGGAGTGGTGCAAAAAAGTCACCCGTGGGATACATGTGACAAAAAACCACGCGTGGGTTGCTATGAACCCCACTATCACACCTCAAAAACCCACGCGTGGGTTGTGGTTCCCAAGGCAAAAAAAAGTCGCTACCGGTGAGTTTTTCACCATTCACACTACCCCAAATCTTTCTTTTTCATCCCCATTTTATTTCTATATAATCCTCATTTTCACTTCTTCTTTTTTTCATATCTCTCATTTCATCTTTCTCTCAATAAAAAAAACCATCTTTTCTAAATTCTAAATTTTTAGCATGGAAAACATTGATGAATATACATTTATGTACCCCGATCTAATGATCGAAGATGAAGAAACTTTGATGAATAGCCCTCGTGTCCGGTTGCTAGCAAAAGCGATGGCTTTTTTTCGAAATAGACGACAAAAAATTTCTAGAAACCCGGTTAATCGAGATCGTTATGGTGCCCATGATCGTTTACTTGCCGCGTTTTTCACTGACAACCCGATCTACGACGAACGTGCATTCCGAAAGACATATCGAATGGATCGATCACTTTTCAACGATATAGTTACGGCTGTAACTGCACATGATCCTTACTTTAATTCAAATATCGACTGTACCAGAAGAGAAGGCGTTGCTCCATTGGTGAAATGCACTTCTGCAATTCGTCAATTGGCATACGGCATTGTTCCAGCCTTTTTAGATGAATATCTGCAAATCTCTAAAAGAACTCCACGGGAAAGTCTTGATCATTTTTGTTCTGCTATAAGGGCGATTTATGGGCCAGAATATCTGAGAAAACCCACGGTGAGTGATGTTGAATTACTATATCAACATCACGAAAGGAAGCACGGTTTCCCTGGGATGCTAGGAAGTCTAGACTGTACGGACTGGTAGTGGTTTGGTTGTCCGTACGCCCATAAAGGCCAATATGTTAGACGTGATCACGGATCGAATCCGTTCATTTTGTTGGAAGTTGTTGCGTCGGAAGACTTGTGGATATGGCATGCTTTCTTTGGTGTTTCTGGGTCTAACAACGACATCAATGTGTTATATCAATCCCTTTTGTTTAACGATTTGAAAACAGGACGAGCACCAGAGGTCCCTTTTACGGCTAACGGCGTTAATTATCCATTTGGATACTATCTTACTGACGGGATATACCCCGAATTAGCTCCACTTGCTAAGACGATTCCAGAACCATCTAACGATGACCACAGTCGAATATTGTATAAGCAGAAGCAAGAATCGGCAAGGAAGAATGTGGAACGCGCGTTTGGTGTTCTGAAAAAGAAATGGGCCATAATCGCCAATCCAGCACGTGCTTTGAAGAAAGGCTTGTTAATATGATGTATGCATGCATCATAATGCATAATATGATTCGTAAACACAAAGAATATGCGATAAGTCCCAAATGGTTCCGAGGAGAAGCACAACAACCGGACGATCTGGTACGAAGCACGGAAGAAATTCATGTTGTTATGGGATACATCAGATCATCTCAAGTGCATCAAAACCTTCGATCCGATTTAATCCAGCACTTGGCTAATAATGCCTAATATTTTTAATGTTTGTATTTACCCGCGTGTATCGTTTTTTAATTTTGATGGAATAAAAGTATGTATTTTATAAATAAATTAAATAAAAGTGATAGTGGAAAGATGAGGTGGAGGTGAGGTGGTGGTGGGTTTTTTTTCCTTAAGAACCTTGAAAGGTGAGTTTTGAGTGGGTTAGTGAGAGGAAAGAGAAAGCTGAGGTGGAACTGACGTGGCTTTGGGATTTTTAGTTGCCACTCCCCCTAGCCTAATAAGTTTATCATATTACACATGTTAGTATTAGAAATTACAAACTATATACAAAGTTTTAATTAGTTTATGAGGGTAAGAGTGTCATTTTACAAAAAAAAAAAGAGTGAGAATGCACTGATAATGATGTTTTCTTAAATTATATGTTTTTTGTCGAGAGACAATTAATTTAGGACGGAATGAGTAGCTAATAATTGTTGGAAAATATTGTTAGCAAAATGACTTTTACCAACTTTGGACACAATTATGTATATGTATGTATCATATATATTAGTGATATTTTATAGGTTCGTGTTCTCCTTGAAGAGAGCTTCGCAATGAGCCTTTATGTGTTCAAAGTGAAGCTGATGTGAATAGATATCATGTCTCAAAGTTAGGCATTTGGTACCATGCTTAAAGAGGAAAAATAGTTTATTTTTTATCTCACATTAGTGGGATGAATAAACTCAAAGAGAGTCAATAGAGTCCTAATTCCATAGTTTTTCACACATTAAATCAATAAGTATTATTATTGATTTCCAACATATAGAGTACGCATCTGAAAAAGTGAAATTCTAGACAGTTTTGTTAAGTTCGATAGTACAACTTACTGTTTCGGCTAGTGAGTTATTAAGTCTTTTTATTATTTTATTGTTTTATTTAATTATCGTTTATAATTATGTATGTATTTGTTTTTCTGTTAATTATCGTTTATAATTATGTCTGTATTTGTTTTTCTGTTATTTATATTCTGTTATTTGTTTTCTGCTAATTTAATTAATTAGATTAATATTATTTATTTGGTTTATAAATAAAAGTGTTATAATTTCCCTACATTTTTAAAACAGATTATGTGTAACAGAATTATACATTTTTTGCTAAAATCATATTAATCTAAATAACAAATTTTTATATAAACTGTATTCTCTCGAAACCAAGATTGCGTTTCATAGAAAATCAGTGTTTAAGTAAACAGAATTTTAATTAACAGATTTGGTGATACAGATCTATAAACGACTTTTAAAACCGGTTTATTGTATCAGTTTGTATTGAAACCATGATGAGTTAGTTTTCAAATTGATTGTTTAGTTTGTTTATTACATATGTTATAGTTTTAATCTAGATTTACTGAAGCCACGATTGAGTTTCTTTGAATCAGATTTGGTACAAGTTTATATAAACCATGTTGAGTTTATTAGATATCAAATTGTTTTAATAGTTCCTAACTTGTGGTAACACAATTGTAACCCTGGTGTATCTTATAAATATAATTGGTGCGCCAATTACAACATGATTGAAATCATAATGAATTTAGATTCATTGAAACCAAGTGGAGTTTCTTTGACACAAATCTCGTAAAATATAAGTTGCTATTATATGAGATTATTAGAATGTATTCACTTATCTCATAAAATGCAAGTTCTTATTTTATTAGATTTTTAGAACGTGTTCAATGAAATCAAGAATAGTTTTTTTAAACAAGATATTGACAATGGTACGAGTAATCATTAAATATCATATTACATACACTATTTTGCTAAATAAGTGGAAGTGTTTGTTTGACTTGTGTAACTTATTTTAAATTGCGCCGAGTTTAATTATAAACCATATATATTATTGAAACCTTGTTGAGTTTATAAATATACATATTGAAACTTTGTTGAGTTTATAGATATACCTATAGAAACGTTGTTGAGTTTAAAGACATATCTATAGAACATTGTTGAGTTTCTTTAGAAAAATGGATCTACTGAAACCTTGTTGAGTTTCATTGTAGAAATTGATCATATGAAATTGATCTATTAAGATCTTCGTGATGAATACTAAAGACATATGTGGTTTTGTTAATATATTATGTTATAGGAGACATTCTTTAATTGTTTAGTCGAAAGACTTTCTTTAATGTGGTTTTGTGTAGCGGATCTTAAAAAACATTAGTGGTTTGAAACAAAATTCAATTTAATTTGTTTTGGATAAGAAACACTATGTGATTTAGAACGTTGCTAATAGTAACAAAGATTAGTTTCAATCTAATTATGAGACATAGAATTAACAAATTATTTATAATGTCACGAGTGACATCTAAAGGATCTGCTCTCTTACTTGTAAAAAGGGAGACCGATACTCGATTTATGTGTACGGTAGATTCTTTAAAGCATTCAGAAACCTTTTGTGCTGTAACTATGTGTTAAATGGATAGAATGACATAAAAACTGAGGCCATGAGTGAATCCAACCATATATAATGGTGCATTAGCACTTCAGTATCATGTCATGTATATGGTGATAAGAGTTTGATTAACTCTTATAATACAGTTGAGAATGGAGAGAACGGGTTTGAGCAACTCTGTAATTGTGAATATCAAAGAAAAAGAAGATGTGATTCACATCTGGAAAAGACACTAAGTTAACCAACGTTGTGTGTGCTGGAGATTCATATGAATCTTGTGTCCGGATGGTCGCTTAATGAAATTTGGCTTTCATTTGTGTTTGAATCAAATAAAATTCGAGTTAACGAATAACATAAATTAAGTGCATACCGGTTATGCTATTAAAATGGTTAAGTTTATTATGTTTTCAAATGGTCATTTTAGAAAAATGAGGGTGAATTCGGCTTATTTGTTTGTTTTTTTAAATGTATGGGACTTACTTTGACATGTTTAAATTTTACTCAACATGTTGTCCAATTAAACCAAATTGGATACCCATTTTTATATTGATACGGACTACAAATTTAAAAACTGCGTTGAAGCCAAATTGACAAGTCTTTTCTTTTGGTTGAACAGAAATAACCGAAAACCTTGATATGATTCACATGGTTTTACGTGATTTGGAATGGATACCTACTAAGGTAACGAATATCGGGCACTTTATCATATCGGCTGACTGTGGTACAAAATATTGCTATTTACACTTATTTGAGAGTAAGGATATAGACAAGATGATCTATATAAGTAAGTTGAGAACCAACGTATTATCGATTTTAAGGTGATTCGAAGTCATTGGAGTTGAATATGTGTCTTTATTTCTAAATTTGTATGCTAAAATTAGAATAAGAAACAAATTCATTGCTCTTGATATAGAAAAAAATCGTGCCTTAGAAAATATGGTTTATGCCATGTTCTTAAGTCCAGGTTTAAGCCATGGCATGTGGGGGAAAGCGATTATATCAACTACTTATCTTTTAGATAAGATCCTTATAAATAAATTAAGATATTTCATACAAACTATGGGTGAGAAGAAAACTATCTTATAAGTACTTACAAATGTGGTGGATATCTAGCTAAGATATCCGTATGAAATTCATATAGCATTGCTTATCGTTTCATTGTACATGAATCGAAAATAGACACAGTAATGGAATTAAGGAATGATTCCTTCTTTGGAAATATATTTCCTTGTTTATGAAGGAAATTGGAAGATCATCTAGAATAGATAAAGAGGTTGTCCAAGGTTAGAGACAATGAGATGATATGATCTCTTAGATGAGAGACAAGATTGACCCAAGGAGAGGTTAAACCTCGATGAAACAAAATGACATGAACGGAGAGATTGGTTGGATTCGATTTTTATTTCTTTTATGGTAGAAAATGAGCCTACTTCTTATTGAGAAGCGGTAACTTCTTTAAAATGGAATCAATAGAAAGAATCCGTTAAAAGTGAAATATATATTCTATTTTACAAAAGTAAACTTACAAGCTCGTGAATTTACCTTAAGTTTGTAAACCGCTAGGCTATAAGTGGATCTTTAAGAAGAAGATGAAATTTGATGGCATCACCATTGACATGTGCAAAGCAAGATTGGTAATCAAAGAATTTAGACAACGAGAAGGTCTAACTTCCTTTGATACTTCTCAATTAGGATGGTACTTCATTGTTGCATTAAGAAATTTTGGAAGTTCCTTATGTAGATGTGAAAACTGTTAATGAAATGATGCCTAAAAACGTTACTTGCATTTTTCGGTCTCGCTTTGTTTTGATTACGACAATATGTAAAAACAAGCATTTAAGAAAACAACGAAAAATGAATTCTTGAGTTCAAGTATTTTTCATTTCAACCATTATCACTTAAGGTATGTACAATAAAGTACTCATCCTAATTAAGTGATCAATGATTTAATCTTTTCTTAAAACTCACCTTTTATTAAGTGTGACAACTTTTTATTAAACTTTATTTTTAAGAAAATGTATTATTAAATTAAATATTTGAAAATGGCATATTCTATCTTGGTTTGGAATATCCTTTCAGGATATTTTAATCACCAGATTCGAACCATACCACTAAAAGACAAAAAGGAGTGGAGTCTACTTCGGTGGTTCCTTAAGTGGCTATGCGGTTCCTTATCGATAAGGAACCGCGGGCTGCAATAAAGAACCGCGGGCAGATATAGCCGTTGGAGCCTTGTCTTATAAATAGTGGACCATTCTCATATTTTCTCCTCACCTCTTTTGCACATATAATTCATTTCCAGATTCTTTCATACTTCTAAAATCATTCAAATCCTTGGTCATTTGGTTGATTACTACTTCTTTAGAAGTGAATCTTTCTTCTCTCATATCTTTCTCTCCAAGTGCAAAGAGAAGAACACTTTCATCCATGAAGTGTTGTGTCTCCATCAAAGATCCATTGAAGATCAAATCTTATTTACTCATTGTTTTGTCATAGTTGTGAAGATCCAAGTAGTTGTGTCTATTTGGAAGTTGTATATGTACTAAGGTTTATACTTGGTCCTTAAAGTATACTAGTGTAGATTGGTCCTAGATTAGATTAGGGCTAGACTTTTAGCTTAGAGTTGGAAATTGGATAAGCAAAGTTGTGTACGGTTTCTCCACCTTAAGGAGCTTGTTGATAGTGAACTCTCGAGTAAGGAGTACTCGAGGAGTGGAGTAGGGACGAGGAGTGAGCTTCGTTTCCGAACCACTATAAATCCTTGGTGTTTGGTTTGATCTTTCTTTCCCTTATCTCTTTACATTCATTATTCTTTATACTTGTCATTATTAGTTTAGTTGCACTATATCTTGTTCATATTATGTATAAGAAGGTTTCACATAATCACTCAAGTCTAAGTTTATGAAAAGGATTAAAAAAAACATTTTTTGACAAGTAAATTTTAAGAAACTATTCAAACCCCCTTCTAGTTTCTACAATTGGTATCATAGCATGGTTGCTCAAGCCTTTTTAAAATATATTGTATTTTAAAACTTGAATCGATCTATGGATTCTAACAAGTACCTAGAAGGGAAATCCATGCAAAGGCCACTTCTTTTTGAAACTGATAGTTTTATTTATTGGAAAAATAGATTTGAGACTTATGTGAAATCAAAAGATTTAAATCTTTGGCAGGTTATTACCCATGGTGATTTTTTGCCTTATCAATATAATGAAATTTCTAAAAGCAAAGAGATAGTCACTTTTGACAAAGCTAATGATGACACTAAAATGAAACTTGCTAAAAATAATGAGGCTAAAATGGGGATTTATAATGCTTTACCAAAGAAATAGTACGAAAGGATTTTTATGTGTGAAACCACGAAAGATATTTGGAACAATCTTTTAGTAACCCACCAAGGTAATAGCCAAGTCAAAGAAAGTAAAATCGATCTTCTTGTTCAACAATATGAACAATTTATCATCTTAGAAGATGAAACTATTGATAGTGCATTTGCTAGATTTAACACTATTATTACTAGTCTAAAAGCACTTGATGAAGCTATTTCTAGCAAGAACAATGTTAGGAAGTTTCTAAGGGCGTTGCATCCAAAGTGGAGAGCCAAAGTCACGACGATTGAAGAATTAAAAGATCTCACCACATTATCACTCGATGAACTCATTGGCAACTTGAAAGTTCATGAGATGATAATTTTTAAGGACTCAGAATTGGTGAAAACCAAGAGTGAAATAAAGTCTCTAGCACTTAAAGCCAAGAAGGTGCAAAGTGACCATGAAAGCTCCTCGGATAGTGATGATGAGGAATATGCCTTGGCGGTTAGAGACTTCAAGAAGTTCTTCAAGAGACGAGGTCAACACGTGAGGCAACCAAGCAACAAAAAGAAATCCTTCTCCAAAAACCGTTTTACCAAGGACGATAAAGGTGATAGGAAATGCTTTAGATGTGGTGATCCGAATCATTTCATCGGTGATTGTCCTAAGCCTTCACGTGACAAGAACCACATGGCATTCGTTGGAGGTTCATGGAGCGATAGCGGTGAAGATGTTGATGACAAATCCAAAGATGAGAAATGTCTCATGGCTCACACTTCTAAAGAGGTACTGATATGAGTGAAATCTCATATCAATTATATCATATTTAACCCTAAAACATAAAGTAAAATACCATATTTTAATGTGTAAAAGCAGTATTATGGGTATTCTTTGTTGTTTGTGCTTGTGTAGGTAAAAAGATACAAATTTGATGCAAACATGGAATTCAAGGAATTTATGATGAAGAAAAGAAAAAAGAAGGACAAAAGATGACAAGTCAACGCAAGTCAAATGACCTTTCTTGACAACTTGCAAAGTTGAGGGACTAAAAGTGTCAATTTGGAAAAGTCAAGAACAAAGTCAAATCTGGTCAAAGTCAAAGTCAACAAGTCAAGGGGTTGAATCTGGTCAAGTATGAAGTCAAAGGGCTAAATATGACAAGTTATCGAAGTTTGAAGTTCAAGATTCAAGGCTGTTAACTAGAAGGACCAATATTGCCAAAAATGAAAGAAGTTTCAAGCTTAATCCGTGTGCCTTTCCTCTCATCCAATCACAAGCCAAGAATAATGAGACATGGATCGCTGACTGGTCTCATTAAATGAAGAGAGAGGTGGCTAGTAATAAACGCAACGAATCTTCACAGTAAAAGGCACTATCTCCTTTTCCACCAATCACATGCATACACTTCATATCCATCACTGTTACACTAGATAATGATCCGAGTGAAGTTTATTGGACAAATAAGAGCATGACACGTGTCAACCTTCATCCCCAGAACGTGGAGCATGATTTAGGCACTTTCAGAGAAAACACTCAACATGAAAAATGATCTACATAATAAGACGACCCTAACCCAGCTACCCAATCAAGCTGAAACTGACTCAATCAAAAATGCCCAATTTGATCAAGAACACGATTTCTCAATTAAGAAGATGAAGACACGTGACATTTTGTGAATGGATGCAACACGTCATCACACCTCACCAACACCTAATTTCACTCTATAAATAGACCTTGTATCATTCATTTTGCGTATGTAGCTAAGTGTGTAAAAAACACACACTTTTCCTTTTTTCTCTCAATCCTTTTCAGTTAGTAGCTCTAACTCCTCAAGGTGTGTGACAAACACTTTGAGAGTTAGTTAGTTTGTTAGTTCAGTTGTAACAATAACTCCATTAATGAAATTCAGTTTTACCTCAATTCAACTCTCATTCTCAATTCACGTGTATACTTCTACTCCCTACTGTTACTGCTTTGATTCTTTTGTTCTTGAAATAACAATGGAGTTGTTTTGATACTTTAGAAGATTTCACAAGAAGTTCAGACATAATCAGTTCATCCATAGCACAACCATAGCCTATTTCTTTGATCAGACATTGTAGCAGAGCAGATTTGATGATGATGATGATGACTGATGTGGTTTGTAGATGAGTAGAGTAGATTTATTGGGGTTGATAGAGTCAAAAGTGAGCTTAGCGCTCATTTCTGCATCAAAGGAAACCTTCAAAGTTCATATAAGTGATTTATGTACAAAATTCCACTAAATCTTAGTCTGCATGCTTATTCTTGTTTCTTAGTATAATACTACTTGGAACTGCCTGTTATTTGCTTATTTTCAGTTCTTGGATATGATCTGATTGATAGATAGTTTTAACTGTTGAGTTTGATTAGGTCTCATAGCTTATTTTTGTGCTTATCAGATAACTAGTGTTTGGTAGTGATCATAATTCTTGATTCAGTTGTTAGAAGTTGCTAATAGAAGTTAGTTTTCACTCACTAGCTGGTTACTAGTAAGTGTGCAAGTTTTGGAGTCAAACTGATAGTCAAACAGGCAATTAGTACTTAAAAACTTTGGGTCAGTTAATAAGCAAAAAACATGCCTATTTCAAATGTTTGCCAAATCTGCATTCTTAGGAGTTAAGGAGTGAATTTTGGTTCTGAGTAGAGCTTATCATCCTAGCTTTCTAGACATATAGGGTAGACTATAAAGTTCTCACTAATAAGCTAGAAAATAGCCATAGAATAAGCACTTGAGCAAATGCAAGGATCTGTGAACAAGGCTTAACTGATTTTCATTATCTGCTTATTTCTTTCATAAAAGTGGTGATTTTCTTTCACAAATCAGTTGCATAAGCTGAGAAATTAAGATTTGACCAAGGTCAAACTTGGTCAACACTGGTCAACGTTTGGTCAACATAAGCCAAAATAGCTTATTTGATTTTCTGGTTTATTCTGTGATGCTTTTTGAGATTTTCTTGGATAGGCGCTCTTTAATTGGCCTATAGATCATATTTTGGACATTTCAGCTTTAGTACTTATCTCAATAAGCTAATATTATAAAAGTGCTTATTCCAAAAAGTGCTTATTGAGCTTTTAGACCATTTCACCTCAAATCTTTTGAACTGACTAGGTAAATTTGCATTAGAAGCTTTTTGAAACAATCCTCAGCTTAATTGGTGGTTTATTGCTCTTTTTCTAGCTTACTGAACCTAGGTGCCCGTTTTTGGTTATAGACTTGTTTTAATTGCAAAATGGTCCCTAATGTTCATGGATTAGTTTAAGCTGTTAAGAAAGTTAATAAGTTTCTAGGTTTTGCTAATAGGTCCCTGGAATTAGTTGTTAGTTGCATAATCAGTTTGGTAGTTTGAAAGTTTGTTACATTTTGGTTATAGTTTGTTGTAATTTTCATTCAAGTCCTTTAAGTTTCAGAATTTACATTTTCAGTCCTTGTACTTTTATGAACTTTACATTTTGAGTAATTTTACATCTTATGCATTGATTACTTGTACATTTGGCATTATGTGTGGTATATGCACTTTGTTTTTAGCTTAGTACTGATACGTAGAGATCATATTTTTACATTTTTACGTGCTTTGTGATAATTAGACCTAGATTACCAAAATTTTATAAAATCTAACACCAAGAACAATTAGTTAACCTGATTTCTATTGGACAATCAATTCGTATTGAGTCGAGAATAACAAACTAAAAAGACATATATTAGGTACATTCCAAAACCGATTATTATAGCAATAATATTTCTTCTCAAGATGATATAGAATTATAAGGCCAATACAATAACTTACATAAACTTAGCCTTAAATTCATTGAAAAAAATAAAGTGCTAAAATCAACTAGAACTAAGCTTGAAAATGAGATTAGTGAGCTTAGAGAGAAATTAGCTAAGCTTGAGAAAAACAAAGAAGTTGATTTAGATTGTCTAAAATGTGAAAACCTTAGACAAGAGAATGAAGATCTCAAGAGTACCTCCATTAAATTGGAAAAGTTCATGAAAGGTACTAGTGCTCTTGATGATATGTTAAACAAACAAATTCATTCTAAGGAAAGACTTGGGTTAGGTTATAACACTATGAAGCATCTACTAGTGAACCTAAACAAGTTAGATTTTCAGAAAAACGAACCGCTGTACGTGGTACGCCAGTGTATGACGCGGTTCCCTATTGCTATGGGACCGCGGGTACTGATAACAAACCGCGGACAGAGGATAGTTTTTGTGAAAATCCTGAACTTTCTAAAAAGTCTATTTTAGGTGAAGGGCCAAAACATATTCTTATTAACAAGGTCAAAGTACCTATTCTTGAAAAGCCTACTCTAGATAAATTCTACAAGCCCTTGAGTAAACCTCTAATGGGAACTAGAAACTTATCTAGACAAACATCTACTCCTCCAAGAGTACGAAATGAATCAAAACCTATAAGTAACACCTACGCTAAAAAGGAACGATCAAGCTAAGTCACGACCTAGAAGTAAAACGCCAACACCTAGAAGAAATAAAAGTAATTCTAGATCAAGATGAAAGACACCTAGGAGAAACAATGGATAACACAATGGCCATATAAATTGGAACAATTACCAACAACAATATTTTTCCCCATAGGGAATTTCTCCTCCATTCATGCATCCCAACCAAATGCAAGGGATGTTTGGAACTAACAACTTTGGACCCATGAGATATTGGGGACCAAATGTTTGATCTTGTGTGTTGTTACCTAGATATGCTTGGAAATCGACTTAGAGCCCGACGAGTGGATTAAGGATAGTGGATGTTCTAAACACATGACGGGTGATCGAAGTTTGTTCTCGCACTACAAAGCATATGATGGAGGTGTCGTTACATTTTCAAGTAATCGACGTGGTAATATCATTGGCAAAGGTACAGTTTCTCTTAACTCTATGACCATAGAAAACGTAGAGCACGTAGATAACTTAGGTTTTAACCTTCTAAGTATAGGTCAAATTTGTGACAATAAGTGTAAGGTCATCTTTTCGGAATATGACAGTGAAATCGTAAACGATGGAAAGGTCATTGGAAAAGGTGTTAGAAAGCATGAGCTTTATGTCATGAAGGTCAATAGGAAGTCAAAGGACAACTTATGTCTAGAGACTTTAGATGATAGTTCTACTCTTTGGCATAGGAGATTAGGTCACGCTAATATGCGTTTAATTCAATCTTTTGTCTCTAAGTAGTTGATAAGACATTTCCCCAATATGAAGTTTGATAGTAACTTTTGTGATGCTTGCAAAGTTGGGAAGCAAGTTCACTCAAGTCACAAAGCCAAGAATTTGGTTTCGACCTCTCGGTGCTTAGAGCTCCTACATATGGATCTTTTTGGACCTTCCGCCATACGGAGTTATGGAGGTAACCTTTATACCCTAGTCATAGTTGACGACTATTCTAGATTCACTTGGACTAGATTTTTTGCGTCTAAGAATGAGGCTTTCGATCACTTCGAAATCTTTGCTCGAAGAATCCAAAATTAACTAGGATGTTCAATTGTCTCTATTAGGACGGAGCATGGTAGGGAATTTGATAATGAAGTGCAATTCGGTGACTTTTGTCAAGCTCATGGCATTACCCATAACTTCTCGGCTCCTCGCACTCCTCAATCAAATAGGGTAGTTGAAAGGAAGAATAGGACCCTCCAAGAGATGAGTAGGACGATGTTAAATGAGCAATCTTTGCCACAAAAATTTTGTTGCAATGCCGTGGACATATCGACCTATATTATCAGCCGAATTCTTATTCGACCTTTTCTAGGAATGACCCCCTATGAGATTCTTAAAGGTAAGAATCCCTCATTGGAATACTTTAGGGTGTTTGGAAACAAGTGCTTCATTCTCAACACCAAATATTACCTTACTAAGTTCGAATCAAAGTCGTATGAAGGTATCTTTTTAGGTTATTCCCAAACTAGCAAAGCCTACATATTCCTCAATAGAACCTCGGGTTTAATTGAAGAATCAGTTAACGTGACATTCGATGAAACCTATCCTTCATCTAATACATCACCTTTGGTAGATGATGACTTGGATGAAATAGACATAGTCAAAGCCAAAGATGTTAGAAACATAGGAGTTAAAGACCTTAATGTTGAAAAGGGAGTAAACATTAAGGAGTCAAAGGATCATGCCCTCGACAACGTCATAGGCGAATTAAATCAAAGGACCCTAAGATCTCAAGTCCAAAATCAAAGTAACTTCTTTTGTTTCGTCTCCTTGATTGAACCAAAGAATGTTAAAGAAGCTTAGATGGACGAGATTTAGGTCACCGCGATGCAAGAATAATTGAATCAATTCATTGCTAATGACGTTTGGGAACTTGTTCCTCCACCTAAAAGTTCGACCATTATAGGAACCAAATGGGTATATAGGAATAAGTTAGATGAGAATGGTGTTATGTCTCGTAACAAGGTTAGACTTGTAGCTTAAGGCTATAATCAACAAGAAGGTATTGATTATGACGAGACATACGCACTCGTTGTAAGACTAGAATCCATTAGAATCCTTTTAGCCTACGCTTGTGCCTTAGACTTTAAGCTTCAACAAATGGATGTAAAGAGTGTGTTTCTTAATGATTTGATTAATGAGGAGGTATATGTGGATCAACCTCCCGGCTTCATTGATTTTGAGAAACCGGATCATGTTTACAAGCTTAAGAAAGCTCTTTACGGTCTTAACCAAGCACCCAAAGCTTGGTATCATAGACTTAAAGCGTTTCTTGTAAACATGAGTATACCATTTGGATGGTAGACAATACGCTCTTTACAAAGAAGAAAGGTTCTCACCTCATTATCGTACAAATATATGTTGATGACATTATATTTGGTTCAACTTGTCAATCATTGTGTGATAACTTTGCCAAAATCATGCATGACGAGTTTGAAATGAGTATAATGGGAGAGCTTAACTTCTTTTTAGGAATCCAAATTAAACAAATGGACGATGGTATTTTCTTTAATCAATCCAAGTATGTTAAAAAAATGCTAAATAAATTGGGATTAGAAGACTCTAGACCGATGAAGACCCCTATGGCCTCGGATACTAAACTCACCATAGATGATGATTGTGAGTCGGTAGACAACACCAAATATAGAGGTATGATTGGTAGTTTGTTGTACCTAACGGCAAGTCGATGGGATATCATGTTTAGTGTTTGCCTTTGTGCTCGCTTCTAAGAGGCTCCCAAAACCTCTCATTTTGAAGCGGTTAAGCGTATCTTCCGATACATTAAGGGCACTATACATTTAGGATTATGGTATCCTAAAGGGACCGGTGTAGAAACCATTGTCTACGCAGACTCGGATCATGCGGGAGACTATGTGGACCTGAAAAGCACTAGTGGAGTTTGTACCTTAATGGGTTGTTGTTTAACTTCTTGGTTCTCCAAGAAACAAACCGCTCTTGCTATATCCACCACGGAAGCTGAGTATGTGAGTGCCGGTAAAGCTTGTCAACAAGCTCTACGGATGAAGCAAGCGCTTGTTGATTACGGGATTTCTCTTGATGATGTTTCCATCATGTGCGACAATAAGGGTGCAATAGACCTTAGCAAGAATCCCGTGCAACATTCGCGAACCAAGCACATAGAGATTCGCCACCATTTCCTTAGGGATAATGTTCAAAAGGGGAACATTTCGATTGAGAAGGTGCCATCGGTAGAAAACTTAGCCGATATCTTCACTAAGCCACTTAAAAGTGAACCTTTTAATTATTTGTGTCTAGGTCTAGGTTTAATGAAACATATTCCTTAAGTGCGCAATTTATTAATCGAGTCTTTTTCTCTTTTGAGTCTTTTCTTTCTTTGAGTCATTGAGTCTTGTAAACTCTTTTTGGAAAACCTCTCTTCTCTTTTTCAAAATTCTCAAAGATCTTTCGAAAATGGCCGAGAAATGTTTTTATATTGTTAACTCAATCTAAAAACGTTTTCATAGCTTCTTGCTATTAATAATGAGCTTACATAATTCATATGTATGTGTCTCTCAAGAATAGCAAGAACAAAAATGAAATATGGAGGATCATTGTGTCATGACTTATTGTCTAGTTCAACACACCTCTAACATCGATTTTCTTTGAAATCCATGTATTTTGGTCAAAACCTTGTTTGGTGAGTTCTTATGTGTTTTCTTTGTATATCTTTGCTTTTTAGCATATCTCTATGATTAGTTAGACTAAAAATAGGATTTGCTGAATTAGAAAATCCTTCCTCATCACCAAAATCAACCCACTGTGGGCGATTCTTTATAGAGACCGCGACTCCATATCGATATGGAACCGCCGGTGAAGCAAAGGAACCGCGTACAATGCTTCCTATTTCGGGTATTTCTGAAACTCCAAGTTTATTCCAACACTTTTTGGAGTCTTTGGTTCAACCCTTTGACCACCCTTAAAATATCTTGAGCTTTCTCTATTTAACCCTAGAATTTTGTATTCTTTCTCAAATCAAAATGTCTTATTCTCCAAATGCTTTCAATCTTAGTTCACCCAAGAACACTCAAAATCACATTTCTTCTCCTTCTAAGAATGTTGATTGTGGAACTTCTTTTCTTCCACCTCTACCCTTTAGTGTTGTTCCTCCTTCACATGATAATGTCATGGATCATGGAACATATTGTCATTGTTGTCAATATCAACATCTTGCTATGGCTCATATCTATGAGGAGTTGAATTACATCAAAAGTCTCTTAGTCAAACCTTCTCTTCACAATGACTATGAGAATACTACCAAGCCACCACCACCTCCTTCCGTCACTACCTTGTCTTTTATCTAAGCATTGATTGCTTATCTTCAAGACATCTAGTTCAAGCAAATCTTAGAGTTCTAGTTTAACTAGGATAATATTTATGCTTTTGGTTTGTTTTATTTTTACATACATCTTTGTATGTTTTGTTTCCTTGTATCTTTTATTCATGTTTTCTTTTAACATGACTTATCTTGGATCTTGATCTCTTCTCTTTTATTTTTGTGTGACCTTTGCTATATCTTGTTGGTTGTTTCTTCTCTTCTACTAATCCTTCTATGTAGCTTGTCACCATATCTCGATTCCTTGGTGCCCCAAGCAAGGGGAGTAAGCACCAAGGGGGAGCATTTGCAAAGTCTGATTCTTCTCTTCTACAAAGACTTTTGCAACCTTTCCGCTTTGACAAAAAGGGAGAAGTGAAATAAACTCGTCTTCAACAATCTTGTTTTCCTTGTGATTGAGTTTATGTATTGTCGAAATCAAAAAGGGGGAGATTGTTAATGCAATGATGCCTAAAAACGTTACTGGCATTTTTCGGTCTCGCTTTGTTTTGATTAAGACAATATGTAAAAACAAGAATTTACGAAAACAACGAAAAACGAATTCTTGAGTTCAAGTATTTTTCATTTCAACCATTATCACTTAAGGTATCTACAAACAAGTACCCATCCTTATTAAGTGATCAAGGATTTAATATTTTCTTAAAACTCACCTTTTATTAAGTGTGACAAGTTTTTATTAAACTTTATTTTTAAGAAAATGTTTTACTAAAATAAATATTTCAAAATTTGAAAATGGCATATTATATCTTGGTTTGGAATATCCTTTCAGGATATTTTAATCACCAGATTCGAACCATACCACTAAAAGACAAAAAGGAGCGGAGTCTACTATGGCGGTTCCTTAAGTGGCTATGCGGTTCTTTATCGATAAGGAACCGTGGGCTGCAATAAAGAACCGCGGGCAGATATAGCCGTTGGAGCCTTGTCTTATAAATAGTGGACCATTCTCAGATTTTCTCCTCACCTCTTTTACACATATAATTCCATATTCTTTCATACTTCTAAAATCATTCAAGTCCTTGGTCATTTGGTTGATTACTACTTGTTTAGAAGTGAATCATTCTTCTCCCATCTCTTCCTCTCTAAGTGCAAAGAGAAGAACACTGTCATCCTTGAAGTTTTGTGTCTACATCAAAGATCCATTGAAGATCAAATCTTATTTACTCATTGTTGTGTCATAGTTGTGAATATCTAAGTAGTTGTGTCTATTTGGAAGTTGTGTACTAAGGTTTATACTTGGTCCTTAAAGTATACTAGTGTAGATTGGTCCTAGCTAAGATTAGGGCTCGACTTTTAGCTTAGAGTCGGAAATTGGATAAGCAACGTTGTGTACGGTTTCTCCACCTTAAGGAGTTTGTTGATTAGTGAACTCTCGAGTAAGGAGTACTCGAGGAGTGGAGTAGGGACGAGGAGTGAGCTTTATTGTCGAACCACTATAAATCCTTGGTTTTTGGTTTGATCTTTGTTTCCCTTATCTCTTTACATTCATTATTCTTTATACTTGTGATTATTAGTTTAGTTTCACCATACCTTGTTCATATTGTGTATAATAAGGTTTCACATAATCACTCAAGTCTAAGTTTTTGAAAAGGATTAAAAAAAACCCATCTTTTGACAAGTAAATTTTAAGAAACTATTCAACCGCCCCCCTTCTAGTTTCTACAAAAATGATATTTCTAAACGTGGATTTAGAAAAGGAACTATACATGAACCAACCTGAGGGTTTCATGGTTCTTATACTGGTTAGAAAAGTTTGTAGGCTAATTAAGTCATTATATGATTTAAAGCAAGCTCCTAAACAATGGCATCAAACTTTTTGATCACATCATGTTAGAATGTAGATTCAAAATTAATGTATGTATGTGTGACAATAATAAATATGTACTCTTATGTTTATACAAAGATGGTATATTTATCACTAGAAGTGATAACAAGATGAATAAATCCACTAATGATATGTTGTAGTCAAGATTTTTCATGAAATTCATTAGTTGTTTGGTTTGTTTAGAACCCATATGGATTTGCTTTGAAGTCAAACCTTAAGAAAACAATATTATTGAGAGGTTCAATATGGGGGATTCCGGCCTAGCTAGAATCCAGTGACATCTTTTTAAACCTATTGGTAAAGGTGTTTCCCATTTTGAATACTCAAAGAATATTGGGCATCGTATATGTCTAATGATGTGTGTGTTACCTGATTTAAAACTTATAATTAGGTTAAACAAATATATTAGTAATTCAAGTGGGGACCATTTAAATAAGTATTTCTTGAGTACTATAATACTAAGTAAGTTGCACTATGGAATATTCGAATACTATCAAGTGATAGAGTAATGCAAATATGGATTCTTACATATAAGAATCTAGATCCACTAGAGCGGATGTATTTATGCTAAGTGGAAAGCTATGTCTTAGAAATCTTGAAAGTATTTTAAAGAGACTGTTATAGCTAAATCTATGATGAAATATGAATTTATCATTTGAGATAAATTTATAAAATATGCGGGAAAGTTTACCTTAATTCGTAAAGGACATACCAAGATGGCATATACCGGTAACAACCATATTTATAAAGTGTGATAGTCAATAGAATTTGACAGAGCTCATATCACAATGTAAAATGGTAAGTCAAGACATATACATCATAGATTGTGATTGTTGCGACAACTACTCTCAACTAGAGTTATCACGATTGACTACGTAAAATCAAAAGATAACATCGCGGATCCACTCACAGAAGGCTTAATCAGAGAGTTAGTTAGTGAGTCGTCTAAAGGAATGAGACTAAAGCCCTTGAAGGAATAAGTTTCTATGAAGGAAAACCTAACCCAGTTGACTGGAGATCCCAAGATCTAGGTTCAATAGGACAACCTAATCATAGAAATGTGGGGGAAGTTACATCAATATGGGGGAGTTACTTAAGATAGTAACTTTCCTATTCCATTCCAATAACAATGTGACTTGTTGATAGGTTAAACATATGGATTAATGATTTAAGATGAAATTATAAACATAATGATTCAAGGTGAAATCGCAAACATATGTTTTTAATGATTCAAGATGAAATCACCTATGTGAGAGAGAAGTGGGGTCGCTTTGAAAGGAAATGTGGGGGGGGGGGGGGGGGGGGCGCAATTTCTAAGAGCTCTTGCAGAACTAGGCTGGTGTTCATGAGCATAACGAACACGACTATGAGGACTTGACAATGTCAGGAAGAGTCTTGTGTGAGAGTGTATTGTCGTCTATGTAAACAGAGGCTGAGTTCAAAGACATCGCGTCTACTCAGATCTAGGAGACTAAGTGCATCTCACAAGGGAAGGTTCAAAGGGTCACACCTACCTATCCTATGCAAGATTCAACTGTTGGAATTTTATTGAAACTTTTGTGTATTACGACCGATGTCTATTCATGTGGAGGATTGTTGGAAAATATTGTTGGCAAAATGACTTTTGACCAACTTTGGACACAATTATGTATATGTGTATATCATATATATTAGTGATATTTTATAGGTTCGCGTTTTCTTTGAAGAGAGCTTCGCAATGAGCCTTTATGTGTCCAAAATGAAGCTGATGTGACTGAGATATCGTGTCTCAAACTTAGGCATTTGGTACCAGCTTAAAGAGAAAAAATAGTTTATTTTTTATCTCACATCGGTGGGATGAATAAACTCAAAGAGAGTCTATTGTGTATAAATAGAGGCCTAATTCCATAGCTTTTTCACACATTAAATCAATAACTATTGTTATTGATTTCCAACATATGGAGTACGCATCTGAAAAAGTGAAATTCCAGGCAGTTTTGTTAAGTCCGACAATACAACTTACTGTTTCGGTTGTTGTACCATGGGAAACAGATTATGAATCTGTTTTAAGGGAAGCGTGTCAAACACGTGCCTCGACTCTTTAGTTCTAAGCGTGTCTTACGCGTGCCTCGACTTGCTGGTGATTTATTAAGTCTTTTTATTTTTTTATTATTTTATTTAATTATCGTTTATAATTATGTCTGTATTTGTTTTTTTGTTATTTATATTCTATTATTTGTTTTATGTTAATTTAATTAATTTAATTAATTTTATTTATTTGATTTATAAATAAAAGTGTTATAATTTTCCTACAATAATGGCATGGCCGAGACGTTTTTGGACAAACTTACTAAGTATCTAGTTTTAATTCCTGTTTTTAAAAAAATAATTAGTAAGTTACGAACCAAAGGTAACAAACAATCAACGAACAGTTTTATATGATTTTAGACTTTTTATGACAGGAAAAGTTGGCTTGGTAGGCAATGACGAGTTCGACATTTTATTATGAGAGAGTCGAACATAAAGATAAAATGAAATAAAAGGGTCAAAATGTAATATATAATTTTTTAGATAAAATTATTAAAAAAATTTAGCATACAAGATCATGGGAAGGCCAGAACCCCTCTTTGCTCTCATGTAGCTCCGTCGATGTTAGTAAGTTTGAAAATTATTGGTGTAGGATTTGAACACTGCTGTCACATATTTTAACTTTTTGTTATTTTTAATTTGTGTATTCTTTCCTTTCATTTTTATCTCATTCCTAAATTTTATACTTCCATCTCCTAAACAACTTTATTAAAACATAAAAAATCATTGTACAAGTCATTCATGTAGAAATATAAGAAAAACAAAGATCAAGCCAACGAAATTCAAGAAAATAATAGTCTTTGATGAAATGGATGTAACTGTCCGACGTGACGATGATGGTTCCCAATCTGTTCTCCGATAGTATGGCAGAAAATAAAAGTTGTTTCGACGTCATGACCCAAGATGTCCCGGTCTGATTTACAAGAAAACCACTGAAATCAGATTTGAAATACCCGGCTTGTAGTTTGGCGTCCCTTGGTGGTTGTGGTGGTGAGCGATTGTAGCCGATGGTGGTTGGTTGAATAATGGTGGTAGGTTGTATAGTGATGGTGGATATTTCTTATATGTGGTGGATTTGTGGCGATTAAACACTCATCTCGTTTATATTATGTAAGATTATGTAAATCTTGCTTAATCTAGAGAGAGAGAGAGTAGAGATAGAAAGATGTGGTAGATCACACACACACTTAGAGAAAGAAAGTTGTGTAAAACGCACTTTACTATGTGAAATTATGAATTGAACCACACTCTCTCCTTCAAAGGAGAGGGTTTATATAACAAGCCCATAAGATGGGCTTAGGCTTACAATATGGTTCGGCCATACAGGACATGGACCGGGCTTTTCTTTGTTTGAATAATATAAAGATACATTGACTACGAGGTACTAACTAATATATTGTCGGAGTAACCGAATCTTCCTAAATACGTAAAAACGTATTTCCAACAATCTCCCCCTAAGGGAGTTCACTCCAAACAAGGGCGTTGCCCGAGTTACAATATTAAAATAAACGTAGCATACTATGCTTGTCTTGGGCTCGTAGTCTTCGCCTTTCTTTTCTTTTTCTTTTCTGGTGAACATGTTGATGTGATCTTTGATATCAATCTTGAGCATTAATCTTTTGCCTTGATCTTGTGCATCCATCACTTGTGATATTGGCCTCCTCGTGATATCATGTCCCACATACTTATACCTTCGTAATTCTTGAAAGCTTCAGAGTTCGATACATCGGAATACTTGAATTTTAAGCTTTCTTAATTTAGATGAAGTATTAAGTGCATAAAGTATAAGAATGCGGGGATGACTTCTTCTCGGATTCCGCAACGCCACCGTCTTCAAATGTAGTAACATAAGTAGACACGAACAAAATGGATTTGAACATTTCATTCTAATTCGGTAGCATTTTACCTGTGGTCGGTGAAGACCGTTGGACGATACTAAATATCGTACTTGTGGCGGGTAGATTTAATTAAAAATCTCCTTGACAAGATTTCGTGGGTAAACCCGTTCTCTTTACTCGACCGTCCAAAGCTGACTGCAAACGTAAATAGTGAATCATTTGGATAAAATATCCGCATGATTGTCAATTCCGATTCCCGGAACAAGTTTGATTCATTAAAGAATCACACCATCGTTACTTTCCAGTTATCACGAACTTGATTCATATTGAATCTTGCAAGTTACCTACCAAGTGATGTTTGACGTTAACACTAGAAGGATTTCCATTCTTCACTGTAAATACTAAAATGTATTACTCTGAATGTTCTGGCAATATCACTAAGATATTGCGTAGAGGCCTAGAACGTGTTTATATTCAGTTAAGAAATAAACCATTGTACTATCCAGTTATCATAAGTTTGATTCATAAAGAATCGCACAAGCCACTTACCATGAGATTTTTAATGTTCTCTCAAGAAGGATTTCCATCTTCATTGTAAATACTTGCGTATTACTCGGATGTTCAGGTAAGATCGTGAAGATTTTGCGTAGGACTCTTAATATCTTTCTTACTTTTCATAGTGTGTGAAGAAGTAAGGAAATATGGAAATGTGTCCTAATGAGATATTTGATGATCTTAAATGGCTCTAGACTTGATCTTTCATTTTGGATTTTAGTGATCGGAGGTTTCAGATGAGTGCCACCATTTCAATATCGATAGATTCAGAGTGAATAAATCGATAGATAATGCGTTGTCTCCGTGTGATTGAAACAAATACATTTTGAGAGATATTTGAGTTAGCTGGGATGGGTTGTGCATTGCATCACTGGGTCCATGATGTCTATCTTCAATAACATATGAGTTGACCCGGTTTTTGCCTAAGGTTGTAAGGAGGGCTTCTTTCTTTTCAACCTTTATCATTACAATTCTTTTTCATTCTTCAACCCCTTCAATGCTTCCCAATACGCCATAATTAGCACCTTGTTGTGATTGTTACAGTGCTAACTTAAGTACTTGTCGGCATTCAGCTACGTTCACAATCTTTCCCCATATTTCCTAAGGACTACTATATCTAGCTATGGAATGTCCTTGGGAAGATCCCTCAGGTTCTGGAAGAATCATTGGACTTAACCTATCCTACCATCCTTATGTCACCACAATCTTCGTGAAATAAATGAGTTAAGGGTAAGTAAACGTCACCATGAAATCCGGTTTTGATGTGTAAATCCATTTTGCTCCCCCTTAACATATGCAACGATATTCGAAAACATTTCGCACATGTCGCGAAGAGCTATCACGTCAATTCAAACTATTTGTGATTAATCATTTCCTATATTAAATCACATTTTCTCCCCCATATTAAAAATATTAACCTAATCGATATTTTTGATATCAATTGATTTAATGAAGTTTTAACAAAGTTTTCGGGAAGAAAAATGCAAGTTCGTTTTATCTTCACGATACCAATTTGTGAGATATGATACCGATTTGTAAAATGATCACATATTCACCATATTAGAATGAATTAACAAGGTTGGACCTGATTGATGAGAACATCAAATGATAAGATCACATGGTTCTTGCCGGTAAATGTTGGTCGCCTCGTCATGTCTGAATTTATTTCTTGACACCACATGTACGATTGGTATCGTTGTCTTGACAACAATTTGTGAACTTGGCACTTTCGGCATCGAAGATTCTGAATGCTTGACAATTGCTCCCCCTCAATTGTTGACCCGTGTTCTATCGAAAGAGCTATAGTCTTCGTTTGAATAGTCGCATCATCGAGTATGTAAATATCAATTGTAAATTGCTACGTTTTGTGGAGATGATAACTTCATAAAAAACAAGATTTCTCTTGTTTTAACAAATAAATGCACTGATGCGTACATATATTCGTGTTAGATTGTGTTATAACGTAAACTCAATCCCTTACATGGTTATAAAGTAAACCATGCCCGAGAAAATTAATTCTCGTTGTTGAGCCAAAGCTTTCATAAGAAATACTTGACTTTAATATAAAAAGTGGGTTGCAGTCTGAAATAACTACAAGCCATATAAGCATGTTTTAAAATATTTACACTTTTGTACAAACTCTATTTATGGCATCGTGTCGATATTAATCAAAATTTCTAAGGCCGTAAATATTATCGTATCAAAAGACATGCCTTTGAAAAATAAAGTAAAAATATTTTTGGATTTTTCTGAATTTTTCAATTTTTATGGTTTTTGTATGGTTTTATATTTTTTATTTTGCTTTTGTGGATAAAAATATAAACAATATATACAAATGATCACCAAGGATACGGAGAATATTTTACCACCACTATTCTCTCGCTTCATCTGCCAATTTCTTTAGAGTATCGGGAGAGAAAGTTCACAATCCTAGTTTGTCGGCCAAAAATTCAATTCGATCGCGATCTAAAGCCTTCATGAAAATATCCGCCAATTGATACTCAGATCTGACAAATTAAAGCTCGATCACTCCATTTTCCACTTGCTCCTTGATAAAGTGGTAGCGAATGTCAAAATGCTTCGACCGGGAGAATTGAACGTTGTTGCAGCATAAGGCAATTGCACTTTTGTTGTCGTAGTACATCGGAATTTTGTTGAAACCTAGACCATAATCGGTTAATTGCGATCTCATCCAAAGAATTTGAGCACATCAACCGGACATAGCTATGTATTCTGCTTCCGTACTTGAAATTGCAGCGCTTTTCTGCCTTTTCGATGCCCAAATGATTAGTCGATCTCCTAGTAGTTGCAAAGTTCCACTCGTGCTACGCCTGGTATCTTGGCATCCCGCGTGGTCTGCATATACATATGCCATTAGTGAAATAGAGGAGTCCTTCGAATACCAAAGTCCCCGATAACGGTTCCTTTAAGATATCAAAAAAACCTTTAAACAATAGCTAAATGTAACTCAATAGGCCTTGTTTGATAACGAGCACACATACAAATTGAGAACTGAAGGTCAGGTCTGCTAGTTGTAATATACAGAAGGGTACCGATCATTCCACGATAAAGTGTCAGATCAATAAAAATCCCATTTGGATCTGCATCAGGCTTAGTTCATTCCACCATTAGAGTATCACGGTGTCGCAAGATTCCATCTTATAATTCTTTAGCGATTCAAGGGCATACTTGGATTGGTTAATGAAAATGCCTCTGGGACTCTGAGATATCTAAAATCCTAAGAAAAATGATACCTTACCCATCATTGACATCTTAACTTTTGAAGACATGAGTGTCCCAAATTTATCCCATAGAGTTTGGGTCGAGGCAGCAAATATAATATCATCAACGTATATTTGTACAATAATCATGTCTTTCCCTCGTTTTTGAATGAACAACGTGGGATCCACCTTGCCTTTAGCAAAGCCTTGCATAATGAGAAATTGTGATAATAGATCATACCACGCGCGTGGATCTTGCTTCAACCCATAAAGAGCCTTCTTAAGATTGTACACGCGATTAGGATATTTAGAATTCACAAAACCATCCGGCTGTTGAACATAGACCTCTTCCTTGATTTCACCATTGAAAAATGTCGTCTTCACATCCATCTGATAGACGATCATATTCATGTGGGCTGCATAAGTGAGGAATAGTCTAATAGCTTCCAAACGGGCAACCGGTGTAAAGGATTCCATAAAGTCGATGCCCAATAACTGCTTGTATCCACGAGCTACTAGTCGAGCTTTGTTCTTCAATATTCCACCTAACTCGTCGAGTTTCACCTTGTAAACCTATTTCAATGTGAGCAACTTCACTTGATCCGGGCATGGGACAAGTTCCCATACATCAAGACGTATAAATTCATTAAGTTCTTCTTGCATAGCTTCAATCCAATATGATTAAGTAAAAGCTTGTTGCCACGTCTTAGGTTCAATTTCACTTAGAAAAGCATCAAAATGACAAAACAATGCACTTTCTTGTAACTGACTTTGTGTGGATACAAGACGATTAGGTTCACCAATAATAGAATCTATCGGATGATCCTTTATCCACTTACTATCATGAGTAGACCGTAGTAGAAGCTTCCTCTGAGGTGAACGACCCGGCTTGATTAGGGTCAGGAATTGGTACACCAATGAATGGAAGTTCACGTATTGGAGCGAATTCCAAATCGTGATCATCATCATCCTCTTCATCATCAGTAGGCATGACATGGGTAGTTGATACATGTGTTGGTTGAGAATTACTCGTTGAAGGTGTCTCTTGACCAATTGTAGGTGTCGACGTATTTGATTGTGCTTTGTTTACTAGAGCGACTACTTCATTGACCATAGCTATTACTTCAGGTTCTAGAGCAACAATACTTGGAGAAGTAAATAGTTCATCAAAGAACGGTTTAAACAACGTATCTCATTCATTCCTAGAAGGTGGTGTAAATGATGATGAAGTAGGGTTGTTTGGGACAAGACCAGTGCTAATGTTACTGGGTCCCATTTCATGAAGTGTGGGTTCGGAGCTGCTTTGCTCAGAAGCCATTGCCGTTAGCTCGTCAAAATCAACATTCATAGTTTCGAGGATCTTGTGAGAATTACAATTGTAGATTCAGAATGCTTTATTTGCGGGTGCATAACCAATGAAAATACCAATATCAGCCTTTGGTTGATGTTTTCCCAAATTGTCACCATCATTATTTGGATAGCAAAGAGAACCAAATACATGAAGGTATGATAAATCTGGTACTTTTCCATGTAGAAGCTCATAAGGTGTTTTACCATGGCGTTTTTGAATTAGTGATCGGTTTTGGGTGTATACTGCTGTAGATACCGCTTTTGCCCATAAAAACAATGGAGCCTTTACGTAATTTAACATCGTTCAAGCAGCTTCCATTAGTGTGCGATTTCACCTTTCAACGACACCGTTTTGTTGTGGAGTGAGAGAAACGGATGTTTCATGAGATATGCCAACTTCTTCATAATAATTACGCAAGGTTTGATTCAAAAATTCGGTTCCATTATCTGTACGAATGCGTCAGACAGTAGTGTTGAGACGCACTTGTATCATCTTGACAAATCCGATGATGAATTTAGATGCCTCATCTTTTGTGACAAGAAATTTCACCCATGTAAACCGAGAGTAATCATCCACAATGATGAGGATGTGCTTTTTACCACTAAGACTTTCAACTCGCATTGGCCCACAAAGATCCATATGCAACAAATAAAGTTTCTCTTGGTTGATGTCTTCAATCTTGGGTTTGTATGATTTCTTAGTGCTCTTCCCCATTGTACACGCGGAACACAAATGGTCCTTGGGAAATTTAAGTTTAGGAAGACCACGAACAAGTTTGTTTTTTGCCAAATGATTGATAGCGTCAAAGTTAATATGAGATAACCGTCGATGCCATAACCATGACTTAGTCTTCGATGTTTTGGAGAGAAGACATACGGTAGAAGCGGCCATCATGTCTGTAGAGACAAAGTATACAAATTATTCCCTCGAGTACCTTTCAAAAAATCAACCCCTTCCAAATTACGAATGAAGCAGGTATGCTCTCGAAAAGCAACTTCTAGGTTTGCATCTTAAAATTGTCCCACAGAAAATAAGTTGTGACCGAGCCTTCCACATAATACACTCTATAAATTATAACATTCCCAATATGATATTCACCGTAACCCATTATCTATGCAATATGATCATTTCTGAACCCGAACTGTACCAAGAAACTTGCTGACGGAATTTCTGAGCTGAGAGCGATCTCCGGTCATGTGCTTGGAGCAACCGAAGTCCAAATACCACAAGACGATTTGGACCACCTGTTTGAAACAACAACAGTAGGCAATGCATTGGAAACTATTGGTTCTAGAGTGTTAGCAGATACATATACAATATCAGAATTGCTAACATTTGTGTCATCATTAGATTTTATGTGTTTTTTAACATATGTTTGTTTAATTACCAGTTCTATGATTGCATCTTCTTGATGTTTTGGATTAGTGACAGACACTAGAGTGGGAGTAGACATATTTAAAGGGCACTTTGTTCCTACAGTAGTGTTGGTGTTCCTAGTTAAAGTACTCGCTTGTGTTTTGGTAGATTTAGTACTCCTAGTTAAAGGGCACGCATTTCCTACTATAGTGAAAGTTCTACCAGTGGGACGCCACATCCATCCAACTTCGGTTAACACCTTCCCAGTCGGTTTCCATTCTAAGTTATGCTTTCAGGCATACATCTCATTCACATGGTCAATAAAGCAAGAATCATGACGACTAGAAAACATAAATTCATTGCAATTCCAACATTTCAAATTATAATTCAAAGTAGGCTTAGAACGCTGCACAACCGTAGAGAGTTTAGGTTAAGCTACATGATTCTTTTTATTCAAAACAGAAATAACATTACTAGAGTGGGCTTCTACTTTCTTCTTCACTTGACTACTAGATAAGGGCAAGATCATATCTTTCTTCGTGTTTCCTTTAAGCTTAGATCTTTGAGCCTTAGTAGTGGTGTTTACTCCTGTAGAAGGCAACACATGAATATTAGAAGCCGGTTTTGATTGTGCTTTATCTTTTGTGACCAAGTTTTTAGATGGTTTAGTCCTAGAGCCCTTGTTAAGTGGTGTGATGGCAATGAGGTTATTCTTTGGTGATCTTACTTTAGGAACACTAGAGGGCGGTGCTGAAATGGCGGCTGTATTCTTAACACGAATCAATTCTTTTAATTTAGCCAATGCCATATCCTTATCACGAATGATCACATGTAAATCCGAGATTTCCATCGACTTATGATTAAGGTTCTCAATTAAAGATTGAGTGTGAGCGGCCTCTAGTGTCCTTTCCACATTCTCTATGTGTGATTCCTTATCCTTCTTATTTTCTATCAGCAATGATCTAGCAACTTTGTCACTTTTCTGACGTTGTTTTGGTCATTTATTTAATTGAAAAGCCTTTTTAACATTAGGAGCATCTATATAAACACCTTCGTGTGACATTTGAAAAATCTCTTGAATAAATTGTTTTTCACATTCAAGCGAAATACAATGTTTTTAAATAGCATCAAAACGTTTAGAAAGTGAATTATAGGAATCTTTAAGCTTTAAAAATTCAGCGTCAGATTTGTGACAATTACTATCTACCACATTATCCACAGATTCAACATTATGGACAATAGAATCATTATCAACACTATTATTCACATAGACAGATACAATATCATGCGACATCACTTGCTTTAGAAGATGATCATTTTGGCGTAAAATGCGTTCCATTTCAACTAAACTGTTTTCATAGGAATCTAACATTTCATTGAAACATGTTTAACTTCATTTAATTCCAAAACCAAATGCTTGATCAGTATTGCTAAAACACGCTTTAATATTGTCCACAAACGGAATAATTTCGTCTCGAAACGTAGCTCTAGTGTGTTCAAAATTCCATTCACCTTCCGTTATGGCTGAAGCCGTCATACGTTCCTTAATGACCTTGTCAAAATCGACAAAGTGTTAGTGCAACGCATTTAAGCTATTAGACACCTTACTTACCGGTGGAATTAACTTAGTTAAATCCTTTTTGACAAGGGTAGGAGACGTACTAGAAAGGTTTTCGTTTGACAAACTTTGGGGCACACAAGCTAATAATTGAGCTAATTCCTTTTGTATTCTAAAGCGGGTCTTTTTATCAAATTGATCTTTATTATGCTTTACATAATCAAACTTGTCGGGGAATTTTAAAAGAATTTTTGATCGATTTTCTTCCGCAAGTGACATCGTCTCCTCATCATCACGAACATAGGGAGCTTCTTTTGATTTGCCAATTAGGGTTTCATCATAAAGACAAGGAATATATTCCTGAGCTTGTTTTGCATAACCGGGATTAGATGGTTAATCTTGAAGACGCTTAAGTTCTAGTTCTTTGAATGAATTGGTTAATAGATGAACCTTTTATGTGGAAGCGTATTGTTTTAAAAGCCATTGTTCTTTCAGTTTAAGAAGTTTGGTAGCAGCAATTTCCGATTCAAACTTTTTAGACTCGAGATTTTCAAAATCCGTTTTAAGTTCTTGAAAATTATTGACAACTGACTCTTTTTCCTTTAATTCATTTGAAAGACTAGCTCTTAATGTTTCTATCTCATTTAAGTGTTCTATCCTTTCAAAACGAAATTGGTCAAATTCAGAATACGTTAATTTTTCTGCTTGAGGGACCATTTCAAAAGTTTTGACCTTTTCCTTATACAACGCAAGCTCAGCGGTTAGATTGGCATTCATATCTACGGTTTGTCGGACAGTCACATTCATGTTATCAATAATATGTTTAGGCACCATTACCAAATCGTGTTGAGCATAAGATTCCATACTCGTCGTAGCATTTGGTTGAGGTTCACTCAAATGTGACGGATTGGATACCCCAGCATTTGAATTATTATTTATCGAATGCTGTTCGGGGTTGTTATTTTCATGTCCAACTTGATGTGGATTATCATGAATATTATTGGTTGTGCTTGGGCTGAGTGAATGTCATCACAATCCCAATCATATGCATCAAGATCATCCGCTTGATATGCAGCATTAGAAGTAGAGACGACTACAATGCCTTCATTATCTGTTGCCCCTGGGTCTACAAGAAATGCTAATTCCTCTAAATCTAAAATCTTTCCCTTAGATTGAACGTCGACCAAATACATCTTCTCCCGAAACCACGTTACATCCCTTCTCCTTTTTGGCTGAGTGCATTTCCTAGCCATATGACCTTGTCCTCGACAATTATAGCAGGTCACAACCTTTTGAGGACCAATAGGACTTCTATTTCCACTAGCTTGAGAGTTCACAGCTTGAGCATTCACGGTCCTTGTAGTTGGTCCATATGAGTTTTGCCTTCCTTGTATGGATTGCACCGTCACTTGACTGTCTTGAATAGTGGCTTGTTGGCGAGGATTTGAAGAAGTGCGGAGCTGATTGTTTGTTGGTGGAAAACCTCTAGTTGCAACAAGTTTTGACAAGTAGGCAGTGAGATGGTTTAAAACATCGGTAGTAGAATCATTTTGGCTTAGGACCGGTACTTGAATTGTTGGAAGTTAATTGGAATAAAAGGCTTGAGATTGTTGTGCTTCAATTGGAAAATATCCTTGCTGAGGAGTATAGCCCATTGGAGAAGTTATAGCTTGTGATGGTGATGCCTGATGTGATGGTTGTTGTGGATAAGGCTGTTGAAGAACACTTTGTTGTTGAAATTCTTGTTGTGGCATCATTGGTGGTTGATAAAACGGTTGTTGTGGTTGTTGATATGTGTGTGGTGGTTCCTACATATATGACGGTTGTTGATAAGAATATGAAAAGTTTGGAGAAGTCATTTGATGAGAAGAAATCATGGCAAGTGGATCATGAAATTGAGGTGTTGACAACCGAGCCTCGATTACGTGACATTCATGTTGTTGAAGAAAAGCTTGAAGTTGATCCACATTGGTTTGATGCAAACCTTTTGCCAATTTAACATCCGTCACGTACTTGCTCCATTCAGAAGGAAGAGTGTTCAAATACTTGGTGTTTAATTAGAACGTAGGAATTGCCAGGCCATAAATGTTGAGCTCATTCATCAGTAAAGTGAATATCAAATAGTAATCATTGAGAGTCTTCCCGGGGACATAGGTAAACTTATTAAACGTATCATATAGCTTACACTCTCGTTCTTGTTTAGTTAACGAGGTGCCTTGCAATAAAACACGAATTCTATCCCATAACTCTCTGGCAACTTTATGTTTACTCACGAGTTTGTAGACATCTGGAGGATGGGCTTGGAGAATGATGTTTGTAGCTTGTTTATCACACTTATCTTGAATCTTAGGATCTCCAGTCAATTCGCCCGTTGTACGAGGACGAGTAACTACCCTTTCCGTCACAGTACCATAAACTAATGGTCCATTTAGAACCGATGCTCTAATGAGATGTCCATTTTCTTTATTCAACATATAGAGTTCCATTCTAGATGCCCAATCCTCGTACATTGTCTTCACCAACATTGTATAGGTGATTATCCATATAAACATGATATGAATAAATAATAAACGCAGCGGAAATATCACTTATGAACGGATCCATTGAGTCATATGATTAATCAAATTATAGAGAGGAGATAAAAGTATACCTTTGTAGCGTGGTTCGATTGGATCGAACGGAGAACATCATCAACACATGATATAACCAAGAAACCCAAGTGATCAAAGTAGATCACCTCTATGTAGAAACACACTACACGTCACCGTATACCAAATCGATGCTAGTCTTATAACACGTAACTATTCATTAAGCCTTTAACCACCGAAGGTAATGCTTTAGATCAAAAGAAAATATAACAACCATTGTATATTTCTCATCTATTCTTCGTAAATGGCAGCCATGAAAGGATAAAAATGTATCCTTTTTTATTATCTATTAATGATGATATCAATCATCCATAAGTCATTTGTATGTTACAATTGTTTCTCATTTAAAGATACATCATACGTTTTTTTATCAATCACATCTTGATATCCTTTTGGCTGGCTACATAAGGGCCCAAAATGAGCTTACTCATTGGTTGGTCTAGTCTAATAAACTAAGTACTAGCTTAGTAATTAGAAGCCCGTCATCGAACTCGAGTTACGTAAGTTACATATACATCGTAAATATAATATATACGATATATTAAGGGGTACCTCTGCGTATATGTGTGTGACCCCATAGGCTCACATGTGTCTACCCGTATATTATTTATTATGACACGAGCATACTCCAACAGCTCCCACTTGCGAACGTCATAATAATCAAGTAATAATACAAGCAAAGGTTAGCGTCTAGCAACACGCCAATACCCCTAGAAACATACGAGGATAGTTTCTTAAACATGACATTTAAATGGTTCAGGAATCAGTCATCCTTTTGTTTCAGATACTTTGTTAAACTATAGGCATGGATCAAAAGTCATTCTTTAGTTTAACTATTCTTTTTCTCGGTATTGATATTGAACTAGATTACCAAATTAATCAAGTATCATCTTAATTACATTTGGGTGTGGCCACACATACATCTGTACAATTCATCGAGGGGCTTAGTAGTATCTAACTCTAATACATGTGGAGGAAAAACTCCTATTTTGACTGCACGTGTCGTTTATGTGTTTCACATCACACATGAAAATGGTCTTTATGGCAGCCTTGTTCAGGACAACGTTGAACCATATCAAAGATTGACATTCCACACATACAAAACCTACTTGCATCTCAAGTCTAAGGATGAGAGATTCAACCACTTGTGAGATTCACTATTGACAATGATCCATGAAGTGAATTCTCGTAGGTTGGGTCAATCCAATGTTCATCCAATGAACACATGTGAGTTTGGCGGCATCATCAATTAATATTCATTCCAAATGAATATGACCAACTCACATTTGTCTTAATTCAACAATACTCCTGTATCGTCAACTGACAATGGATAATTTAGAATAAATAAATTATTCATGGATTAAACATGCTAATATAGAACACAATAGTACAAATGAAAACGATTATACAAAGTATATCAATTCATTATTTAGTAAAACTGCTTAACGTTCCATTATCCAAATACTAAAAAAACAGATATACATGAGACAAATCTAATGTCAAAGTCCAATGTTCCAAGCATGATGAACATGTTTGGCTACAAGACATTGAATTTACACAAGGACCTATTGAGTTGTCATCTAAGTGAACTTTGAGAATACTTATTTCAGAAACTCACAAATAGTGAAGATTTTGAATAATACGATGATTGTCATTTTGTATATGCGCGCTCAAGTGCTAATACAACAATACTAGCATCACCGTATTACATTACTTAGGTTGTTTGAAGCAAGTAGAAAACCAATTTAAGACAATCTTCTTAACAGCTTCCCAAACTGTAAAGTATTCTTATTTTAATAATGACTATTGCAACAATGCTTTTCGTCACGCACGTCTAGGTAGTAACATTTAAGATGAAATTATACTATCACTAGGATTGAGTACCATCTCAATCAAAGTAAGCATTAGTGTATAAACTCACCACTAATCTTCTTACCTAAAATCCGTAAACGATGAACATGTCTATACTAGTCTAACGACTTTCACTTAGAAACTTTTTAATCAATTCATCTTGCATTCATGCAAGTATTCAAATTAGTTTAATACATAACATATCATATGCAATGAATCCATTAGGTAAACTAAGGGTTTCTGATAGGTGTGAAAACACCCATCCTTTGACCACTTAATTACAATAATAACCAGGCCAAAACGCGTATTTTATGTCGTAAATATCGGAATTATGCGTGGTTTGTATTTTTGTTGTGATTTAGGATGAAAATGTGAAAAGGGGAGAAAACACGGGTTTTCACGGGCTTTTATCGAAGAAAAAGACAAAAGACGAAGTCGAAAGATCAAGAGTGCTGAAAGAACGGAAGTCCAAGGCCAATTCTGAAGATTTATCGAAGAAAAAGTCTAAAGACAGAAGTTTAATAAAACCAAGGAACTCAAGTCTAATAAATGAAGAAATTATAGGACGAGTTCAAATAATCCCGAGACAAAGTCGAAAAAGTCGAAGAATTAAGAAGACGAAAGACGAGAAAGAAAGAAGAAAGAAGAAAGTAACACATGCTTCCCTTCTCCCTATATATAGTTCACTTCCACCTCATTTCACACTTGTTGGCTAAATTGACAAATTAGCTCTTCCACCATTTTCATTTTCTTGCAACTTTATTTTTCATGTCATTTTAATTAATTGTCTTGCACTTTAATTACTTTAGTTCAAGTAAGTGTTTTTAATTTTGTTGTTGAATCTTCACTTTTAATTAAGCTTTTCTTTAACTTTCTCATTCTACTTTTCTTGTTTTTGGTTTATCTCAATTTCGGATTAAGCAAGATATTGCTTAATCTCTTTGCTTATTTGAGTAAAAAGTTCATCTTTCTATTTCCATCTAGGCTTGTATACGAAATAAGCTATAAGTTTGACAATCTTATTGGCTTGTTTTGTGTTTAGCTTATTTATTTTAAAGTTTTCTAAAAAGTTTTTATATTTTTAAAGTTTGCTTATTTTGTTTGCTATTTTGTGTTTTTATAAAGTTTATGAATTTCGTCTTTTAAAAGCTTTCAAATTTATGCTCATTAAGTTGTTTAAGTTTCGGTTTTAGCTTATTGGAAAATAGCTTATTTCATTGCTTATTACAAGTTCTTCCTATCGGAAAAGGGTTTCCCCCTTCCGACTAGGCCCTTTTATTCCTATAGCATTCCGATCGTTAGATCGGAAAAGGGTTTATAGTTTTCCGATGTGCTTTCTTTATTCCGATCACTAGTAATCGGAAAAGGGTTTCTAGGATTCTGATGGTGTGCCTTGTGATTCCGATTGGGATTCCTTTTTACATTTCGACATCTTTCCTTTTCCCATTATTCCGATGGCAGTTTTTTTATACATTCCGATTGTGTTTATTCCGATTATTAGTTATTCCGATAGGGCTTAGTTATATTATTCCGATCGTTGTCCTTTTACTTGTATTCCGATAGAGCTCATTTTATTACTTTCCGATTGGATTCCCACGGATATTCCGATGGGATTTCTTTTGACATTCCGACGGGATTCTGACGGGGTTGATTTCTTGTTTATTTTTACAAAGTGTTTTCCCAAAGTGTTTCTCTGATTTCGTTTTTTAAGTTTTCAATCATTTATTTTTTACTTGTCAATTAAGTTTAACCTCTAAAGCTTTTACTTTACTCAACGACATTTTCATTTATTTGCTTTTAGTTTAAATTAGATAATCAAACCAAACCACTCATTTATTATTCCACCAAGAACAATTGAGTCACACTTTCTACCATTAATCAAAAGAGATTCAGACGATAAGATTTTATACTTGGCTAAAAACCTTGTATTAAATGGCGCCGCTTCCGGCTCTTTTCGTGAAGATTAACGGTTTTTTGTGAGAGACGCGTTGGCTTTTGGGATCCGTTCACTCGTGAATGTTATTTTTCGTGTCAAAAATTTTCAAAAATCCCAAAAACATTTGGAAAAATCATAAAAATCATTTCTTTTTCAAAGTTTTGCACCAAAAATATTCTTCTTGCTTATCTTTTTTTCTTTATGGATTCTTATGTCCATTGCGTCGGGTGTGGGAGACGATTATACGGGAACGACTCATGTCAATGGTGTACATGTGAGCGGTGCGGAAACGATATCGATAATACACAATTCGGATTTTGTCCATCGTGCAACTCGACTAATTCGTCCTTTTCTAATCCACCTCCTATTCCCCCTTGCATCTATTGTGGAAACGATTCTCATTGGCATGTTTCGTGTCCGGTTCGATACCCGTATGATCACGGGCATGAACCGGGTTACAATTATGACAATGGAAATAGCTATCCACCAAACTCACCGGGTTTTTCTCCATACCCATGTTGCCAAAATTGTGGGGGCCCTCACGATACTTCTTATTATCAGCCAATGAATTATTATCAGCCAAATCCGTGTCCTCATTTTTCTTCACCGATGGATTATTATGAACCAAATCCGTGTTATAATTCTTCTCAACCGATGACTTACTAGCCACATCCGTGCTATAATTCTGGTTTTCATAACTGTGAGCCCCCACACCCCGCCCTCAATTACCAATCCTCTCAGAGAATTCGTATTGCCCAACAACTCACTACTCTGAATGAAGAAAGACAAGCCATTCTTTTGAAACTTCATGACGGCTTAATTCAACTGACCGAGGCATTGAAAGAGCAAAAGCGACAACAACAAGAGCGACAACAACAAGAGCAAATATCTAATCTTCGTGATTATACCCCTCCTCTTGTGCGTCCATACTATTATGATGATGATGACGATGAAATACTATTTCTTGGAATGATCTAGTTGCTCAATGTCCTAGTGCAATTGCACTTCCCTCTCTTAATATCCCCAATGCCTCTAAGGATTGTGATACATCAAGTAAGATTAGTGATTTTGGTCTTGATAAATTCTTTGATGAGGTTTGTGATGTGCTAACTTTTGAGGAGCTTACGGAAGAGGCCGCTCTTAATGATGATGTTCCTTCTACCAACACTTTGGGAGATGATTCTTTGGTTTTCTCTAATCCTCTTTTTGACCAAGATGATGATTTTACTTCTAGTGATGACGAGTCACTATCCGAGGAAGACGTTCCGAAGGAAATTTTCAAGATTTATTCGAACCCTTTATTTGATTTTGATGACGCTTACATATCTAGTGAGGTGAATCCTCTCTCTGAAGAGGGGATTGAGGACATTGATAGCTCCGAATCTATTGCTATTGATGAGCATTCTTTGTTATCCATGCCACCTCCCATCGTAGAGGAGGTGGAGAGATTTGACCCTACCTTCCGTTTGATTCGGTCTGGTGAGGTGACGCGGGTGGTAGATATGTCTTCTGATATTTCTCATATTATGTTGCCACCCCGTCCTACCGCGTGCACACCCAAGCAGGTGATGTATCGCTTTTACTCTCCTCATTTCATACCGGGAAATGAGGATGAGTGCTTTGACCCGGGAGGTGACATTGACCATTCTATGATTGATACCTTTACGGCTTTGCCGAATAGTGACCATCCTTTGTCTTTGGGGGATGACAATTTGTCTCCTTTACCCATCCAACCTCCCGTGGATCACGACCTCACATATTTTTCGTATGTTGAGAGGACTTTTCTACCTTTCATGAGTTATCCTCCTGCCTCTCATTTATTATGTTCCTCCGGGACCGAGGATAAGATTTTTGATCCCGGTATTACATTCGAGGCCTCCCCATAGACCATTTAATTCGGGGTCGAGTCAGGCTCGTGATTCGGTTAACAAAAACAAGCGCTTCTCGGGAGGCAACTTGATGATCTATCTTTATATGTTTTCATCATAAGTGTAGGGGGAGCCCCGTTGGTGTTTCTTGTTTTCTTTCTTATCAAGTGCATGGATTAGAGCTTCAGAGACACACTCTTGATGACTTTTGACGACCCGTGATTCCGTGTTCCTGTCTTCCCGGTTCTATCCTAAACTCTTTTGATTCTCTATTTTATATTCTTCAATATTAAAATAGGGATCACTTTAGTTGTCCTTTCCTTAGCAAGATTTAAACAATGTGCACAATGTCCTAAGTGTAGGGGAGTTTACTCCCACATGCTTAAACATTGAGGACAATGTTTATATTAAGTGTAGGGGGGACTTCTATCGAAGTTAAGTGGGCTTTTCCTTGTATTTGTCCTTATTTTAACCAGAAAATCTATTTTTCGACATTTTTCAAAAATTTTAATCTATTTTGGCCTTGTAGTTTTCCTTTGTTATCGTTATTTACTTTCTTTGCTAGAATAAATTTTCAATAAACTGGTTCTAAATTTTTCAAAGTCATGAATATTTTGACTCAACCCGAATTTACTTATCTAAGTTTACTCTAGCTAGTATCCTTAACGTGTTTAAGTCAAGTTTTGTTAGGCTTTTATATAGGGAACTTTAAAACGCGAAAGTCTTAACTCTCACGGGTTAAGAACAAGAACTTTTCGCAAGTTCCTATAATTGATCCTAGAGAGTCGTTTATCAAGGGAACTTTAAAATGCAAATTCTAAACTTGAAAAAGTCTAAGAATTTGCAAGATCCTATAGATGACTGGAAAACCCAAAACTTTGATTTAATAGGCTAAGTATCTACGAGTCTCATTCCTTGAGATTTTAAACTATGGAGGACGAGGGATGATAGAGTCAATTATAAGTTTGGTATTCTTTCGTGAATTTATGTGAGTTAATTATGAGCCAATTCTCCCATCGCTTGTTAATAAATTTATCTGCAATAAACAAGGTTGTACGATTTGAAAAGTTACTTAGCTTCTAGCCCAAGATCGTTTAAAAGTTTCTCGGTATTAATTAGAGTTCATAGCCAAGGCCTAACTTATTGAAGCGGGATGCGAAGATTGGCGAGTCCGAAAAGGCCCTAACAAGGCATGAGGGCTACATTTTGTTGCTAAAGATCCCAAATGATGTGAAGAATCATTTATCAAAGATCAATATGAAGGATCGAGACACACGATGAAAAGCAAATACTCCCGTAAAGATCATGGACAAGTCTATCCGAAAAGACCCTAGCAACGTATGAGGATAAATAGATCCAAGTCCAAAAAGGAGGCAGATCGTTGTATATCAAAATCCCAAATAAAGATTGGAGAAAAATGAAGAAGTCGTGGTCCAAGTATGAAGAATCTCTCAAAACTTCAAGTGAAGAAATTCCTATTATGAAGAGAAGACCATAATTTCAAGAACGTCTCTCAAGATTTAAAGTATGAAGTCGCTGCCAAATATCGATCCGAGAAAGGTCTCAAATCGCGAAGCGAGTTATGCCAAGATATGAACTTTATGAGGTCCCGAGAAGCAGTTTTAAAAGATTTTGTCCTTTAGCTAACTATTGATTAAATCGTCCCATTTTATTTTCAGCCTTAATAACTATCGAAATAAGTCAACAATGCATCCTCGTGATCATTCAAGACAATAATAAAATATAAGAGATACACCTAGGAATTAGGGAGTCTAAGTAAATAATTGGCCCACATGAGTTCGTGTTAGTTTGCTAACTTATAATAACAATGATCTCGTTTTTAAGCTTGGTTTGGGGAACGTAAAACTTGAGGATGATAATCATTCATGACATTCCAAAACCCAAGGTAAGTTTTTTTTCTTTTTACTTGTTTTCTTCTTTTGATAATTTTGTAATTTTCTATCTTTTTAATAAAGGCCAAATGTGGATTGATTTTGATGGAAAATATAAAACTTGCTTTGTAACTAATGCATTGCATGAGGACATTGCAATGGTCAAGTGTAGGGGATTTGATAGATGTGAAAACACCCATCCTTTTACCACTTAATTACAATAATAACCAGGCCAAAACGCGTATTTTATGTCGGAAATGTCGGAATTATGCGTGGTTTGTGTTTTTGTTGTGATTTAGGACGAAAATGTGAAAAGGGGAGAAAACACGGGTTTCACGGGCTTTTATCGAAGAAAAAGACAAAAGACGAAGTCGAAAGATCAAGAGTGTTGAAAGAACGGAAGTCCAAGGCCAATTCTGAAGATTTATCGAAGAAAAAGTCTAAAGACGGAAGTTTAATAAAACCAAGGAACTCAAGTCTAATAAATGAAGAAATTATAGGACGAGTTCAAATAATCCCGAGACAAAGTCGAAAAAGTCGAAGAATTAAGAAGACGAAAGACGAGAAAGAAAGAAAAAAGAAGGAAGTAACACATGCTTCCCTTCTCCCTATATATAGTTCACTTCCACCTCATTTCACACTTGTTGGCTAAATTGACAAATTTATATCAATTTCGGATTAAGCAAGATATTGCTTAATCTCTTTGTTTTTGGTTTATATCAATTTCGGATTAAGCAAGATACTGCTTAATCTCTTTGCTTATTTGAGTAAATATTTCATCTTTCTATTTCCATCTAGGCTTGTATACGAAATAAGCTATAAGTTTGACAATCTTATTGGCTTGTTTTGTGTTTAGCTTATTTATTTTAAAGTTTTCTAAAAAGTTTTTATATTTTTAAAGTTTGCTTATTTTGTTTGCTATTTTGTGTTTTTATAAAGTTTATGAATTTCGTCTTTTAAAAGCTTTCAAATTTATGCTCATTAAGTTGTTTAAGTTTCGGTTTTAGCTTATTGGAAAATAGCTTATTTCATTGCTTATTACAAGTTCTTCCTATCGGAAAAGGGTTTCCCCTTTCCGACTAGGCCCTTTTATTCCTATAGCATTCCGATCGTTAGATCGGAAAAGGGTTATAGTTTTCCAATGTGCCTCCTTTATTCCGATCACTAGTAATTGGAAAATGGTTTCTAGGATTTCGATGGTGTGCCTTGTGATTCCGATTGGGATTCCTTTTTACATTTCGACATCTTTCCTTTTCCCATTATTCCGATGGCAGTTTTTTTATACATTCCGATTGTGTTTATTCCGATTATTAGTTATTTCGATAGGGCTTAGTTATATTATTACGATCGTTGTCCTTTTACTTGTATTCCGATAGAGCTTATTTTATTACTTTCCGATTGGATTCCCACGGATATTCCGACGGGATTTCTTTTGACATTCCGACGGGATTCCGACCAGGGATTCCGACGGGGTTGATTTCTTGTTTATTTTTACAAAGTGTTTTCCCAAAGTGTTTCTCTGATTTCGTTTTTTAAGTTTTCAATCATTTATTTTTGACTTGTCAATTTAGTTTAACCTTTAAAGCTTTTACTTTACTCAACGACATTTTCATTTATTTGCTTTTAGTTTAAATTAGATAATCAAACCAAACCACTCATTTATTATTCCACCAAGAACAATTGAGTCACACTTTCTACCATTAATCAATTCGAAGAGATTCGGACGATAAGATTTTATACTTGGCTAAAAACCTAGTATTAGTTTCCATGTACATATTCAATCTTATCAAGTGAGATAGAACTTTGATACTTTCTCAATGATGTGTCATATTTAGACTTATTAACCGCGTATGCCTTATCCTAATAAGCATCTGTTCCAAGGTTATATGTTTTATTTCTTATATTTCTCAATAGAAATATATTCCAAGCCAAGGATTAGAAACTAGCTTAGCTGAAATGTCATTTCCAATATAGTTAAAAAATACATGAGATTTAAGAATGAACAAAACATAGTGCTTCCACTAGCTCAAGGGTGTACTCAATAGTCATCTATGTTTTAGTCATCATCATATCCTTGATTTAAACTTAAGATTCCATCTCCTAGATGCATGCTCTAACCACACTTGGATTTCTAGAGCTTGTACACTTTCTAAAGTTTAGTTGGATTTATAAACCCTTATGATTACACAACATCTTCGCGAATGTAATAAATCAAAAGGATTTTTAACATCCAATTACCATATCTCATATTCATGAAATCAAGTATGGTAATAATATCTTTATTAACTGAACACTCACAAAGAAAAGAAAGCTTTAATTATAGTCAATTGCTTGAGCATGCGTTTAAACTCTTATCAAAGAGAGTGTGTAAAAAAGTGTACAATTGTGTCCATATCTATCTCCTCATAGAATACCATTTATAAGCTATCAGTCTTACTGATTGGTGAAAGAATTTCAAATTCCAAAATTGATTTTCTTTTATGGACTACATCTACCATTCATAGTTTTGAGTCATTCATTAGATTCCAAATCTAAAATGAGTCTTGATAGTTATGAGGTTCATTATGATCCTCTAACTCATATTCCTCAACATTAACATGAAATTCATATCTTCGGGTGCTTGAGGTATCCTTGCGGATATGCTAATGGGAGTTAACAACACTTTATGGATTTTGCATTTATATGCTCAGCCTCATTATGTCGTTTGCTAGTGTATTTATAAGCTTGTATTTTATTCATTACTATCTTCAAAGATGCATGAAGGCTCCCACTTGCTTCTTGTAAGAGGAGACTTTCTCCAAGTACACAGCATGTCGAGAAACAATGAATTGTTCTCGTTTGGGATGTATAAAATACATTGCCAGTTCTTGATTCTAGTTTGTTAATAACACGTCTAACATGATTTCAACAAATTCGAGACTTCTACTAAGACTTACTGGGAGCCATCCCATTCCATAACTTGATGGTTTCTTAGTTACCTTCTTGTTTGGAACCATAGTGAATAAACATGTGGCCCATTCAAATTTTTGTTAACCTTAATAAGAGAGAGAGAGAGAAAGAAAGAAAGAAAGAGAGAGAGAGAGAGAGAGAGAGAAAGAGAAAGAGAGTAGTTAGTGTTATCAAGGATCAAATAATAAAAATAGTATTTGATTTTACACATGAGACATAGAGTTGCGATTGTGGGACAGTATCACAATTCCTTAGATAAACTAATACTCTTTGGCTCATATATTTATAATTTGGTCAAACCAAATTGCATAAACAATATATTCAAGCCAATTGCATGCTATAAAGTATGATTGTTTTAGCAGTTCAAGAACTTTATGTTCATGTTTTAGCAAGAAAACATAACATGTTAGTCGCTAAATTTACTTTATAAGGTATTGAACAATTAAATAACTTCATTATATATGCCCTAACAGGAAGACACAACAAGTCAATTACTTACTTTATTTTATAAGTATTTGAACAATTTAAGGAAGTTCACGTTTATGTCTTTACTTGAAGACATAAACATATTATAAATAAAGTATTATTGAATGCCTACTTTTGGCTTCAATAGCATTTTCAAGTTAGTTTACATACTTCATATTTATGTATTTACAAGAAGACATATGCATATTAGCTAAACCATTTAGGTAATATAATGAAGTAGTTTTTATTATTTCTTGACATTAGTTATCTATTAGACAACATACATCAATATGTATAAGTCCTAGTAAAATATTATTAGCCATATTGTTAGGAATAATGTATTTAGAAGTTACTCCTGGTCATATAGCAGTTCCTACTGGAGTACTTCGTTCCTCCTGGCAGCTTCTAGTTCCTCCTGGTCGTATTATAAAGTTGAAAGAAGATTATAAAAGATATGATCAAGGAAGATTGTAGAAGATAAGATCAAATACTTAGTCTTCCTAGTCTTATGGAAAGTATTAAACATGATAAGGATGATGATAAGTGTACAAGTTTGTTTAGAAAACTATTAAAGGATATTGATGTATAATACTTAGGCAAGTATTAATTATATTGTAACCACCTAGGACCCCTTGCACTATAAAAGGAGGTCCTAGGGTGTAGAGATGAACACACTTCTACACACACATATTCTCTACACATTTCTCTCATTGTTTGTTATAGCTTCAGGTTGTAAACCCTATCACTATTTAGAGTGATCGTATTAATATATTGAGGCTTGAACGTTTGGTTAATTCTATTGTTCTTATATATAAAGATTGGTTTCCGCACAGTCTTTTTATTGTGATCAAGGTTTCAAAGATCCTTCAATAAGTGAACTCAACAAGTGGTATCAGAGCCTCGTTGAGAAGCTTTGATTGAGAAGAACAAGATTCATACATCCGTGTTGCTGAAGAAGACATGGCCTGCAGAACTTCAATCCTAGACAATGAGGTAATTCTTATGACTGAATCTAAAGTTAGAGAATATAATGCTAAGTTAAAGAATAATATGCATGCTTATAACAATTATGACTTAGTAATTAGTTATTCTGAAACATATGAACATAAATATTTAGAACTTCAAAAACAATATGCTGATCTGAATGCTGAAAATGACAAATATTATCTAGAAGTTCAAGCATATAAAAGTTCTCTTAAAACCTTGGAACAACAGAAAAAGTGGTTTCAAAGAACCCAATTAGAGTATGAAGAAATGATTAGAGTGTTAAGTATAGACTTAGAGAACACGTCTAATCTACTGAAATATTATGAAAAGCTTAATACTGAGGTAACTAAAGAGAAGCAGGAGCTACCGACTAAACTAGATAATGCTTTGGCTAGGTTTGATAAATGGACAAGTTCTTCTAAAAACCTAATCAAATTAGTAGATAGCTCCATGTCTGGTAGGACTAAAATTGGTTTAGGATTTAAAAACTGTATTGGGCCAAATGATATTTTTGACTCCTCTTTGTCTAGTGTGTTTGACACTACCCCTGAAGATGTGGAAGGTAGGCCTATTTTCAATAGGTATAAACCAGCTGCAGAGATGCATGATGTTCCTCCACCTATCACTGGGGATATCATGCCTACCTCGAACCACTCTGACTTTGATGAATCTTAAATAACATATGGTACAAGGTCCAATGGATCAATTGAAACTATTTCTGTGTCTAATGACTTTGTCTCTTGTAACTCTAGTGACAAGTCTTTAGAACCTAAGACCAATGACCTTGACTCTTGTGAGTCTGACTCCAGTGTTGGTACACTTGAGTCTGTGCCTGATCCTGTTATAATTAAACCCATGACTAGTAAATATGTCTCATGTAAGTCTACCTTAAGTGCTGAATCACCTAAGTTCTATCCTCAATCTGCTTGTACTAAGAATGAAAGTAATAGGAAATCAGATAATCCTAGGAAAAACAATAAGAGTCCTAGAGTTAATCAAAGAGGTTGGAATGGCATGATGACTCAGAAATTAGGTGATAACTTTAAGTTAAAAAATAAGGATTGCTATATGTGTGGTAGTTTTGATCACTTGCACTATACTTGTAAACACAAGAGAAAGATTAATGATCAACAACAAGTTAAAACGGTATGGAATAACTCAAGACGGGTGAATACAAGAACTTTGGTAGAGTTTTTCACCCCAATCCTAAAAATAACATAATTCCACAACCAAGATGTTTTAACAATGTCAAAGGTAGAAGGGTTGAGAGTGTTGGGTCAAAAACAAAGGTTAATATTGTTAAGGCCTTAGCTCAGTGGGTTTGGAAACCTAAACAAGATGGTTTACAACATGTCTCCAAATCAACTAGTGCATCAAAAACCTTAACAAGATATGACTATGTTGATGTTTTTGGAAGATTCAAGTCTGTCTTAGCTTGGGACTTCCATAAACACTAATCGTTGCTTGGTTGGTGTTTATTTCAGCAAGTGTGATAATAAATTACTATGTTTTATATTTTCTATATTTGTGTGAACTAACTTTTTGTAAGAAAAGAGAAGTCTTAATATATATATATATATATATATATATATATATATATATATATATATATATATATATATATATATATATATATATATATATATATATATATATATATATATATATATATATATATATATATATATATATATATATATATATATATATATATATATATATATATATATATATATATATATATATATATATATATATATATATATATATATATTCCTTGATGGTGAATACTTTGCTCCGTTTGAGGGGAGGTTTTAGCCTAAGGGGAGGCTTGTTGTATGTATAACTATGTATATTCTTGTGTTTTTCTGTCTAATAAATTTTGTAGATTGACATTGGTACTGGTGGATATGGTTCCTCCTAATAGAACTAAGTTGCTCCTAGTCGACCAATGGTTCCTCCTGGTTGCACTCATCCTTCTTCTAGTGGACCATTATTCTTCCTGTTGCATTCTATGTTCCTGCTGGTGGACTCATAGTCTTTGAGTGGTTATATATAAAAATAATTAAAAAAAAGAGGAAGAAACTTTCGACTCAAAATACCTTTGTATATATTTCACTTTTTGGGTTGTTTCTGTTTGATACTTAGGTGTTGGCTGCCCCCCACACAACAAATAGTGCTCAACTCACCATGTTTCATAGACAAGAAAGAGTTGATTCACCATGAGGGTATGGCTCTGGTGTGATTATCAAATCCGTTGATGGTTGCCAGTTTACCCAAAATTGGAGGGTTTTCACTTGCCTTGGTCTTAGACTGAAAAGTGGCTAGTCTAAGGGGTTACGGCTCTTGGTAAATACTTTTCTCAAATCCGTTGATAGCTGTAATAGCTTGCTCAAAGTTATAGGGTTTTCAGCTCACCGATGCTTCATTGCTAAGAGTTGGCTAGTCCAGGGGGTACGGCTTCTGGTAAAGACTTTAATCAAATCCGTTGAAGGGTATGATGTTTGCCTAAAATCATCAGGGTACTCCAACTCACCGATGATTCACGTTCCAAGAGTTGGACTGGGTACTAGTCTCCCAGGGTGATGTCATGATTCCACCAAAAGGTTGGCTAGCCCAAGAGTGAGTAGCTACTTGGTAAAGGCTTATCAAATCTGCTCCTGTTGATGTCAAGATTCAACATGTGCAAATGTTTTCAAGCTTTAAAGTAGTTCAGCAGTTAGGGTATCAGCAGCTACTTTTGTGTTTCTTCTGGTGTTATCAAGTGAGATTGTTGCTGCTGTGGTTCATATTCTAATCCTCATGCTTATTGGTGGCACATCTACTTGGAAACTTGAACTCAACAAGGTTAAATTCAAGTTTAGGGGAGGATTGTTAGGAATAATGTATTTAGAAGTTACTCCTGGTCATATAGCAGTTCCTACTAGAGTACTTCGTTCCTCCTGGTAGCTTCTAGTTCCTCCTGGTCGTATTATAAAGTTGAAAGAAGATTATAGTAGATATGATCAAGGAAGATTGTAGAAGATAAGATCAAATACTTAGTCTTCCTAGTCTTATGGAAAGTATTAAACATGATAAGGATGATGAGAAGGTTACAAGTTTGTTTAGGAAACTATTAAAGGATATTGATGTATAATACTTAGGCAAGTATTAATTATATTGTAACCACCTAGGACCCCTTGCACTATAAAAGGAGGTCCTAGGGTGTAGAGATGAACACACTTCTACACACAAATATTCTCTACACATTTCTCTCATTGTTTGTTATAGCATCAAGGTTGTAAACCCTATCACTATTTAGAGTGATCGTATTAATATATTGAGGCTTGAACGTTTGGTTAATTCTATTGTTCTTATATACAAAGATTGGTTTCCGCACAGTCTTTGTATTGTGATCAAGGTTTCAAAGATCCTTCAAGAAGTGAACTCAACACATATTATGTTGTACCTTGCACACTCTAATATTTCTCCCACTTGAGCATGGCACAACATCATATATGAATAATATAAAAGTGTCACAAATATAATATGATTTAAGTCATACTTAAATCAAGCTTGTATATAAGAGTTATGTAGAACTTCATCGTTTAATAAGCAATCATGCATAACTATCTTTAGATAAAATTTCGGGAAGCAACATCAGAAAAGCGACTAGTTATCTTTTAAAATAATATGCAATAAGGCTTAGAAAACTATGATGTTATTTCAAGACAATCTAAAAATTAAGTGGGTCTAGGTTATAAGCTCATAGCTCCCACTGAATAAGACAACTTTACAAGTGTGTCCTATGGTTAAAAAATGCATTGCTCCTATTAGTTTAGACAACATTGTGAATGTATCTATACTAGTGAAAAAGCAAGTAGCAATTTGTATACTTTCTAGTTCTTTGAATGTCTACACATTATAGCCAATGTGAGTCTTGTAGACTAGTAAAAATGTACATAGATATTCAAAGAGAAGTATCAAGTTCAACTATATTTGTGATGGGATTTCCATCGATGCCATTAACTTGAAAGTTTTACATGCAATTACTCTTTATACTTTACCTCAAAGGTGTGTAGAATCTTATGGAACTTATTTGAGTAAGGAAAATATACTAGAAAAACATGCTAGTAATTTCCTTTCCTCTCACGGTTTATTGAGACTTCAATTTCTAATCAAAACTCATACAATATCTTAACACTTTAAGATGTGCAACCGTACTTAATCGTTTTGACTTACAAGACAATGCGATTTCTTGAGTAGGTGTGTTTTATGATTTATTAGAATTGAGAAAATTCAAGTGTTCCTACTATAGCTTTCTCATACAAGGAGAAAAGATGGGAACGAGTCTTATTCTTACAAGGAAATAAGACTTAGTTTGTCTTCCTCTAGCACAAAAGGAAACAAACTATGTTTACGATTTGTGTTGCATAAAATCATTAATAGAAATAGAAAGTTCATATTTAGTATTTTCGATAATTATCCTTTTAAAATTAACTACCCAAGTTTATAAAAAAACAATTAATTTTACGAAAAGGCTAAGATCCTCATTGAGGTTCTACCATCACATCTGTTGATCTGCTAGTAATGATAGATTCAGTAGGTAGATGACGTTCATCAATTGCAAATCTTGTGCAATTCTTAGATCTTTATGGGACTCATGACACAAGTAAACATTTCACTAAATGTCAAATTGGCATGTTTAGTCCCATCCTTGCCTCGGTCAAGGTCTCACTGTTGTACCGATTAAGTCATCCAATTTGAAAACATGCGAATAACTCTAGGTCTCACGCATAGATAATAATCACCTTGGGTTACAATTCACATCCGCCTCACAAGATGCAAACACTAATTGCAAGTGATCTCAAACGATTGGACGGCATGACTTAAATTTGAGACGGGTATAATATTTTGATATACAAATCAAAAGTGTGTACGAGGAAGCATGCATTCATCCATCGTAGCACAAGTAAAAAACATTATCTTACTTGAGTCTTAATCTTATTTTAATTTATGCGTGTCAAGTTGTCCAAGTTAAAGACTAATATAAAACCTAAGTGGAATTAATATTAGATTAGACAATACATAAAAGAAATAGCATTCATAACACGTTACGAGTTATTATAAAAACAATATTTTTGTTTTAAATCATATTTAAACTTTAAAATAAATCAAAGATTTAGTTTTATAATTGGTTTGTGATTGTTTTAAAGTTTTAATAAAAACATTTGCATGTTATAGCAAGATATCAAGCAAATAAGCAACCACACAACCAGAAGTATGCAAAGCCTCAAATCGATGAAAAACCTATCCTTGATCTCGTGAGCCATCACGAGTACCAAGAAGTCAACTAAGGTAAGTCAACACAACCACAAAGTGGGCTCCCACTTGCTCCAATACCATCAAGAGCAAGTGGAACCCAGAGTGAACATGAGGCCCAAAACTGCCATAAAATTTCAGTCAACTTTTAGGGCCCAAAACCCATAGAATGAGTCTCCCCTATCCTGAGCTCCAGTTGAGACTTTTGAAGGCCTATGAGTTGTGAATCAGCACACCAAATTTGGGCTTCTATCTTCTTATATAACTCCGGTAAATCACGTTTTAGTGCAGGTCACTTAGCAGCTCCGAATTTCACAATATGTCTTTATTACTTTAGCCATTCCTATCCAAGCATCGGTTACAATTGATATATAACTAAAAAAAATTAACCTATCATTAACCTACTGTAAAATTCCCAAACAATGGCTATAAAAAGCGTCAAAAACATATTAATGAAGCCTAAACAATGGCAAATCTCCAAAACTGAAATTAAAGGTCAATCAACACACAACATGTTGTAGAATGATGATAATCTTTATGAATCAAGAGGGTTGATGTTTTTCTAGAGAGAGAAAGTTAGAGAGAGAAGTGAAAGAAAACTCATATATTGAAATGAAAGAAATAAACAACCAACACCTCTTTCCATGGTGGAAAGAGGTTTAAATACCCCAAGTCCTTAATGGACTTGGGCTTCCGGCCCATGAACATGCTCATGGGTCGGGCTATGTAATAAATGACACTTAACATTACTACGAGCCTATAACTACATTATTGGAGTGACCGAGACTTTCTATATACGTAAAACGTATTTCCAACAATCTCCCCCAAAGGGAGGTTGAAAGTCCCTAATCAATGCGAGAAACCCTAATCTTAACTTAATCAACACAAGGTATTACTTTTCAAACGTAATCTTATTATTGTATAATAAAGAATTACAAGTGTTATGGATAACACCGTTTGATGACAATGTGTTGTGCACACTTTGAACAACAATAACCTTAACTTATGAATACAGTCGTAGCTGTTTGATTCACTAAGTTACACGCACTAATGATCTTAATATTGCAAAGTGTTAAAACTTAATGCTAGGTTACACATCCTATTTATAGTGTTACGAGTTTGACTTGAACAGTACTTGATGTCGACTACACAACTTTTACAAGTTCCCACATCAGTCACATGATGTCCTTCTATTCTTGGTAGTCTTCCATTATGCTTTAAGGAACAGTTGTCCAAAACAGTTTCCTTATTCTTCATATTCTCGAACACACAAATGGCATGTCCAAAGTGTGCTGAGAGTTATCAGGGTATTGCCACCCCTGTTAACTCTCAACCCCTCAGAGTCCCTAATACATCTTGGCTGTTATCCATCACAGCCAAGGAGTATGTCTTCAGGTAATCTTCGACTTCCCTGACAATGTCTCTGACATGGACTCCTCTGAGGTTGCTCACAGAGATTCGGATCTCTGTGAGTCTTGTGAAACTTGCCTGCCTCCTAGGCACAGGCAAGGGACTATCTATCAGCCTAATTATGTTTAAATCAATGAACAGGGAATCTAACAAGTTTAGATTCCCAACAATCTCCCCCTATTTAAACATAAATAGTGCTAGATCTAACTAAGTTAAGGTAAGTGAGTTTAACAGCTTCTTCTTACACATAACAGATCTAAACAAACATACCTCATGATTTTATTAAGACTTAAAGAAAAAATTACAAGTTCATTACATAAGTTAAATAACAGATGAAGGTAAAAGGGCTGATACTTTCTTCAATAGTCATCATTTTTGATTCTTTCTTCAGCTTCGGCCACATCTAATCTGTTATCAATTTCATCCTGCAAAGTCTTTGCAAACTTCTTGGAATACTCAGAGTTGATCTTGAGACACTTCTTGTGACAGAGCAGCTGAATAGTTGAAGCCAGGCATAGCTCATCTTCCCTCTGAAAAGCATATTGGCAGGCTTTGTTCATAAACGCCATTCCTCTTTCAGGCACTGAGTAAGTCTGACCATCAACAGGGCCAACTATACCATTAGGAAGGATCAGATCCCTGTGCATGCCATCCACACGAACATCTTCAGTAACAAAAGTTTCATCAATGATTTGAGAAATTCTTCTTCTTTTGTTGCCTGTCTTTGGGGGTCCTTGTTCGAAAAGCTGTGGTGGGGGATCAATCTTTAGTTTGGCAGCTGTTTCCTTGATCCAGTTAAACTTAGCCTTTAGAGTTTTAAGCAGAAGGAAATTCGCCTGTCCAGACTTTTTGGCAGCTAAGGCTTCAAGTTCAAACCATTCTGATAACCCAAGTGTTTTTAACCTGAAGTCGTCAAACACATCCATATTCCCTGTTTGATTATCCCTCCATAAGATCATCTGTGGAGTATTTGTGGACTTGCGAATGGTGTATCTAAACTTGGTTATCTTGCCAGCAGCATACCTGTTGTTTACGCAGGCATCATAGTCAGTTTTGACTTTCTTTAGGGCCTCAGCGCGTTTAAGTTCCATTTCCCTCAACCTTTGTTTTTATTTTTCTTTTTCAGGAGGTGACATCTTCCTCAGAGTGGCTTCATTTAGTTCTTTGGCTGCCTTGAGCTCACTCAGTCTTTTGAATTCTTCAGCCTGTTGCTCTATTTCTTCAGGCGTTAGAGGTCTCTCATCAGAAGGTGTAAAGGTTGAAAATTGGGAAAGGTCTGTTGTGGATCCTCCTGTCTCTAGCATCGCAGCTATCTTCTTAAGTTTAGTGTCAGTATCAACTAACACTATCTCTTTACCTTTCTTTGAGACAGAGGACTCCACACTTATGTTTTTCAAATCATCAGCTCTTTTAAGGAACGCTGTCTGAGCCTGATTTTGAATGGATTTTGGTAGGGAGCTCACAGTGAATTTAAGCTTCTTGGCTGCTGGTTCATCCTCATCCTCAGGTTTGCTGATGTTAACTAGGATCATGGATTTAGATGAGTCAGCGCCATCTTGTGCTTGTTGCTCCCCCTGAGTCTGATCCTCATCATCAGGTATTATAACTGGTTCGATGACTTGAAGAGGAACAGGTGTTGTTGAAGGATTGGCTGAAGATGAGGCTTGTTCAGCAGATGCAAGGCTGAGTTTAGTATTCTTCTCCCCCTCACGTTCATCCTTACTTCCCTTATGCTTGGATGAACGTGCCTGAAATCTTCTTGCAATCTGCTCCACAGAGGCAGCCATGGCACGCTGTCTTTTTCTGGATGCCCTGGCAATCTTCAGCAATAAGTTGGCATTAGCATTGGTATTTGCCTGAACTCTCCTGACAATAAAACCAGCATGGTTGTATTGCCTGTTGCGCACTGCATTGAAGTGCCTGTTAATGACGGTTTCTTGTTCTTGGAACAATGCAGGGACAACGGAGTCAATGGCATTCTTGATTCTTGTCGAGAGATGACTTAGTCCTTGAGCCACACCTTTTCTTGTACCCTCCTGAATAGGCTCAGTGACAGCCTCAGTCACAGCCTTCTTTATTATACCTGGAAAGGTGACAGTAAAATTGTGCATCTCTGACTTGATTACATCCAACTTTCTTGACAAGCGCTCAATATCAGACTGATGGTGTACAGGCTGAAGATTCTTGATATTGAGGCTTTGTTGAGCAAAATCATCCTCCCTTGGAAATAAGTCGAAGTTAGTCTGAGAAGGATGATCAAACAAAAGGAATTCAGCTGTTGGATCATATATGGGTCTTTGGAGGACTGTTGTTGCAGATGTAGCAGAGTTTTGAGTGTCAACAGCTTCCTTAAGAGGAGAAGTCTTGTTATCTTCTTTAGGAGGAGAGACTGACAGCTGGTCATCCTCATCTTCTTCCTCTTCTTCATCAAACATTCTCTCAGGGAATTCATCCTCAGGCATGGGTGTAAACTCAGCGACATAATCTTCAACAGAAAGCATTTCTTCATCAGCATTGAGCACAAGTTCTTCTTCAATCTGAATGTCCTGAGTAATTGTTTCAGCCTCCTTTTCATGTACCTGAGGATCTTTGACTGGCTGTACAATTTCAACCTGCAAGGTTGTTGAGATTAGTAACAGGGAAAATATTAAGTGAATGGTCGCCATTTCGCTGTCCCAGAGAGGCTGAGGGTGATTACTCAGCCACTCCAAAGGATAAATCCTTGGGATTCTTTTAAGTGTGAATGAAGTGTGGTTAATGGTCGCCATTCGCTGCCCCTAGGAAAGCTGAGTGTGATTATTCAGCCCCCCCAAAAGGTAAAAACCTTTGGGACTCTTTTGATTGTGAAACATATGTTGTTTAATGATCGCCATTTCGCTGCCCCTAGGAAAGCTGAGTGTGATTATTCAGCCCCCCCAAAAGGTAAAACCTTTGGGACTCTTTTAAGAGTGAAACATATGTTGTTGTTGGTCGCCTGTTACGCTGCCCCTAGGAAAGCTGAGGGTGATGATTCAGCTCCCCCTGAAAGGATAAATCCTTTGGGACTCTTTTAATGAGGGAACCAAGAGGCTGTGTGAAGTACAGCCATCAAGGTTGAGACATTCATGTATTCAGGTTGTTGTTAGCCTGAATACTGTCTAGAGGGTTCAGGGTCATCGGGGTGCTTTATAAACACAAATGAATCACTCCCTGGTGCAAAGACAGAGTGTACAGAAGTCTTAAGGAATTCTAAGTGAAATGACAGACTTCTATGGGTCGAGGATTACCCTAACTTCACCACTCTCTCCTACAGATAAATGAGAGTGGTTGCTTGTGAGCCTCTAAAAATGTACACTGATTACCTGTGAGATATCATATTGGTTTGGCTGGTTTCCTGTAGTCTCTGCTGACCTAGAGACACTAGACGCCTGTTGTTTGTCAGCCAAAGATTCTGTATCCACAAGAGTATCTGGACCAGAGGCGGTTTCAATCTCCTTTTCCTTGGCCTTGCTAACAGCTTTAGGTTGAGAAGAAGAGGGGATTTTCTTCTTCTTTGGCTGTTGGCCAGAAGAAGCCTTGGACTTGGTAGTGTGCTGCCCAGAGGTCAAAGACGTAGACTTGCCAGCGACACTAGAAGTATTCACCTTCTCAGAGGAAGGGAGCAAGGGCTTCTCAGCGTTGGGTACCTGATTAGCAACGTTCAGCATGTGAGCGGTCACAGGGAAATCCTCAGCTCCTATCTCCTTGTAAATGGCGCCTGTAATGCGATAGGGCTTCAGGGTTGTCAAGGCCTTGTTATGGTAGTGTTCTCCCAGCAAACTCTCAAAGATCAGGGACAAATAACGCACATAGCAGATGTTCTTTTCCCTGACCTGATTCCTTCCTTTAAGTTGTTCTACTAGGTTAGAGAAAAGAAGGCTTCCAACGTCAACATCAGCTCCCCAAATTAATCCATAAGCAATAGTCTGATGTTTGAACGACATTTGATCTTGGGATCCCTGCATGCCTCCCAGGGACTTCACAATGTGGGTGAAGAGGACACGCCACATAGGAGAAAAATACTTGATCTTCAGAGGTGCTTTAGCAAGGATGTCAGCTGGTGTGAGGGCAGGGTTAATGTCGTGACAGGGTTTGAGTGTGGCCAATGCTTCCTTGACAGCCTTTTTGTCAACTGTCTTCAAGCACTCATCTCCATGTTTAAGTCCGGCCACACTGGCAAAATCAGCAAGGGAAAAGGCAAAAGGATGTTCATTGCAAGAAAGGCTAAAGGTAATGGTGTCTTCTTCAACTTCGGCAGAATACCAGAATTCCCTAAGGTGTTCTTGGTAAAAGGTGGAAGGAGATTTGGTGAAGGCTTCGTTTAGGTCACAGTTCTGCATGAAATTTACCAGATCCGAGTAGGTGTTGTTGGGTGCCTTGATCCATCCAATAGCGTTATTTGAGGCGATGATGCTCTCGTTGATCTCGAAGTTCACATTGGAGGCTTTTGGTACGGGAAACGCCATTGATAGAGGTTGAAGGTGAATGAAAATGGCGGATGGTTGAGAGAGATGAGAGATTTAGAGAGAGAAAATGATTTTGAGAATGGTGGTGGGTGAGAAGAGAAAGAAGACAATATATATAATCAAACTTGAGTGAACAGTTATTCAACCGTATTAAATGCAAAAAGCGAAAATGACTGCTCAAGTGGGTCCCATTGACCTTTCAAAAAATTTGTCTCCTCGTTATCCGAAAATTAAATGATTAAAAAATGTGAGAATGTTTTTCGCATTTACTTGGAATGCAACTACCTAGTTACATGTGAAAAACATTTAATAAAACATTTAATATAGAATCAATCATTTAATGAACACATTTAATATCAAGCCACAGGCTTTGAGATATTGAGCATCCCTAGCTCAGCAACTAGCCTGTTGAACGTAGGTTCAGCCAAAGGCTTTGTAAAAATATCAGCTAGTTGCAGCTCTGTGGGCACAAAATGCAGCTCAATATCTCCCTTCATAATATGATCCCTGATAAAATGATACCTGATATCAATGTGTTTGGTACGTGAGTGAAGAACAGGGTTGTTGGATATGGCAATGGCGCTGGTGTTGTCACAAAAGATTGGCACTTTGTCATACAAGATTTCATAGTCAGCCAATTGACTTTTCATCCAGAGCACCTGAGCACAACAGCTGGCTGCAGCGACATACTCAGCTTCAGCTGAAGACATAGCCACAGAGTTTTGCTTCTTAGCACTCCATCCAACCAATTTTCCTCCTAGGATTTGACAGCTGCCTGAAGTACTTTTCCTGTCAATACAGCATCCAGCATAATCTGAATCTGAATAGGCCTTGAGATCAAAGCCTGATTCCTTTGGATACCATAGTCCTAGGGATGGTGTTCCTTTGAGATACCTGAAAATTCTCTTAACAGCCACTAGATGGGATTCTTTTGGGTTAGCTTGGTACCTTGCACAGAGACATGTGGAGAATTGGATATCTGGACGACTGGCTGTTAAATACATCAGTGACCCAATCATGCCTCTATATAAAGTCTCATTGACAGAGACCCCTGATTCATCAGGGCCCAAGTTGTTGGGTGGAAGCATGGGGCATTTCACTGAAGCACAATCAGCCAAGTCATATTTTTTAAGTAAATCCTTAACATACTTTTCTTGACAAATAGAAATTCCCTTAGGACATTGTTTAATTTGAAAACCCAAAAAGTAAGTTAATTCACCCATCATACTCATCTCATATTTCTTGGTCATTAATTTAGCAAAACGTTTACTAAGATTGACATTTGTTGACCCAAAGATGATATCATCCACATAAATCTGCACAATGATGAAATCACTCTTGTCCTTGAAGGTAAAGAGTGTTTTATCAATAGAACCCCTGACAAATTTATTTTCAGATAAGAAATTTGAAAGAGTTTCATACCATGCTCTTGGAGCTTGTTTCAGACCATACATTGCTTTGTGAAGTCTGTACACATGGTTGGGAAACTCGCTGCTCTCAAATCCTTCAGGTTGAGCAACATAGACTTCCTCAGCCAAATCACCATTGAGGAAGGCACTCTTTACATCCATCTGATAGACAGTGATGTTCATATAGGCAGCATAAGCAAGAAAGATTCTGATGGCTTCAAGTCTAGCAACAGGTGCAAAAGTTTCATCATAATCAATTCCTTCAGTCTGAGAGTATCCCTGTGCTACCAATCTTGCCTTGTTCCTGATGATGTTCCCAATTTCATCCATCTTGTTTCTATAGATCCATCTAGTGCCTGTGATATTCTTTCCAGGTGGAGCTGGCACTAGTGTCCAAACCTTGTTCCTTTTGAACTGATTGATTTCTTCTTGCATAGCAGCTACCCATCCATCTTCTGTCAGAGCCTCAGCAACTCTTTTAGGTTCAATTTGAGAAAGAAATTCAGCAAATAGACATTCATTGGCTGAGGCTGACTCAGAGTCTTGGATTCGCTGTCTGGTTGTGACCCCTGCATTTGGTTCCCCAATAATGTTGACAAGAAGAATGTGTTGATCTCTTGACCACTTATTTTGAGGAGCTGGAGTTTCAAGAACAGGGGTACTTGAGGGCACAGCTGGAACAATTTGAATCTCATCCTGCTGATTAGGAGGGCTTTCTTCAAAAACAACTTCAGTGTCTGAGTCTTCTTCAGCCACATCTAAGGAAGCAATTTCATTATCAGCAGGAGCAACTTCAGAGTTTTGAAGAATTGGTGAGTCATTCATATCATGAGAAGGACCATCAGAGATTTGAGGTTCTTCTTCATCAAGTCCCTGAGAGGTAGGAACTTCTATGTTGTGAGTAGACAGAGGATCAAAAGCAGGAACATAAGGAGTGAGAGTGTTGGAGTGGTGATGACTGGTAGGTCTGGGTTCAGTGAACTCATCACTTGGGAAAGAAATATTTTCATTAAAATCTACTTCATCACCCTCTGTTCCTGTTCTTTGTATGACTTCATCATCTTCATTAAATCTGACATGGAAAGTTTCTTCTACTTCTTGTCTTCTGATGTTGAATACTCTGAAGGCTTTGGCTGTTGGAGAGTATCCCAAAAAGAATCCATCATCAGCCTTTTCATCAAACTTTCCAAGTTTATCCCTGTAGTTATAAATAAACACAGGGCATCCAAACACATGAAAATAGCTGACGTCTGGAGATCTTTTTCTGAAAACTTCATAGGAGGTTTTGCCATGTCTTTTGACAATGATTGATCTGTTTTGAGTATAGCAGGCAGTGTGTACAGCTTCTCCCCAAAATTGCTTTGGTAAGGCTGCACCATTTAACATAGTTCTTGCTGCTTCAATCAGAGTCCTGTTTCTTCTTTCAGCCACACCATTTTGTTCAGGAGTGCCAGCTGAAGAGAAGTTCTGTGAAATCCCTTTTTCATCACAAAATGATTCAAGTTGATGATTCTTGAATTCTGTACCATTATCACTTCTAAGAGCTTTGACTCTAACATCATTCATATTTTCCACCTGTCTGATGAAGGACATGATGGCATCAGCTGCATCACTTTTCCTTCTGAGGAAGAACACCCATGTATATCTTGAAAATTCATCAACTATGACCAAGGTGTATTTGCTGTGATTAATGGTTTGAGGTTTGACAGGTCCAAACAAGTCCATGTGAAGGAGATGTAAGCACTTGTCAATAGAGAATGATTGCCTAGTCTTGAATGAAGACCTGTGATGTTTTCCTTTGACATAGGCAGAACAAGTTTTGTCTTTGGAAAACATTACTGAAGGTAGACCAGCAACCAAGTTTTGAGTGGCTATCTTATTGATGTTCTTGAAGTTGAGATGAGACAGTCTTTTGTGCCACAGCCAGTTGACACTTTCAGAGGCTTTGGCAAGAAAACAATTTGAGCTGTCTTCAGAGCACACAGCCATGTTGATGACATAAACATCTCTCCTTCTAGGTGCAACCAGCACAACATCATTATTTTTGTTGAATATGGTTCCCTGAGTCTTAGTAAACAAAACCTTATAATCAGCATCACATAACTGGCTGATGCTAATAAGATTGTGCTTAAGACCATTCACATATGCAACCCTGGTAAATGTGATCCCATTGCAATTCACTGAGCCATATCCTTCTGTGTCACCTGAAGAGTTATCTCCAAACACCACTTTGGGACCTGGCTCCCTTGAGTATCTGTGCAGGTATTGTTGAATCCCTGTCATGTGTCTAGAACAGCCACTATCTAGATACCATACCGATTCCTTGAGATATTTCTGCACAGATACATAGAAACAGATTAGTTCCTATGGTGAACCCACTTTCCAGTGGGTTCCCTGAATTGCTTGTTAGCAACTCTTGTGTTCCTGAAAAACTTTTGGCGTTGGGATGGACAGTTCATTGTTTCATGGTTATAACTCCCACAGATATCACACCCAGGGAAGTCACCACACTCGTCTGAGTGATGGTCTGTGAACCCACAGAATTTACAGGGAGGATAAGAGTTGTAATTTCCCTGTTGTCTTTTGGAACTCTGTGGTCTGTCCCTAGAGGGTGTCTTAGCTCTTTTAGCTGCCATGTGTCTGTCATGATCTAAGGTCGAGTGGTGAGAATTTTTACAAACATTGCAATAAGGTTTGATTAATCTTTCCCCTTTGGGTTCACCTAGGACTGACTTAGGTTCATGAGAAGTAGAGCATTCAGCGGAAGGCTTAATGTGTTGTTTCAAGAGTTCTACTTCTTTCATAAGAGACAACAGGCGATCTTCAGTGGTGGGGTCAACCTTATTCACAGCTTTAGTAGGAACAGGCTTAAAAGCTACTTGTTTACCAGTTGGTTTAGCAGGCACACGAAAAACTTTAGCTGGAGGATTCTCAATATCTATCTTAAGTTCATCCTTAGCAGATCTAGAAGAACTGCTAGGTTCAACTCCAGAGAGTTTGGGCAAGGGTGGAAGCTCAGCCACATCTTCAGAGACAGGGTCATTAGTCAAAGAGGTGTCTGACATATGAATAGTCTCTGTAGATTTAAAGACAATGTCTTTGGGTTTGGTGATAATCCTCAGCTTTTTATGTTTAGCAGTTATATCCCTGTTTAAGTCAGCAGGCACTTCATCCCTAAGCAATTCATCTATAGTAAACCTAGCACACAGCCATTTTCAATAACTTTGTTTAATTCAGTGACTTGGTCATTCAAAGCTATGTTTTTCAAGGTTAATCTAGCTACTTCATTTTGCAGGGATATTTTCTCTAAGTTAACCCGCCTGAGAGTATCACATTCAGCCTTAGCATTAATCATTTCAGTTTTAACAGAGTGAAACTTGTCAAGAAGGTTCTTCCTTTGTTCCTCAACAAAGTGCAAGTCAACAATGGTGTAATCAAGAACATGCTTACGTTCATCACAATCAGACATAGAAAGAAGCCTGTGTACCTTTTTCATTGTGATGTCGACCCATTGTCCTGATCTTGCATCACCTTTTCCAACAGCTGGTTCATCATCAGCTATTGCCATAAAAGCCCTGACTCTTGTGGTATCTTCTTCATCTGAAGTCAATGGTTCATCATTCCAATCATAGGTTTCAGCAACCAACCCTTTCTCAGCCTTTTTCTCACCACCTTTCTTTTTGGACATAGCTTCAATCTTCAAGTTCATCTGTTCTAACTCAGCCTTAAGTGCCTTGTACTTATTTTTGTAATCTTTCTTCTCAGTGTCTGAAGAATTGGATTGTGATGAGTTGTTATGTTGTTTGAACTTGTAGGGTTTGGATGAAGATGATGGATAAGAGGGTGAGGATGTTTTGGTGGAGGGACATTCTTTTTGAAAATGTCCAAGCTTTCCACAGGCAAAACATGTTTCTTTTGACCTGTCAGTTGGTTTGCTGGCTGATCCTACTCTTCCAGATCTTTTGTAGTATCTTCTTTGGTTGGCTAGCAATGCTCTTTCATGAAATTCTGCATTGAGGTCTGACAAGAACTCTTGGCTGCTACGAGTATCTTCTTCCATATCAGAATCGCTGTCAATAGGATGTGTTGCAGAGATCAAAGCTTTGGAAGATGCTCCTTGGACAACAAATCTTTCAGTCTCTGATTTGTAGATAGTATCGATCAGCCCTTCTTCATAATTGTACTTTCCATAGAGCTGAGCAAGGATATCATTTTTGATTGAGTTGTTAGCTCTCTGAGTCTGAATCATGCTCAGCCACTTTCTTGGAAGGCTGTTGACAAAGGTGGCATTGATCTCAGCTTGACCAATAGTAACATCATTCATAGCAAGGTCATTTAGAAGAATCTTCAGCCTAGTATAGGTTTGCTGAACTTTTTCACCTTCAAGAGACTTAAAGGCATTAAACTGAAGTCTGAGTGCCTGAATCTTTGTCTCTCTTGTTTCAGAGGGTCCTTCATGGCCAAGAATAAGGTCTGTCCACATCTGTTTAGCTGTGGGACATTGAATAACAGACTTCATGATATGCTTTGGAAGACAGGAAATTATGATGCTTTTGAGACGTTTATCTTGGTTTGCTAATTTCCTATCAGCAGCGGTCCATTGTTTGACAGGCTTGGGAAGAGGGTTTTCTTCAGTAGAAGTGAGTGCCATGGGGATATATGGACCATTTTCTAAAATTTCTAAGAGAAAAGGTTCAAGACCATCAAGGTATACAAGAAACTGACTCTTCCAACTGGCAAAGTCTTCTTCATCAAAGACTGGTACACTGGTTACGTGTGATCCACCTCTTGAGTCAAGAAGTTGGGGTAGATCATCGTCATTTGGTGGGGCGGTAAGTCTTGGTGAAGATGGGTTTCTGGAAGGTGAGTGTGGGCTAGAGGTTTCCGGCATGGTGGATCTTGATTATAAAACGGAGAACGATGTTTCTTGAAGGTTTTAATATCAAACACCGCTCTGATACCAATTGAAAGTCCCTAATCAATGCGAGAAACCCTAATCTTAACTTAATCAACACAAGGTATTACTTTTCAAACGTAATCTTATTATTGTATAATAAAGAATTACAAGTGTTATGGATAACACAGTTTGATGACAATGTGTTGTGCACACTTTGAACAACAATAACCTTAACTTATGAATACAGTCGTAGCTGTTTGATTCACTAAGTTACACGCACTAATGATCTTAATATTGCAAAGTGTTAAAACTTAATGCTAGGTTACACATCCTATTTATAGTGTTACGAGTTTGACTTGAACAGTACTTGATGTCGACTACACAACTTTTACAAGTTCCCACATCAGTCACATGATGTCCTTCTATTCTTGGTAGTCTTCCATTATGCTTTAAGGAACAGTTGTCCAAAACAGTTTCCTTATTCTTCATATTCTCGAACACACAAATGGCATGTCCAAAGTGTGCTGAGAGTTATCAGGGTATTGCCACCCCTGTTAACTCTCAACCCCTCAGAGTCCCTAATACATCTTGGCTGTTATCCATCACAGCCAAGGAGTATGTCTTCAGGTAATCTTCGACTTCCCTGACAATGTCTCTGACATGGACTCCTCTGAGGTTGCTCACAGAGATTCGGATCTCTGTGAGTCTTGTGAAACTTGCCTGCCTCCTAGGCACAGGCAAGGGACTATCTATCAGCCTAATTATGTTTAAATCAATGAACAGGGAATCTAACAAGTTTAGATTCCCAACAGAGGTCACTCCAAATTTACAAAGTCCTAATCTAGCATGTTAGATCTTGTTCTTGAGCTCGTAGTCTTCTTTTCTTTCTTTTTCTTTTCTTTTGTGAATATGTGTTGAATGATATCAGCCTTTTGCTTGGAACACGTTCTTTTGGCCTTTCACGTGCAGTCTTTATTTTCTTGTGATGTTTGCCTCTTTGTGACTTCATGTCCCACACACTTATCCTTTGTTGAATTCTTGAAAGTTTCAGAGTCGATACAGTGGAAGACTTTTAGGTCATACTTTCTTGAATTTGCAGGATTATTTGATGCTGAAGGAATAAGCATGTGAGGACGTTTTCAACAGGTACACCGCAACGCCACCGTCTTCAACTGGTACACAGCAACGCCACCGTCTTCAACAGGTACACAGCAACGCCACCGTCTTTAACAGGTACACAGCAACGACACGAATAAAATGGCTTTGACATTTTATTCTAATTCGGTAGCATTTTACCTCCGGTCGGTGAAGACCGTTGGACGATATTAGATATCGTACCCGTGACGGATAGTTTCAATTAAGTAACTTCCTGACAGGATTTCGCGGGTAAACCCGTTCTCTTTATTCGACCGTCCAAAGCTGACTGCTAACATAATGAGTGAATCATTTGGATTAAAAATCCTTATGATTGAAGCCGTCAATTCATGAAAACCTGGAACAAGTGAATTTCAATTAAGATATTCACCATCGTTGCTTTCTAGTTGTCACAAACTTGATTCAAATTGAATCTTGCTTGTTACCTACCAAGTGCAGTTTGATGTTAACATTAGAAGGATTTCCACTCGTCACTGTGAACACTAAAGAGTGTCACTCTGAGTGTTCTGGCAAGATCATACGATAACGCGTAGAGGCCTGGAACGAGTTTAAGTTCAATTAAGAATTAAACTACTGTTTCTTTCCAGTTGTCACAAGATTAGTTCGTAAAGAACCGCACGTGTTACCTACCATGAGCTTGTTTGATGTTGGCTCAAGCATGATTTCCATCTTCACTGTAATACTTGCGTATCACTCGGATGTTCTGGCAATATTACAAGAATACTGCGTAGGACTCATAAAAGATCTCTTACTTTTCACAGTGTATGAAGAAGCAAGGAATAAATGGAAAGTGTCCTAATGAGACTTTTGATGATCTCGTGGCTCTAGACTCGATAGTGCGTTTTTATTTAGTGATCGATGGCTGGAGAGGAGTGCCACCTATTCAATATCAGTCTATTCGGAGTGAATAAACCAATAGATAACGTGTTGATCTCCGTGTGATTAAAACAAATACCTTTTGAGAGATATTTGAGTTAGCTGGGAAGGGTTGTGCAATGCATCACTGGGTCCATGATGGCTTTCTTCAATATCGAGAATCATTAACTAATGATCTCAATAGCATATGTATTGACCCGGTTTCTGCCTTAAGTTTTAAGGAGGGCTTCTTTCTTTACACCCTTTATCTTTACAATTCTTTTTCATTCTTCAACCCCTTCAATGCTTACCAATACGTCATCACTAGCACCTTGTTGTGATTGTTCCAGTGCTAGCTTAAGTACTTGGTCTGCATTCAGCTACGTTCACATTCATTCTCCATCTTTCCTAGTACTTCTAGTTCTATCTAGGGAGTTGTCCTTGGGAAGATTCCATCGGTTCTGATGAATCATTGGACTAATACCTATACCTACCACCCTTTTGTCACCACATTCGTCGTGAGTTAAGTGTGTTTTGGGTTGATATAGTCACCATGAAAAATCTTTGAAAAGATCACTTAAAGCACTTGTGATATTAAAATCAAAGTTTTTGTGCCTTAAGTGTTTTTATCATCAAAAACGCTCCCCCTTAACTTGTGCATTACACATGTTAAGTTGGTTTATCTTTTAAGCCTTTTTCATTGTTTTAGCCAAGTATCATTAAGTCTCCTTAATCCCATTTTCTCCCCTTTCCAAAATGTTAACCATCAATATTTTGGATATTAATGGATTAACCGGTCTTTGGGTAATAAAATGAAATTAGATGTTGGCCAAAGAACATATTAATGCTCCCCCTCAAATTAATGAGGGTAAGTTGTAGTGCTTGAGTATGATAGATTTTGAAAGATTTAGAATCTCGTGAGAAATTCTTGAAACATTTCATACTTTCACACTACAACAAGCCACAAAAGCACAATATTTACAATATTAACATATTCACAAATTAACCAATATGGAGTAGACCTGAAATAGTACGACCCATTAGATGGATCGGTCCACGAGCCTGTGATGTGCTCCATATGGTCTGCCCCCCACGAATCGTTCAATACTGCGGATCAACCGTCGATGCCTTAGCTTTTCCTCAATCACCTGGATGGTGTGGTTGGCACTCTTATTAAATCGGCCTACCCATTGGTACTTTACTTCTGGAAGACCTTGTCCTGAGTTGAGCATCAACAGCTTGTCGCCTACATGCTTGAGAGTGCCATCGCTGAACTTGTGTAGTTCTGAGATTCGCATGTATTGCATGACCTCTGCTTCATTCAGGTAAAATATGCCCATCTCTGGTTTAAGTGTACCCATGTATGGTTCCTTATCTTGGTGAAAACGACTCATTGGTGTAGTGTGAGGTTGTTCCAGATTTAGCCTGGATTGGTAACTCTCTACCCCGAGTTGTAAATCCTCAACCCTTTGCTTGAGTACAATTCGACGAGTGAATTGGCGAATGTTGGAACTTAGGGCAATGACTTCATCGGGGTCTAAGTGAGGAACCTTGCCTTGAACCAAAAGGAGTAGAAAATCTTCAATATCTTCAAGTCGTAGGAATTGAAGATCCCCTTCACTGACACTATAAGTCTTACCGTCTTCTCGCTTGAATATGATGTCCTTCAAATACGAATATCCGAAGATATGGTGAAAGTTAACGCCCTGTATGCTGGAGATTCGACGGGTTGCACTTATAGTTGTACCTTGCTTGGTGTGATTGTAGAAGTAGTAAGCCGACTTCTTGTTGCCCCGCCAATGTGAGATGCCTAATTCCCGCATATTGATCATATTCTTTGACAAGCTTTTTGCTCCATAGTTTTGAAACTTTATCTTCAATCCAAGGGATATCCTCCAAATTTACTGCTTTGCCCATTGTTAATGACGTAGCATACTTGTCCGCGTCGTTTTCTAAGTAGTCAAGATCACGGTTGGTGAAGTATTGCATTGGCAGATCCTTGGCGGCTGCAATAATTGAGGGTGTTACTGAAAGAAGGATTGGAGCTTGTTCACCTGATGCTGTTGACTTGATTGCTTTCATGAGCTCATTAAAATGATATTCTCCCTCAGTTTCGGCAATCTTCATGGAAGCCCAGAAGTTCTTGTCTTTGATCGTTGTTTGAAGCATATTTGTATCAATGCTAGGCACTCCATATTTATCCATCAAGAATCCAGAGAAGTCGATAGGATTATTGAGGAATTGTGTGAGATCCGCCTTTTCACTGTCAGAAACTGTACGTGCGGTTGCTGCCTGTGTAAGCCATGGCTGTACGAGAACCGTCTCATCAACAGTGAACGTGTCAGCAAACTCAGGATCTGGTTGATTTAACTCGTCAATATCCATATCAATGTAGTGCTGAGGTGGAGATTTATGTATTACAGATGGTATCGGGTCGTCTTCTTGCATAGGTTCGTATTCAACAGGTGCTGTTGATGTGACATTAGTAGGAACCGGTACAGAAGAAGTACATGTGGCTGTTTCTGTGTGATGCTGAACAGGAGTAGGCGGTGGAGAGTGATGTTCCATAGACGGTGATGGTTCGTCTTCAATCATTGGTTCGTCTTGTATTAGTGGTAGTACAGGATCTTCTTGTGATACACTAGTATGAATTGGTTCAGTTGACTTACCTGTGGTTTTGTCAGTGGTTTCACCATGCTCGTCAGTGGTGATGTGTTCACTCTCAGCTTGTTTATCGTCAACTTTTTCTTTTGAACGTGCATCAGATTCTTTAGATTCTTCTCTATTGGTGCCATTACCTTCATCCTTATCACCATCCCCTTTCTCCTTATCCTTACCATTCCCATTATCGTCATCCGCATCACTATCATCATCCTCGTCATCCTCATCGTCATCCTTATCCTCCCCATCGTCCTCATCCTCATCCTCGTCCTCGTCCTCATCCTCGTCCTCGTCCTCATCCTCGTCCTCGTCCTCGTCCTCGTCCTCGTCCTTTTCTTCTTCATTTTTATCAGAATGTTCTTCCTCCTCATTCTTTTCCTCTTCTTCCTCATTTTCTGACTCATGTCGTTTCCGTTTCTTGGAAGATTGGGAAACTGCAGTGTCTTCTACTGGTGGTGTGTTGGAAGCTTCTATTATGACCTTACTAAGAGCTCTTTGTAATTCGTGTTGAGCTTCTGTTATGGGTGACTCAATGTTGGTTAACCGAGTCTCCAAGGTTTGCATTAACTGTAAGTTAGTAAGGCCATTTGTGAATAATGCTGGAAGCTCCTGATGTACACATGACCTAACTTCACGCTAAATGATGTTAGTCATGGAATCATTGATGGAATCGAGAAATGCAGCATTTTCTTTGTCACGTGCGTCCTTTTCAGCAAGAAATTTTTTGTGTTGCTTTTTAAGTCTTATGACACCTTCGAATGATTCTTGAAGTTTTTTGTCATCACGTTTTTGTGCTCGTTCGTCACGTGACTTACTATGATTTATCCTTTTCTCCAGTGCCGCAATATTATTTGCCTGTGATTCCAGTTGTTTTTGGAGGTGCTGAATGAGTGGATCATTGATTGTGAGAAATGGAGTGGAAGTGGATGATAGTTGTACTCCTGTTGTTGTTGGTGGACGAGTTACTGCAATTGCTAACGAGGTTGTGGATTGGATGGTGGTTGGTACAAGTTGTTCGAGGATAAGTGGCGATGTTGGTACAATCACTGAGGCAGTTGTTGGCACAAGAGGATCGACAATCGGTGGAGGCATCGTTGTAATCACTTGGGTGGTGGTTAGTACAGGTTGATGGGTGACCGGTGGCGGCGTAGGTGTGATTACATGGATGGTGGTTGATACAGGTTGATTGATTACCGGTGACGGTGTGGGTGTAATTACGGGGGTGGTGGTTGATACAGGTTGAATGGTCTCGATTGTAGGTTCAATCGGCGGGACGGTTGTTACAACAGTGCTGAAGACTGGTGGTGGAGGGGGTATGTGTTGTTGAATAGGAAACAGCGTCAGATGAGCATCGTCTGCTGCTATTATTGATGAAGGAGGTGGAAGTGGTTTGCTAAGATTGACGTCCTCGTACAGAATTGTTTCCATAGAGTGAAAGGTTTGCCATAAGAGCTGCTTTGGCGGTGTTAAGATCATCACAATCCGAGTCATATGCATCCAAATCATCACATTGATATGCAGCATTGTTGGTGATGACTGTTGTGAGACCATCAGTTTCCGCTACTCCCGGATCTGCAAGGAATGCCAATTCTTCTTCATCAAGCTCACGACCTTGGGCTTGAGCATTCACCAGGTAAATCTTCTCCTTAAACCATGTGTCGTCCCTTCTCCTCTTAGGCTGCTTACATTCTCAGGCCATGTGCCCTTCCCCTTTGCAGTTGTAGCAAATAACCACCTTCATTTTACCAGTGCTGTTAGCCCTTGTAGCATTAGTATTGGATGAACGTGCACCAGCAGTGGACGAATTTGATCTCCCTTGAAGTGGTTGCACCATGACCCTTCCGTCCTGAATTGTTGCCTGTTGTCGAGAGTTAGACGAGTTCCTTAACTGATTGTTAGTTGGTGCTGAACCTCGGTAACCTCGTTTGTTCAAAGTTTGACTTAAATATGCAGACATCAGAGCAAGGATTTCAGTAGGGCTATCTCCTTGTCTAAATTCAGGGACAGGGATGTCATCTTCACAGTACAATGCTGATGCTGGTTGAGCAACAAACTGATTGGTTGGAGCACTTGCTTGATGTGAGTAATGATGTTGAGGAGCCTCGAGTTTTGGATAGGTACTAGCAAGGTTGGTGGGAGGTTGATACGGTGAATACTGGTGTGAAGCATAAGGTGATGAGTGTGAATATCCTTGTGATGATGATGTTGCTGGTTGGTGATACGATGTCGGCGGCGGTGGAAGAATCGAGTACTGTGGGAAGCTTGGTGTTTGATACACAGGTTGATATGATGATTTGTGTCCTAAAGCAAGCTGAGAGTTGTGGTATGACAGTGTAGGATGGTTTGCCAATAATACCATTGGTTCATGATAAGGTCCTTGAGATATTCGGTTTTGGATCACATGTTTCTCATGTTGTTGTAAGAAAGCATAAAGTTGATCTAAATTGGACTTGTGTAGATCACGAATCATCTTGACATCAGTCACATACTGACTCCATTCAGGGGGTAGTGTGTTCAAAAACTTGGTGTTTAACTGAAACTGTTCAATCCTTAGATTATAGACATTCATGTCATTCATCAAAGTGGTAAAACGCCAATAAAAATCATGAAGTGTCTCCCCTGGAAGGTATGTGAATCTATCAAACAAATCATACAATTGATACCTTGTAGCAACACCGCAAGTCGATCCCAAAGATTCTTTGCTACTGTATGTTCACTCACCATTCGAAAGATATCGGGCGGAAGGGCTTGAAAAATTGTCTGAACAGCCCTTTCATCGGCATCTGCAATGATTTTATTGGCATCGGTTAACTCATGATACTCCCTTGGTCTTGTCACATTGTTGACGGTAACCTCTCCCCAATCTAATGGTCCTTTATCAATTGATTGAAGCATAAGTCGACCATTTTGTTTGCCCATGATATATGTTCTCATACGGCCTTGCCATGCTTCAAATAGATCTTTGATGAGCAAAGGCGGGCGAGTATCGGTACCCGAAATGATCGATATATCGGTGAGTGAAGTCATAGTTGGCATAAAAGAATGTGAATTCATTTTGTGATCCCTTGACAAAAGATTATCAAAGATGACCGAACAATGAAATAAGGTTAAGTGTTTTAATGTTGTTGAAACAAAGATGTTGCGTGTTTTTGTGAAAGATTACAAACTTGAAACGAAATCCTCTAAGTTGAAAATACTATCTCAATACCCAAACTTCTTAATCTCAATGTGAAAATCTCAGAGTGTCGTAAGTCTCAAAATTAATCCGTCGAAATGCTAAAAGTAACCAATCGGAATGTTATCTGAAACCCTGATCGGAATATTCTAATCGGAAACCTAGTCGGAATGTCTTCCAATCGGAATGATAACAGAACCCTGGTCGGATTGTTTTCTGATCGGAATGCTATTCGGTACCCTGGTCGGAATGTCGTCCAATCGGAATACTAACCAATCGGAAACCTTGTCGGAATACTTACCAATCGGAACCTTGTCGAAATACTTACCAATCGGAAACCTTGTCGGAATACTTACCAATCGGAACCTTGTCGGAATACTTACCAATCGGAAACCTTGTCGGAATACTTACCAATCGGAACCTTGTCGGAATACTTACCAATCGGAAACCTTGTTGGAATACTTACCAATCGGAACCCTGTCGGAATACTTACCAATCGGAAACCTTGTCGGAATACTTACCAATCGGAATACTTAACTATCCTCCTATCGGAATACAGATAGGAATGTATGATCGGAATACAGATAGGAATATGTAAACCCTTTTCCGATTTGACTGATTGGAATCCCTAAACCCTTTTCCAATTGTGCTGATCGGAATAACGATACTGTTACGAAATTTTGAGGTTAAAAAAATGAGATTTTCGACAAGAAAACCGTGATTTGAACCAACCCAAAACACCCAAAATACTACTAAAGGTATTTAGAAGATATATGGAGCACTTGGAGAGTCAAAAACACGAAAAAAAATTGAAACTTGGGTAAAGATCAATCAAAAACACATGAACACACCAAAGTGAACATGAACAACACAAAACCAACCTTTATTTCATCCCATGCTCTTGATACCATTTGTAGAATGATGATAATCTTTATGAGTCAAGAGGGTTGATGTTTTTCTAGAGAGAGAAAGTTAGAGAGAGAAGTGAAAGAAAACTCATATATTGAAATGAAAGAAATAAACAACCAACACCTCTTTCCATGGTGGAAAGAGGTTTAAATACCCCAAGTCCTTAATGGACTTGGGCTTCCGGCCCATGAACATGCTCATGGGTCGGGCTATGTAATAAATGACACTTAACATTACTACGAGCCTATAACTACATTATTAGAGTGACCGAGACTTTCTATATACGTAAAACGTATTTCCAACACATGTCATATTTGGTCTAGGTTTTCATCGGCTTTGCATATGAAACATAATAATACCATAAAATTATGAATATAACAAGGTGTTGGCTAAGTCCATGGACAAACATGCATGTATTTGCCATGGAAATAAAATTAAACAACAAGAAACGCTTGTTAGCTAACGAAATCAAAGAAATAATCAACAATTAATTAAACCCCCGATTGGTACGTGTAACCAATGGCCTTAGAATATTAAAACCACATTTTAAAAACCTTGTAATTATCATATAATTACAGAAATAATGGTTATATGGGTTGTTTAAAACTTGTTTCAAGAATCGTTCAAAAAAACGCGTTTTAGGTCATTTTACACGTACCCGATAACAAACCCATTAAGGTATGCGTAACCCGTGGTTATGATATCATCAAAAACAGATTATAAGACTTTATCATGATCTAAAATGATTTGAAAATATGGCCCCATGGGCTGTTTTTAAATTGGTTTACCAAAACCATCAAAAACACAAAATTTTAGCCATTTTTACGCATACCCGATAATCATATGACATCATATGATAGCTCGTGATACCACTATATGTGATTATCCATATAAACATGATATGAATAAATAATAAACGCAGCGGAAAGATCACCTATGAATGGATCCATTGAGTCATATGATTAATCAAATTATAGAGAGGAGATAAAAGTATACCTTTGTAGCGTGATTCGATTAGATCGAACGGAGAACATCATCAACACATGATATAACCAAGAAACCCAAGTGACCAAAGTAGATCACCTCTATGTAGAAACACACTACACGTCACCGTATACCAAATCGATGCTAGTCTTATAACATGTAACTATTCATTAAGCCTTTAACCACCGAAGGTAATGCTTTAGATCAAAAGAAAATATAACAACCATTGTATATTTCTCATCTTTTCTTCGTAAATGGCAGCCATGAAAGGATAAAAATGTATCCTTTTTATTATCTATTAATGATGATATCAATCATTCCATAAGTCATTTGTATGTTACAATTTTTTCTCATTTAAAGATACATCATACGTTTTTTTATCAATCATATCTTGATATCCTTTTGGCCGGCTACACAAGGGCCCAAAATGGGCTTGCTCATTGGTTGGTCTAGTCTAATAAACTAAGTACTAGCTTAGTAATTAGAAGCCCGTCATCGAACTTGAGTTACGTAAGTTATATATACATCGTAAATACAATATATATGATATATTAAGTGGTACCTCTACGTATATGTGTGTGACCTCATAGGCTCACATGTGTCTAGTCGTATATTATTTATTATGACACGAGCATGCTCCAACACATTGGTGGACGATTATCCGTACCCGAGAGGATGGACTTATCCGTAAGAGAAGTATACTCCATTTTGATAAGTGAATATTTACAAAAGTTGATAGAACAATGAGAGAAAGTAAATGTGCTTGTTGTTGAAAAATACGGAGTTTTACTAATCGTGGAGAAACCGAGAAATAAATTCGCGGGATTTTACAAACCACCGATTAAACCTAATTATCCAAAGTTTGTGTGTTGAAGTCGAGAAACGTTGATGAAATCCCTTAAGAATGTCTTCTTAAGAAACCAAAAATTCTAAGACCAAATAACTCACGATTTCAATATCACGTTTTTGGAAAATCTTGGAATATTTGTGAAGATTCCGCAAAATAGACGATCTCGGAATAAATTAGAAGATCTCGCAATGTTCCAAATCAAATACCTCGCAATGTTCCAAGACACAGATCTCGCAATGTTCCAAAACACATATCTCACAATGTTCCAGATCAAAAGATCTCGCAATATCTAGTATACAATGATCTCGCAATAACCCTTTGATAACTAAGATCTCGCAATATTCAGACAAGAGATCTCGCAATAACTCGAATGATGCCAGATCTCGCAATATCCAATACGAAATATCTCGTAATATCACTAAAGTTTTCGCAAAAACCAGTTTTTAATACCCCTAATTATTGCGAGAATTTACACTGAAGATTCCGCAATATTCTCGAAAAAAACATCCTTTTTTGCTTCAATCGAGCCAAACGCCCCAAAATTTTGTGTTTTTCGCCAAAACAAAGATACCAAATCACTACCATAACTATGTAGATGATTTGTAACAAGATTAAACCATAAAAAACACGAAATGTTTTTTGAGACACGAGGTATTTTGATCAAAAACACACGAACTAACACAAATACAAACACATAAACAATACAATCATCCCATGGCTCTTGATACCATTTGTAAGATTATGTAAATCTTGCTTAATCTATAGAGAGAGTAGAGATAAAAAGATGTGGTAGATCACACACACACACTTAGAGAGAGAAAGTTGTGTAAAACGCACTTTAGTATGTGAAATTATGAAGTGAACCACACCCTCTCCTTCCAAGAAGAGGGTTTATATACCAAGCCCATAAGATGGGCTTAGGCTTACAATATGGGCCGACCATACATGACATGGACCGGGCTTTTCCTTGTTTGATTAATATAAAGATACATTGACTATGAGTTACTAACTAATATATTGTCGGAGTGACCAAATCTTCCTAAATACGTAAAAACTTATTTCCAACATATTATATTTTTAAAAAGATATGTGTACAGGAAATAGAAGAAGACGTGAAAGCAAAATTACATTGTACTTTTCGTGTTTTCTAAACCATGTTATCCAAAAAAAATTATGTTCAAATCTAATGGAACCCGTCATTACAAACCACCACACCGCATAACCCCGCCAAGAGGTTTGTGCTGTAGCGCACGTCGTTCTCTTGGCTTGCATTAGATTGCGCCTTTAATGTTTTTTTTAAGATTTTGAGCTGATTTAAAATATTACCATTGGTTTAAAAAATTTCTTTATATTCCATTATAAATTTTTATAAGTAACAAATTTTCATTTAAACATTTCCAACTTCCCAAATCCAATTTAAATTTTTAATATTTATGACATCAGTGCAACCAATTTGAACAATCAACGCACTTTAATTTATTTTGACAAAAACTTTTAAGTATTGCCAATTGTTGATACTACCAGGAGCTTACACTTAGAATCGATGCGCTTGGATACCACATCAACGAATAACTTTATAACAACGTTCGATGCATGATTACACGCATAGTTTAACGAACAAATGAAGTACTAAGAGAACGATTTAACGCTCCAATATCGTGTGAGCAAAATACAACTTATAGAAATAGATTTAATTTCATTTGGATACCAAACATATCTAAGATATAAGGGGACTCATCCACACCTTTCATCTTCATACCATCTAAGGGCTGAGACTAAATCCCTATTTTATACTGCAGAGGTATTTTAGTCATTTCACCCGCTAACTATATAAACATTTTTCTCATTTATTTCTCACAAAACACACACACCCCGTCTTTTTTTCTCTCCCTTTTTCTCTCTCTACCTTGATCTACTTTTTCTCTCTACATCAAATCCAACAATTCATCCCGATCTATCATCACAAATGATCAATCCGTCATCTCGAATCGATTAATCTATAATCATGAATATAGATCAATCCATCATCAGGTTTGATCAATCCACCATCTCGAATATTGACTATGATGATCGATCCATCATCAGGTTTGATTATGATCTATTCTTAGTTTTAGCTAACTTGATTTGAATAAGCTTATTAGCATCATTATAATTAAGCTTTTAATTAGCTTATTTTGATCGAATTAGATTGATTGATTTGTTTTTCATTATAAGGTAACTTATTAGGTGGTTTACTTGAATAAGTTGAATTGTTTGAATAAGCTTATAAATAAGCTGTTTAAATAGATGAGAGTTATGAATAAGCTCGTGAATTAGATGATTTGAGTTTATTATGTTGAATTATAAGCTACCTTATTAGTTTTTTTTAAGTTTTAGCAAGTTTAATGAATAAGAGAGTTATGAACAAGCTTATATTCGTGTGAATAAGCTACATTATTAGGAATATTTATGTACCTAATGTAAGCTTAATTAAGCTTGATGTATCATATATGCTACCTCATTTATCATATTTAATAGATATATGATATATGATATATAATAGGTGTATCATATATGATACATGAGGTATCATATATGATGTTTCTCACAAACCACAAGTTGTTGATGTAAGTTGATTAAGATTGATGTATCATATATGATACCTCATTTATCATACATGATAGTTATATAATATATGATATATGATAGGTATCCACCTCATTAATCCATCTATGCACAATTAATATGAGGTGGCAAGAATTAATGTGACATGGCACTCCAAACAAACATCTTCGTGCCACATCAGCACAATTCGTGTGCCACATCATCCCACAACGTGTGCCACATCATCCCACAACGTGTGCCACATCATCACATAGAGTGTGCCACCTAAGAATGTCCATGAAATAATTTTTAAAAATATGTCTGGAGCGGGATTCGAACTCGGGTCTTTATGTTAGAAACACAATATCTTTACCACTATGCCAATTCCACATTTGTGATAGGACTTTCTAAAATAAAGGCAATAAAGATCATTCACCATACCATCATTTAATGAAAAAACATTATAAAAATAAACAATTTCGGTTTTATAAATTAGGCAAGTATTTATTTTGGCTTAACATGTTTTTGACTAATTACAAATGTATTAAAATTTTAGAACTAATTATGGCTATTTTGATATGCTTTTAATCCTAAAATAAATTCACACATATTTAAATGATTATTTAGGGTAAAAAAGTTTAAATGATTATGATAATTTTGGATTCATTCATATGTATAAAAGGAATGTATACTAAATTGATTTTTGTAATAACTTTTCAAAACCAAAATACTAATAAGCTTGGAAATAAATTACCAATATTAACTATTTTTAATTCTCATGTAACAGAATACAAATTAATTCTCTTACCAAATATGAGTTTCTAAAATTACCTCAATTAATTTTGTTTCAAAATGCTTCATATCAATATTTTTCTCAATTACAACTCATTATATTCATTCAAACCATGCCATATTTGCATGCAATCTTTCATCAAATCAAAATTACATGAACTCAAATGTCTAATCGTAAAAAAAAGAAAAAAAACTACGATCCACATTGTTGGGAGCAACCAGAGTGATGCAAATGAATCTTCCCAACCAACTTTGAAGGTGATTACATGTTCTTATACATAAAAGGTTTATTATTGTGATTAATTGAACTGAGTATTGATTAATTATAATCTTTTTAATATGTTTAAAAAAAATTAAATTATGATTTATGGTGGTTGTCTTTTGTTTGATTTTCAGGTATCCATCATTGTTCTATGTCTATTGCAAAAAATCAACCAGGTTTATAAATTCTATTTTATTTATAAACACTTTTGCCTTTTGTCTTATATAGTAGTTTTGTGAGCTGGAACTTTATTTTACTACAATAGCCTGTTATGGTTCCTAATATACAGTGGGTTGACTTCATATGTGACAGCTTCTTCCGATTTATGTTTGTTGGTTTTATCAACATAAAAGGCCTGCAACCTTTATATATAGTATTCAGGATTGGATGAATTGCCAAGGGGTGGATGATGCACACAATAACATGTCTATTTCCATGAACCGTTGTTCAGAATGCTATAAAACATGTTTTTGGTATTTCGTTGATTTTTCTTTATTGAAAGAACTTGGTGGTAAGTTATGCGGATTTATAATGATAATTGCTAATTTTATTATTATGTCCTAAATACTGGCTTGAAATCTACTTATTTATTGTGCCTAATGTCCATATTAGAAACCAACATAATTATGTTGATGATTTGTGACAAGCATTTACTCGGTTATTTTGTTTTGTTATGGATCGTTTAAAAGTATTAAATCAATCTTTTGCTATTTTTTTAGGTTGTCGACATCCGTGGCAGAATTTCAAAGTAAAACAAGAGGTTGAAACTGAAATTCTCAGTCAGATCCAATGTTGGACCAAATCAGAATGAGTTGTAAGGTATAATACCACGGTATTTTTTTTTACTTTGCTCTTTTATAAATATATATGTTTGGATTTTAGATGATAGTGTTCTTATTTAAAACGCTTTTACAATGTTTGCGTATATCCTCTGTTTCAATTCATTTATTTTTTCATAGTGTCTTACAAAAGAGTTTGTTTTTAACTTTATTATATAAAAATTTATGTTTATTATACAAGCAAGGAAACGACGCAAGAAGCATACGGTGGATGCATATAGGCTGTTTAGATTATGATGAATGATTAAGCGATATATTAGGTATTGAAATATAAAACATGGATTACCATCATTTCAATATCGATACGGTATGTGGTTCTTTGATTTGTGTCCTTTTCCTTCGCTATAGACACTCCTAAAAGTAATTATCTCTGTTATGTTTATATAGAATCATTTAGCCACCCAATTCTGATATATTTGATAAAAAAATTCAGGGTGAGAATGTAGTCAATTAGGGATGCTTAAAAATATATATGTACGATGCCTTTAAATCAGTTCTAACCAAAGTGATGGCAAACAACAACGGATTGGTATTTTTTAACCTACTTACTTTTTGTTTTAGTTTAATAAAACATATTCATGTTACGAATTCCAATATAAAAAAATAAAAGTTGTGTTTTTTATGCAATTACGATAATTTTATGACATAATATTGATTGGTTTTTGTCATTGGAATTTGAATCACAGGAATGAAAGGGTGGTTTTCATGAGGTGTATGGTGATTTAAGGCCCACGAGATATGAAGCAACAAGAAGGCTAAGAAAATGGTTATATGTTACTGATGCAAAAATATGATAGTTCGATACGACTATTAGCGGAATTTATAAGGTTTAGTTCTCAGTTTATATTGCTTTGCATTACACGCTTATTATTTACTAATTTGTTTAACTTATTGGTAATTGAAGGTGTCCGTGGAGGTTTTTTTGAATTAACATATGTGCAAATCGAAATCCCGCCTACTTAAGGAACTGCAAATTGAGCTACGAGATTTTGATTCCACTATATCAGATTCAACAACTGATCTTCATCATACTGAAATGTAAGGTAATCAACCTTGAACATCAAATGGTTTTTGAATATGTCACTTGGTTCTAATAGGGTTTAGGAAGATCCTACTACAAGACGTGATCATGATCAGGAGGCTCCTACTTTTAACTTACCCGTAGATTATACTTTCCAAAATAAACATGGATTTGTTCATTTCATTTTCAAATCCTAGACATTAAAATCCCATCAATAAAATGTTGAAATCACAGTTTATGCGTTTAGGTGAAATCCTACACATTATCCGTTTGGTGATTTTTTTTTAGTTTTCCGTTTTCTTGAGAATTATGACATTTATCATTTTAGATGGTTTGATCTAAGTTTTTTTTGTTGAACTGCATCGTAAACAAATCTGTTGAAGTCATCCATTTTAGTTATTGGATGTGGAGACTTAGAATCACCTACTTTGTTAAATCTAGTTTCTTGTGATGTAGTTGAGATATCTGCTTATATAATGTAAGTTGCTAATTTTCTCGTATTTTAATTTATTGGAAAATAATACTAAACTAATCGATTAATGTATTGTGTTCTTCTTAGTAAACTCATATTATACATGGCGCATGAGTGTTACTGAAAACTAAAATTTTCTTATAGCTCCTGCCTTCACTTGCTTCACTTGCTAATATAATGCATGTGGTTATCCAAGTTTTTGGTGTACGATAAGTTCAAATACTACACAAGAGACTTTATTATACATTTTCCATGGTACATCCTTTATACATCTTTGTTTTTCTTCCAAATGTAATCACATAATTGGATTTGAATTGAAGTAATTTCAATGTTTTAAATAGGACTATTTGGGTACTACCTCAATGGATAACTTTAACTTGCTATGTAGTTTGGGATATTGGTTACGACTCAGTGAGACGACAAATGACAACAAAGGTATCATTTGCTATTTGATTTTTGTTAGCTTGATCTCAATTTTCTTTAACACAAGTGTCTTCATGTTTATCTTTTTAGGTTTCATTGGCACAAATAGGATAGCGATGACCGTGAATGAAAAAAAATTGGACCCATATTGTGCGTTAACCAGTAGCACAAGTGAAAGGTAACACTTTTTTCTGATCTATTAATTCAGACAGAGTTGAGTGGTCTAGCCATCAAGTAATTTATCATTTTTAAATGTGTGAATACTTTGGTAAACTAATTACAAGCTCTATTCTGATGTTTAATTTAGACACATGGGATGGGAGTAGGCGTGGTTCCATGAACAAGTATAGTATATGCTTTGAGGTGTCACGTTCACGAGGAAGGCTTTACAGGGTTGTTCATGTTTGCTTCATCATAATATTACCCTTTTAAAATGCACTCTTTTTAATTATGTACTTTGTAGTTGTGGATACCTTATTAAGTTTTATTTCTTCTTATCAGATAACCATTGATTTATTTTTTTATTCACTCTATTATAATTTTACATTGTTCTTAATTCTCTACGCGTTACTTTAATGTTTTCATTGATATTCAAAAAGCTTGCCCATCCATCGGATATTTCAGAGTTTACAATAAAGGTTTGAAGGTTTTATGATGTGATATGGATGGTAATTATGCCAATTCAACGATCAGCGTTGTTTACAAAGAACCTTTACATCGAATTTGATCTAAAACTCTATATACCAATATATTGAATTCACATATGATGTATTTCCTTTTATCAGATTAGTACTCATGTATTTTATAGTTGTTTATTATGTCTTAAGGTATTTTTATTGATTTGTTTTATAATATTTATTCAGTTAAATATACTTAAAAACTTTTCGTGTTTCATTAATAAATACATAGTTTATTTCAATTAAAATTATAAAGCGCGTCCGTTCATCGGACGGTCTTTGCAACTACCGAAGAGCAATTATAAGAATGTCAAATTTGATGCACATATTACATACTTAAATAATTTTTAGATGTAAATGGTATCATATATCTAATGTATGTGGACGTCCAAATAAACTTTATATCCCCACACGTAATACACAAGTCTATCTATTTCCGTATTTTTTTTGTTTCGTGTTTTATGTACTTCTTACTGACGATTCATCTTATTACTAACAACAAAACTAACCAGACAAAGTCTAGCTATGGATAAAGGTATACAAAACAAGTATTAGTGATGCATACACAGATGACGAAGCAAATTCAGAAAGTTAATGTGATGAAGACACGGATGACGAAGCCAATTCATAGGACGACTTCATTGATGACGAAGATGTTGATTCTGAAGATACATAATATACTACTAAAGACTATGTTACTGGTGATGATTCTACTGATTTCGAAGATAGTGATGATGTTTAGATTTTGGATACAAATTTATAATAAATTGTTTTTTTGTTTATAACATACATCTTTAAAACCCGATTTCAAAACGCTCATTTCAAAGCTCGATTTCAAAACGCGATTTCAAAACGCGATTTCAAAACACCAAATTTCAATGCGCGATTCAAAACGTGATTTTAATTGTTATTTGATACTGTTTTTTTTATTTTTAAACAATCTTTATCCATTTCTTAGGTTATCACTTTTGTTTAAAATTGCGTTATTTTTAAAACCTATTTAATTAGAAAAAATTGAATACAACATTTTAAAAAGAATTGTAAAAGTAAAACGACAGAATAAGTAGATAATCTATTTTTTGTAAATTTAAAGCTATTTATATAAACTTAGTTATTAGTATAACTGGAAAGTTGTAATCTTATTAAAACACCACCCACAATAAAACACGCATTGCTCCAAATAACATTGTAGAATTGATTTTTTTCTTTGCATATATCTTTTGTAATTGATTTCATGAGTCAATTTTCATAATCAAATATATATGGTTGCTGCTATTAGTTTTTCTCTACTATATAAACAAGGTATCAACTGATCTAAAACATTGAATCATTGTATTACTACTGCTAAATAGACACATTATCAATGTCTAACTTTCTTGAAGACAGTGAAGCCAAATCTATTATTCCTCTAACCAAATATAATAATGGACATTTTGGTATGTACTCATGATTATAAATTATGCATTCATGTTAATTACCTATTTATTAAATTAGAAAACTACATTAACCTTGGTTATAGTATGAAAGCATGCATACTTTATTACATTTAAAGCTATTTGCATTGAATCTATTAGGCGTGTGCCTTTTGATATGTCCTTTGAGAGTGTATAAGATTGAACCAATTCACCCATTTTCAATCACTTTTTTGAAAAATCCTTTCTCTATATAGTGTTTGGAGTATTTTGACAAAAAAACATGAACTCTTCAGCAAAAAGATCTGCAAGTGAATCCGGCATTAAATCTTCAACCAAGGTGGAACACAAGTAAGTTTGTAATTACTTTTTTAATTAATTTATATTTTGGAATCTATGGTTTTATATACAGTAAGATTGCTAATAATTACATGTATTTCAGGAAACAAAGAAAAGAAGACCAACATGAGGGTGACACGAACAAAACTGGAGAGGTTGCTAATCAAGTGATTGATAGTGCGGATAAAACAAAGATTGATGGAAAATAGGTCTGGGAGGATTATCCTAATGAATGGTACTACCCACTTGAAGATGAAGACCACAAAAGGTGGAAAAAGGAGGAGGAAGAAGAAGCTGCGAAGGTTGAAGCTGCAAGAAAACAGCGTGAAGACGAGCAAAGAGAATGTCGTCAAGCTGAGTTAAGAGAAGTTGTTGATGTTGGTAGTCTAGTGGAAGAAGAAGATCTGTATCAGTCTGAGGAGGAAGAAGAGTATGAAGTGGAAGATATAGAGGATTTAGATTATGATAACTTACACTTAGTTTTTAATGGTGAAAAATCACCTAAATGGCCATTTGAATTTTAAATTACATCAGATTTGTATGATGTTTAATTTATTTTATGTAATTTTTAATGAATGGCAACTTTTATTTTATAAATATTTTTGTTTCTTTTAATTTTATTTTCATACATTACATTTAACACAATATGTTTTTTTGACATGAAAGTTAACCTTTATAATAGACAAAATGATCAGTTTATAATATGATGTCCAATGTACACTAACTTTAAAAATTTAATTTGTAATTTACCACTAATTAAAATATTTTTATGTCAGTACAACATATTAGACGACTAAGTTTATACCAGCATTTAGCACTATGACGTAAAAACTTTGTTGAACGATTTACTCTCATGCCCAAAATATGCCAATGTACCAATGGTGAATACGAAGCAGGGGTTTAAGGTGTTATGTTGTGATATAGGTGTTAATTATATCAATTTTACGTCAAACGTTGTTTCATAGAAGCTTTACATCTAATTTCATCTTAAACTATATATACACAAAAATTGAATTTATTTTGACATACGATGTATTTCCTTTTATCGGATTAGTATTCATGTTATTATATTTGCTTATTTTCTCTTACGGTATTATTATTGAATTATTTTATAATCTTAATTCAATTAAATATACGTAAAATTCTGTTTGTTTTTCATTAATAAATACATAGTTTATTAAAATAAAAATTTGAAAAACGCGCCCGTCCATCGGTAATAGATAGATAACTCAACTGTTACTTAATAAAAAAAGTTAATTCACTAATATTATATGTTACTACTTCCATCCCATATTAAGTGTTTACTATAAAATATTCAAAGTCTTTGCTACAAAACTTTGAGCATAAATATTTATATTTGTGTTATATAATACTTAACGATAGTCATATGAATAGATTCGGTTTTAAATTATATTTTCATTGGTATAATTTTCATCGAGTATTATATAACACAAACACAAATATTTATGGTTAATGACTTGGAATATTTCATAGTGGACACTTATTGGACGAAGAGAGTAATTATTTATGAAGTTAATTATGATTTAACCTACGAACTTAATTAAAAGATATTACAAGAAACATGTTAAAGGTTAACATGAGGTTAGGATCAGGTTTCAATAGTTAAAGGTTAACATGAACTTGGATAATAAAAATTGGGAAGGTGGTAAAAACAATGGATAAGCAACTGTGTAATTTTCGGATATATGTTGATTCTTGATTCAAAATATCATATTGGTTCCATTATTCAATAAACCTATATGGAATTGCTTATTTCTGAGAGAGAATCATTCTTGCACACACTCATAAGCTGGATGCTATTATAAATGATAGAATGTTGTCCTTGATCTATTTTCTCTCAAAGCCAACTATATATTGTTTTATCGAGGATCAAGAACAATAATGAATTTAAGATTTTATGTTGTGATGGAGATGATAATTATAACAATTCTATGACTAATATTTTGTATAATGTAAAACTATATACTTTCTATTTGACGATATTTTAGTAAGTTTTATTTTCTTCTATAGGATTACTATTCATTTTTATTTTTTGTTGGTTGTTCACTATATTATAATTTGACATTGTTCATACTTCCTTAACCATTATATAAATTTTTTTCAAGGATAGACAAAAAACGCGCCGTCCATTGGACGAGATTACTATTTTATTATTTATTTTAAGTTTGAAAAGAAAAAATACCATAAGAAAAGTTTTTTGAACGAACTTTCGAAAGATTTTTTTCCATTTGATATGAATACAATCAAAATTTAAAATTTAAAATGTACAAAAAAATAAAAAATTTAAAGATACGACAGAGATAAAAATTAAAATTAAAAGTAAAAGATTACCTAATTTTCTTTTTTAGTTACTCCGTACTAAAAAACTTTCGTTAATACAAAGGACAAACTATGTAAACAATCATTAGCCAAATGGACTAACGTTGCCACATTATAACTAACATTATAGACCTTTGGTTCAAGTTGAAAAGAAATTTGAAAGCACGCTGAAAATATCGGTAATAAAAATAAATGCTTCGTTATGGTAAATATCAAAAGTTGTTATTCTATATCTTTTACAAGTGAGAAAATATGCAAATGAAAGCATTCATGGTCCTAATGTTATTTTGGAGTCCACTAAGTCAGTTAGCTATTTCCACGTGATACGATATTCTTAAAATTACTCAAAAATGACTTCTATTGGATTAGAAAATATATGTTATGTTATGTGTTTGACAAGTTAAATGCCAACTTAAAAATGTTATATCCAAGAGCAATGCGCCAAATGTGTTGGTAAGTCAAACAGAGTCTTATATAAACATAATATTTATTAATAAAAATAGATATATCAGCTACAAAAATTTACAGTTTGGACGTTTTTGTTTAGTAAATATAAAGATGAGAAAAACAAATAAAATGTCACTTTTGGTACAATATTTAGAGTTACAATTTTAACCTTTGGAGAATTAATATGATAGAGTGGGAAAAGATGTACGTTTTAGTCATAAGATAGTCATCGTTGATGGATGTTTTTTACAAGTCCATAAAAAATGAAAGCTCCTAAAGGTAAAAATGGTAATTATATCATTATACGATCAACGTTACGTATAAATTTTTACATTGAATTTGATATAAAATTATGTACTTTGTAATTGTAGATACCTTATTAAGTTTTATTTCCTCTTATCGAATAACTATTTTTTATTCACTTTACTATAATTTTATATTGTTCTTAATTCGCTAAGTGTTAATTTAACTTTTTCAATGTTACTCAAAAAGTGCTCCGTCCATCGGATATTTTAGAGTTTACAAGAAAGGTTTGAAGGTTTTATGTTGTGATAGGGATGGTAATTATTCCAATTCCACGGACAACGTTGTTTACAAAGAAGCTTTACATCGAATTTGATCTAAAACTCTATATACTAATAAACTGAATATACTTTGACATACGATGCATTTCTTTTCATCAGATTAGTACTCATGTATTTTATTATAGTTGTTTATTTTGTCTTAAGGTATTATTATTGATTGATTTTATAATATTTATTCAATTTAATATACTTAATAACTGTACGTGTTTGATTAATAAATACATAGTTGATTCCAATTAAAATTATAAAGCATGTCCGTCCATCAGACGGGCTTTGCAACTAGTATATGATATATGAGGTATCATATATTATGTATTTAGCAAGCCATAGAAAAAACCAGACTTTGATAATGTACACGATTTTTACACTTTTGACCTATTGTGCATATGATATTGTCTGCTACGTAATTCAGTTGTTGATAAAATGGTGCATAATATGTTTTTCCTCTATTTTATTAATGTAGACTGTGCGAACACAACAACGAGCATACACGGATGTTGCAGTTGCTCGATTTGAGCAAACCATGAGGATGTGCATGCATATATGTAAGGATAGGATGTCTTCGCCTTCGAGGCCAAAGAAGATTTACAAGAAAAAAGTATATTTTGTTGAAAATAAAGAAGAATCGATTGAAGATGAAGAATAGTAGTTGTAATAATAAGAATGTTTTGGTTTTAGTTATGAATTCAATAGACTCTTTTGTTTTTGTATTTTTTTTTGTTATGAACAAGTGTTTTAATCATGACTGGTTACATTATATTTGAACAAATGTTTAGTCATCAATTTTATGCTCTTAAAAGCACTCTTTTCTTATTTTTTTGAACAATGTTTAATCACTGATTCAATATGCTCTTTTGTTTTAATCATGAAGTGAGCAGATCTTTTGTTGAATTTGTAAAACTTTTTTCTGAGTATCATATATGATGCTTAAAAAAATGCTAATTTTATTTTCTAGACAGGTGTTTAATCATGAATCCAACAAATTCTATGTTTTAATCATGAATTCAGCAGATCATTTGTTCAATATGTCAAACGTTTTTAGTATCATATATGATACTACATTATTATATATGATAATACAGTGTCATATATGATAGATGATAAAAGTTACAAGTATTATCATATATGATACTCAAAAATAAGTAAAAACTATGCTTGAGGAATATGATAAAAACTTTAACAAAATAACCATATTACCCCAAACTTAATCTACAAATGTTTCGTTATGTTCATATTCAACATAAACGATAGTGATTGAGTAGTATCACAATGTTAAACCAATACATCATTATACACAAGAGATAAACTATTCACATGTTTAAAATAATGGATGTTGATTTTAGTTATCAACATTTTTTATGCAAACTTGGCGCTTGTCTTTTTCATTTTCATGCACCTGATCTTGTTATTTTCAGCTGGTAATCTAAAGTTTCACTTCTTGGCCTTGAGATAATCGAGTTCTTCAAAATACATTGAAAATATCTTTCACTACACAAATAAAAAGATTTGATTTTAGTTCCAAGCACATTATCATATATGATAATATACACATAACTAACTTTTAATTACCTACCAAAAGATGACAAACTTGCTTGCCTTTTATTTTTAATCACATTATCATATATTATAGTGTTAAATTAACTTACAAGCAGATTATCATATATGATACATCTATATATCATATATGATATATTTATCATATATGATAAATAGAGGTATCATATATGATAAATGAAGGTAGTATTATATGTGATACATCTGTACAACATAAGTTAAACTTTAACTTCGCGTAACGCTTATTTCGCATCTTCAACGAACACTTATATAGCTTCAACAATATTAGTGTCTTTTGTGTATACGTTAGATATTAAAAAAAGAAAAAAAAGACTATTCCTACACATTTAACAATGTGCATATGGACTACAAAATTTCTAACCATCCATCTACGTGTCAAAATATAAATTCATTTGTGGCACATTTCACATGTACATCCGTTCGTATTATAATTATTTTAGCATACAAATTCAATTGGATACGGTTTATATTAGCATAAATTTTATTGAATAAGGATAAATTTACAAGCTTGTATATATCATATAAGTTAAAAAAATGTAAATAAAAACAGATCGAGATAACTTACATGATGTTTATGATCTTTAGAAGGATATAATCGATTTATGAAAGAGTTGATTGATCGATTATAAGTTCGCGATGATGGATTTAGATCTTACCATTTATGTGTGTTTTTAGTGTGTGTTAAGAGATAGAAGGTAAAACATGTAGATTTAGGAGACGGGGTGGAGGGATGTGGGAGGTGGGGTGGGTGAGGTGTGAAAAGACTAAAATGCCCCTTTATCTTATTGTAAACAAAAAAAGAGTTAATTTAGGTCTTTGATCAAAATTGGATGGAAGGTGAGGATTGATCCTCTTGTATCCAAAAAAATACAAGGTATCCATTACAACCCTTCTCATAAAAATATGGCTACAATTATATAAACATTTTCATGCTACCTTTTAATTTCTTAAAAGCCCGACGCTACAAGTTTAATAAGTGTTAGTGTTACCATAAAGTGCATATTCCTCAAATGTGTGATGGCAATTGACATCCGATGCAATACTTGATGCATTCGATATAAATATTTATAGATAAGCGAACATACATGTGTATGTTTGTTTTTATTTTTAACTATTTCCACGGTTTGTACATGCGTAACTACAAAACTAGATTTTAACGAGATTAAGAATTTATATACTAAATAAGAGATGATGCATAACTGAAGCGTTCTTTTTATTGACACGAGTTTTAAATTTATAACAAGGATTACCAATCTAAGAACACACGAGCAAGTATAACCCGTTCGTATGTAGCTAGTTTGTTGTGGTAAGGAGGTCGTTAGCTGGGATTTGGGTGTTTTCGGTTGTAAAGAATGTAAGTAACAATGTAACGCTAGTGGTAAAAATGGTTGTCACTCTCAAAATTACCATGTAAGTAACAATAAACAAATAAGCAACAAGTACTAGGATTATGATAAAGCTAATTCAATTAGATTAAAGACACTAATAATAATTATTATTACAGTATTAATATCATGGACGGTTATGCCTAGTCAGACAAAAAAGAAGGGTCAGGCCCCAAAAAGAAATAAAGCAATTCATGAAGAGGTAACAACACTAATATAAGGTGGAATAGTAAGGGAAGTGCACTGCCACAGTTGGCTATCCAACCCCGTGATGGTGAAAAAGCATGATGAAAACTGGAAGATGTACGTAGACTTCAAAAACCTCAATAGAGCGTCTCCTCAAGATTGCTATCCACTCCCTGAAGACGATCGGAAAATAGAATCATTGTATGGACATCCCTTCAACCGTTTCCTAGACACTTACAAAGAAGATCACCAAATACAAATAGCAGAGCGGGACGATTTGTCACAAGCCAAGGCATCTTTTGCTACAAAAGAGTACCATTCGGACTAAAAATTACCAGAGTCACATACCAACGGTTGGTCGACAAAGCCTTCGAAAAACAGGTGGGCCGCAACCTAGAAGTCTATGTGGATGACCTAGTCATAAAAAGCTACACAAAGCAGGAAGTTCTTAGAGACATTGAAGAAACATTCCAAACATTGAGGAAAATAAACATGAAGCTCAACCCGAGAAAGTGCACATTTGAAGTGGAGGAAGAAGGGTTCCTGGGTCACATAGTAAACACAACAGGCATAAAGCCAGGCCCGGAGAAGACATCAGCGGTCCTAAACTTGCCTCCACCCCAAAATCTCAAGGAAGTTCAAAAGCTGAACAAAAAACTTGCAAGCCTAGGAAGATTTATGTCAAAGTCAGTGGAGAAATCTCTACCACTTTTCAAAATATTGAAAGGATGCATAAAAAGAATGAGTTTCTTTGGACAAAGGATGCTTGAAAAGCGTTCCAAGAAATCAAAGAGCAAATCACAGAGTCACCAACGGTAACCGCCCCAATCCCCAAGGAGGAATTGATAATGTACCTCCAAAGGAGCGATAAGAGCGATCCAACAAACAGAAAGGAACTCGAAACAATTGCCAATCTACTTCACTAGTAGAGCCCACAGAGGTCCAGAGAAAAACTATTCCCCAATTGAGAAGCTGATCCTAGAACTTGTCCATGCGACTAAAAATTGAAACGATACTTCTAAGCACACCCCGTTGTGGTAATTATGGACCAGCCAATCAAACAAGTATTGTCAAACCTAGATACAGCTAGACGAATGCAAATGTGGAGCGTCTCCCTAGATGCGTACGATATCCGTTAAAAACCCAGAATAGCAATAAAAGGACAAATCCTTGCATATTTTATAGCTGAAAAGTCGGATGAAGATACCCCCATGGAGGAAGCACAAGGTCAACAATCGGAGCCATGGACACTCTTCACGGATGGTTCTTCGTGCACTGAGGGTTCCAGAGCAGGTCTCATACTAACCGATCCAGAAAGGACGGAGTTCACCTACGCCCTAAGATTTAAATTCGAAACATCAAACAACGAGGCAGAGTATGAAGCACTGATAGCCGGACTCAGAATAGCAAAATAAATGGGAATCCAGAACTTACAAGCAAACATAGATTCAAGACTAGTGGCAAATCAAATCAACGAATCCTACACGGCTAAAGAAGAAAGCATGAAGAAATATCCAGAAAAAGCCAAAACCATGATCGACAACTTCAAGGAATTTTCAATCAAACTGGTGCCACAGAGCGAAAACAAAAAAAACATGTTTGAATAGACCTTCTCGAAGACTTAAGACATGTTTGAATCCAATTACACCATTTGTTACCAAAACCAAACTTTTTTAACACGTCTTCCAAAAATCTAATCGAACGGAATCGTACGCCTTCTCAAAGTCAACTTTAAACATAAGCGAACGTTTCTTCTTTTTCTTGCACCACTATAAAACCTCATTCGAAATAAATAGACCATATAAAATTTGCCTCTCCACAATAAACGCCGATTTTGCCTAATATCCCCCAAAACCCCAACAAGTCGGTTCATCAAGATTTTCACAATAATCTTATAAATACTATCAATAAGACTTATTGGACGAAAATCTTTAACCATATTAGCATCGGGAACTTTCGGAATCAAATCAATTAAAGATGAATTACACCCTTTTGGGATGTCCGCATAAGTAAAAAACTACTTAACAACCTCAAACACACCATCTTCAATCGTCAACCAGAATTGACGATGAAAATCGAACATAAAACCATCCGGTCCCAGGCACTTATTCATACCGCCTTTTTCAACTCATATTTAGACACCACACACTCTAAATCTTCTTGTTGCTCAACCTCTAAATGTCTCGGGTAACACATGTCAACAATTGCTCGAACTTCTGTTGGTTTATCAAATCGATTACTAAAATGTTGGAAGAATTCCCGTTTGACGTCATATGGATTTTCCTTCCAAACACCATCAACCATGACACCCCGAATATTCTGTTGAAGTCGTTTTGTATTCAACGTTCCATGGAAAAACCAAGAATTCTCATCCCCTTCAACTACCCATTTGATCTTCGCCTTTTGCGCCATATCCATAGCATGAAGTTTGTCAATACTTTGCAAAGCATCGGTCACCTCCATCCTTTTATTAACCACTGTTTTCAACCCATTGCTGTTATCAATCTCCTCGTCCAACGTACGAAGCTCCTGTCTATACCTCTCACACCGACCCTTACGATCTTGTATATTCTTTTGAATCCATTATCGAATCTTCAATTTAATAAATTTCAACTTGCACATCATACTTCGCATTCCATTTGTCTCGTCACCATGAGCACTTTCCACATATCCACAACAAAATTATTAAACCCATCCAATTCAATCCAATGATGAAAAAATCGAAATGGAATTGGCCCATAATCTTTAGACGCCTCATAGAGAAGTATCAGATGATGGTCAGATACCCGGTCCAAGGTTGTAGTTGTAATATGGGGATAAGTGATAAACAAATTCTTTGAAATAAGAAACCTATCAAGCTTACTTATCTTCGTAGCCGATTTATGACACCAAGTAAACGCGCTTCTCCCTAGAGGCACCTCCTCAAAACCTGATTAGCAATAAATAAGTTGAGTTCATCCGACACCTTGGACATCAAAAATCGATCCAAACTTATCAGATTTATGCCGAACCTCGTTAAAATCTCCCACAACCACTAACTCCTCATCCCTATCCTTGACCCAACTAGTTTAGGTTTTGATTTTTAAGTTGATTTCAGATGCTTTTACCATAAGCATAACTCAAACTTTTGAAAACTAAAATATAAAAGAAAAACAAATATTGCTTATGAAATAGATCTGTTAAAAAAAACATGAAATAGATACTAGTTTTTTGAGCATTTGACAATTATGCCCTCATGCAACCTCCCTTCCCACCACCCCCACCACCCTCCGCACATGTACTCGAACCTCTATGAACAAAGAAAAAAAAAAGCATCGTTTACAAATCTCAAACTATTTACAAAATTACAAAATATATCATTCAAAAACATTTAAAAAAAATCCCAAATAAACACCCTTTAACCTCTTTATTATTTTTCTTGAAATTTTACATTGTCTCCTATATCATTCCAAGATATATAATCTCAAGAACAAAAAAAAACAGGGGATTTTATGGGTCTAAATTTTGTGAATTTGATCATTGATTCACATTACATTCAAATCATATAATCAAATTTACAATTCCCATAATACCCAACTCTATACCAATTCAATTTATTTTTATAAATTGTTGATTATTTTTTCAGGTTATCTGCATGCATTGAATTCATAATTTTGAATCATGGGTATTGCTTATCTAAGGGTTTTATGAATTGGGTATTTTGAATCTTGGTGTAATATGCAAGTATGTGTGTTTGGTGTAAATGTGTCAAGTTAGGCCTTTTATAAAGATGTATGCTGTAGGTAGGTTAAGTAGCTATATAACACGTGGTGTTTCGACGGTTTCCGGCCCGTTTCACCCGTTTGGAGGGGCCGTAGATATCGTTGTGGTGCAACAACAAGATGGTAGTTTAAAGTCGTCTCCTTGGTATGTTAGGTTTGGTAAGTTTCAAGGAGTGTTGAAAGCGAGAGAGAGAGTTGTGGACATAAGTGTTAATGGGGTGGAAGCTGATTTTCATATGTATTTGAACCCGAGAGGGGAAGCTTATTTTCTTAGGGAAAATGTGGATGCGGTGGAGACTAAGAATATGGACTTTAGTAAGTGTAATTCGCTTATTGATGCTAATAATGGTCAGTCGTTTTCTAGGACTTTAGGGTTTGCCATGGATAGGAAGAATATGAGTGGTGATGATAAGATGTTGGATGAGAATGGTGATGCTGATACGATTGTTGGTAGGAAGTCGGCTGAGATTGCGGCTGATCTTTTGGAAAGGAAGTGGTCTACTAATCTGGCTAGTGAAATTAATAAAAAAGCTCACGAGGAATGCAAGAAAGATGATGGAGAGATCATGAGCGGAAAATTGGAGGCGAGTTTGGTTTTGCATGAGGAGCATTTTGTAAACAAAGCGGATGATAATGGAAATACGGAGGAAGTTGCAAAGGATGTTGATAGAGTCACTATAACAAATGTTGATAGTGATGGTATTGTAGAGATATATGAAAAAATTGGGGGTGATATGGAAAATAGTCTTCCGAAGGATGAAAATGTAAAAGTTGTGGAGGAAAGTCAAACGGAAGTTGAATATGTTCGGAAAGAAAATGATTTGAAAGTAGTTCAAGATGGTAAGTGTACAAAGGGTTCGGACGAAATCAAATTAGATGTAAAGTCAAATGGTCAACGTCAAGATGGTTCTGTTATGACTAAGGAAGAACATTTCACATTAAGTGACCATGATGATAGAAACACGCGGGTCGACAATTATGGCTTGGATTCATATCCACTTACATATTATCATGAGATTTTAAAAGATGGTATGGAAGTGGTGAAGGGGCATTTGAGAAGGTATCCAAGTGATGGTGATATACCTAAGCTTCATAAGCTTTCGGAAAGTCAAGATGGAGGAAGGACAAAGTCTCTACCAAATTTATGGTGTCATTTAAATGATGATGATCCTAGGAAGGACATGCTTAGAAAAGATGCTGCATGGATCATAAAAGAAGGCAATAAACAACTGACTGCAAATACCAAATCAAAGAATGGTAAGACACAAATACTTACGGATCCATGAAGTTTTAGTATGATATCTGAAATATTGTACTACTTATTAATTCGGGCATTCTTTACATTGACCTTGAAAGTCATTAATATACAAGCCAGTTCTAATTATGAATTTTAGCAGTTTGAAGCATGACAGGCAGCTAAAAATAAAACGGGTCAAATGGGTCAGATGGGATAAGCAAGGATAAAAGTCGCCTATTCAAATATCAAATGTTTTAGAATGTGCCTATGTCCTAAACCCTATAATATTATAAAGAACCTACATCTTATTATTTAGACGATATGGTTTCTGCTATCATCTACTACATATATTATTAGAAATTACAAAAATAACGGACAAGTTAGTGTTGATGGGTCGGCACAACCCCATCCAATCCATTTTAGCGTGTGCCCGTGTAGTTACTTCTAGTGAGAATGCTGATGTTTTGTCAATACCTGTATCAGGTGATGACAATGGTAAAAGCTGGAGCCTTTGGCCCTTTACAAAATCAAAAAGTAGAAGGTTGTCTCACAGGGAACACTTGAGTAAAAAAGATTCTGATCGTGATAGTGGGTCAGAAGTGGATGCGGAAAAAGATCATGGACCGAAGTCAATAAAGTTAAAGAAAGAACTTGCTCCATCACCGGAACAGTTAGCGTCGTTGAATCTTACTGAGGGTAAAAACACGGTTACCTTCACGTTTTCAACTGCAGTTCTTGGGAATCAACAGGTGTGTAGTTTTCTTTTGATGCGAAACCTCACAAGTTAATAACATAAAAAACTAGATTATGACTGATATTATGTGATTTTGGTAATCTTCAGTCAAGCTGTAAAATAAGTTTTAAGGTTTTGGAGAAAATCTATTTCACATTAACCCAAAACGGTCCGTTTGACCAGTCCAAATCTTACCCTTTTCACTGCCCTGTCAATTTTACCACCTCTAGTTGAACATGACATGCTGCTCATGATATGCTGATAATATTCAGGTTTCTGCCAGAATTTTCTTGTGGAAATGGGATACACACATAGTGATCTCCGATGTTGATGGAACAATTACCAAGTAAGATTCAAATTTATTGATTAGAGCAGGATGTATGTTAACTTGTTATTGTTATTTGTAGGTGATGCTTAGTTTCCTGTGGTGCTTTATAGAAATATGAATATAATGGGTGCACAAGGTCTCTTTTAAAAAAATCAAATATGGATCTAAAGATGTGCTTATTTTGTTTTCTTTTAAACTTGTTTGACAGATCTGATGTTCTAGGCCAGTTTATGCCTATGGTTGGAAAAGACTGGACGCATATTGGCGTAACACATCTTTTTTCGGCTATCAAGGTTTGTTGCACACATCGTGTGCCTTATAAAACTTATAATCACTTCTAGATTATACATAGAATATTTATGATAGAGGTAGCAAATTGCATGGGTCTGGTTTTGTGCGGGTTCGAAAAAGCCAGGGCGGGTTGACCTTAAACACTTATTGTTCTAAATTTATTTTTTATGAAATAATCAGTGTGCCAAATATGATTAGAACATTTAAATAAAGGGATTGTGTCCCAATGCTACCCCTTGTTGAGAAGCTCCCTAACTAAATGGTTGTGGTTCAAGTCATGCTTAGGACATGTAAGATTGATTTGTTGTATATATATTGTGAGATAGCTAGTTGACGTTCTAAAAATCTCATTAGAACATTTACATGTATTCTAAATAAGAATCACCTGATCTTTTGCATGTAGTCTAAGTGTCTGATTCTACCTGTTTGATCAGTGAGAGATATAACACAACCTAATTGACCCATTCATAAGTATATAGGTAAAAAATGTCGCCCCTAATATAAGCTTGTATCGCTAATTTATGCTGTGTGACAGACACATCCTATAATACACTTAAAAGTTACAGTTCCCTGGTCCTAAAAAATGATTTGCAACAGTTCTCTTGTTGGGATTTCTTGCATTCTCGTTCTTTTGTAAATTTCAACTAAAAATACACAATAGTTATGCACTTATACCCATTCTGATCATTATAGAGTGTTAGATATTGATATTGATGTTGATTTTATAAGATGGCTCCTGTTTTGATTTAGCGAGGGTACTTTGTCAGCCTTGCGTAAATGGGTCGATTTTGTCATATGGGTTGAACAGGTAGCAAATCACCTAAATTGTTTCAATAATGCATAGAACTTACTAATCATTTTATTCAAAAATCTATATTAGTATTGAAATAGGGTGACTTTTGTAATCATATTTCACATCCCGTTTCCTCTCGTTCCATAAACTTACCTGTTTTGACCCATTACCCAACCCGTCCAATATGATTTTTCTGGATGAAGGGGATCATTTCTTTTTTTAAATCATGCTCTGATTATTTTATTTTTGTGTCATAGGAGAATGGATATGAAATTATCTTTCTTAGTGCTCGGTCAATTTCTCAAGCTGATATCACTCGACAGTTTTTAATCAACCTTAAGCAGGTATATTGACTCACTGTCCTCGTGGCATATGGTCTAAGATTTCAGTAATAAGATGTTCTGAATTCAAACAAGCTCTATCTTTCACTTTTCCCATACCAAAATTGCAGGATGGGAAGACTTTACCTGAAGGACCTGTGGTCATTTCTCCTGATGGACTTTTTCCTTCATTATTTCGTGAAGGTAAACTCTTAGTTTCTTCTGTTAGCCAGTTCTTAAGCTTTATCGTAAACAAATAAAGTCAAATGTCGATCGTTACCAACTGAAATTCAAATGATGTGTCAATGAGCTCTTCTTTGAGATCATATTTGTAGCAACTAAATTTTGTTTGTGTAGAAAATTTGGATAATATAAGAACTGATTGGGATAGAAACATCTTGGAGAAGGAAAATTTTAAAAAAAATTATATGTTGATTGTGATTTCAAATAGTAGGATTTGGATTAAAACTCAGTCAGGGCTCCTTTTCTATATTGAGTTTTGCATAATTTTGATAGTTTAGTATTACTTTGCAGTTATTCGAAGAGCTCCTCACGAGTTTAAAATTGCTTGCTTGGAGGTTGGTTCTTACTTCATGACTATCCATTAGATGTGGCAAGATAAAGAGGTCGTTTTGGGTTATACTTTTCCCCAAAATGGTCAATTGGGTAAAGTTTAAAAGTTGATTAAACTGGCAAAAGTTTGAATGTGTCAAAATAAAAGTCATCTACTATGCTTTCATAATGCATAAAAAAATTGTTTGAATTCAAGACAATAGAATAGGAAAAGTGTTGCCAGACCCACCCCACTCCAAGACCCATTAACCCTCACATGATTTTATTAAATATGCAGGAAATTAGGGCGTGCTTCCCGCCTAATTGGAACCCCTTCTATGCGGGTTTCGGAAATAGAGACACAGATGAGTTTAGTTACCTCAAAGTTGGAATATCAAAGGGAAAAATCTTTATCATCAATCCTAAGGTACTTATAACCGTTAATCAATTAGCTCTGAAAATGTTTTCCTTTTGTTAAGTACGATTATTGCTTTGTTTTTTTTTATTAGGGCGAGGTTGTTGTAAATCGTTGTCAAGACGCAAAATCATATAGTTCCCTTCATACCGTTGTCAATGGAATTTTCCCACCCAAATCTGAGCAAAAACAAGAGCAAGAACAAGGGCAAGAGCATGAGCAAAAACAAGATCAAGAGCAAAAACAAGATCGAGAGGAAAAGCATGAACATGAGAAAAAGCAAGAGAATGAGCGAAAGCAAGAGCATGAACAAAAGCAAGCGCATGAGCATGAGCGAAAGCAAGAGCCAGTGCAAGAGCAAGAGCGTAAGCAAAAGCAAGAGGAAGAGGAAGAACATAAGCATAAGAATAAGCAAGACCAAGAACAAGAGAACGAGCATAAGCAAAAGCACAAGCAAGAGGAGCCTGATACACATTAAGGTATGTTTATTTCTGTAAAACGTGACTAAACCACTAAATTAGGGATGGAAATTTCTAGCCATCTACATGAAAATGGGTCAATTCGTGTCATTTTGTTTTATATAGATAACCAGCTTATAATGACAGTCAAAAGTCATCTAACGGGCATTCAAATGTTTACAACATCCAAAATTATTTTGTTTTGTTAAATAAATATATTCTATTTTACTAGTATTCTGTAATGTTAGTATCATATAGGAAAGTGTTACAAATATTGCTCCGGCTTCACCAACCTGCTCTGCCCACTTTGACCCATTACCCTACTTGGCTTTTATGTTTCCTTATTGTGTCTGTTACCAGGAGGATCTTCTGTCTGGACGAGGATGCGCCTAAAAGGCCAAGTGCAGTAGACTCTCGGTAGCAAACGGTAAGAGACGTAGTCGATGTATATTCTGATGTCCTGCCTAAATGCGTTGCATAGAGTCACCGAGGAAAAAAAAAGAATCACTCTACATACAAGTATATAAATACCAGCATTCAAATTGTTCGTATAAAATTTTTATTCTAATGTTCTTCAAGTAGGTATTAATATTCATTTTATATAAGATTCATTCCAAGTATATCAGTCCCAGCAGTTCTTTATTTTTAACATTCCAAAACCTGCGAGTTCAAAGATGGGATATGGTTTCTCTGAGATTTTGAAATGAAAGTAGGGGTGTCTATATATGATCTAGACCGGAACAACTTAAGAACCTAATCGGTTGACTGTCCAATGGCCATGTTTGGTTTAGTTCCTAAGCTAGAGTCATTAAGAAGCCGGTTTTATGTTCAGTCTAGTCCAGAATAGAACATATAGGGTTTAGGGTGAGACAATATTAAGTCTTACCATATAGTGTTAATTATCTGCGTTGATCACGTTATACTATGCGAGTATCCGCGCATAGCGTCAAAAAATTGAAGCGGTAAATAGTTAATGTTGCTAAGTTGGCGTTAATGAATGAATATTGTTTTGTTGGTCCGAACAAATAAGTGGAGTAGCGCAAGCAAAGTTTATGGGTGTAGCAATATTGCAAATAATAATGAGTTAGGGTTAGTAATTTTACATTTCTCACGTTGAAAGTCTTTAAGTTAACGTGTTTTTTCTCTATATATAATTAGGTTACTAAACGTTCCCAAAAAGTGCGCCAAAGTAAACAATCATTTTGCTCACTTAGGTTACTAAAGTTTTGAAACATAACTTTTTGGTTATTGAACATCAATTAACTTGTAAAACCGCGACATTTATGTTACTTGACTTATCAAAAAACATGCGTTCATGTTACTCGAATTAACACTAAATTATAGTTGTGTATAATTAACACTAAATTATAGTTGTGTATAGTTTAGTAACTTAGATGAACAAATTGAAACATTAGTAACTTAGGCACACTTTTTGGGAATGTTTTGTAACTTCCGTATGTATTAACCTTATGACTAAACAAATAATTATAGTTGAGATAATTTTGTTAGGTGTTTCGTATAACCTTTATTTATGCAATAAAAATATAAGGTACAATTGAGCACATTTATTTTATTTAAAATGTGTTGATTACTCCACTTTGCGAATCAATCATTCACTTGGCATCTGTATACTTTATAGTACTAGTAAAATTGGACCAATTATCAAGTTTAAAGCATTTGCTGACAGATACGTGATTGGAATAAAATCATAAATGGATTGGAAAGGATTGTGCTTTTGTTTTAAAAAGAATGAGAACGTACGTAGATCACCACATTATGAAAATACATTTTAAATTATATTTCAAACACGCTTTATGTATCTCAATTGGGAGGATACTACTTATCGAGGTATCGAGCAAACTCTCGCGGGAAATTAGTTCACTCGTTTTAATGACGGTAAGAACTCTTCGTGGTAGACTTAAAAAAAAAAAAAAGACGCTTTATTTATACAACTTTATTAATGTTCTTGACAAGGCCCATAACGACTGACAAATGCTATGCACCAGCACCACATAATGTGTTTACTGTATTGATAGAAAATTAATACCGACTACTAACTTACTAAGTAGTCCATAAGACTGTAATAGGAGATTGACACATCGGTCAGACGCGTCGTGCTCGCGCCCCCTACACCTCTCCATATGGGACGCGTCTCGCAAGGACAAAGTCCACAAGTCGATCATAGGTTCTTCGATCCAGTTGTGTTGTAGGTTTTTGTGTGTTAAGTGATTTTACTAAATAAATTTTGTGGCGTATTTTTTGTGGTGTTACACACAATGTTGGTCAAGAGAAAGTTGATGTGTCATTGGGTTGGGTCTTATGAGAGCTACTGAGCTAGCTAGTCATCAATCACGTCACATGGTCATGGTGTAACAATTGAAGCTACGAGCTTTTTAGCAAAGCAACAATTACAAAGGTTAAAAAACAGGTAAATGCAAGGCAGCAGTGATCAAAACTAGCTCGCTGTAACTTTTGACAAAATTAAATGATGCGACTACAGCGGTACCAGTAGGGTTGTGTAGACAGAGCGGTGTTTGAAAAGCCCGGGTTAACCTAGTCGGTACTCGGTTGAACCGTGACCCAGTTAGACGTCCAAACCCCCGGTTTTAAGCAAAAAGAACCCGATTAAACCGGCTGCATCGTGACTTGGTACTACCAAGTTGATAGCTCGACCGGGCTCATTAAAAATCGGTTTCTAAAACATTGTTAGTGCACTTTAGTAGTTTGAATAATTAAACACTGGTCCTTTCTCTATCATTGTTGCAATTTTAAACGCAAACCTCATTATCTCACGCATTAAAAGTATTATTACACGCATTATGTCCAAAAGATTTAGATTAAGACCACCAATTCAATCAAATGTCATGTACATAAGTTATTTCCTTTGGACCACAAAATGTTATACACATCCAACACGATCTTGTTGTCATATATAGCTCATGTATATCTAGCGTCCGACAACTTGCAAACCTAAAGTTTTATTCGCAAAATCCACAAGCTTCTCGATCTCGTCATAATCAATGTAACCATTGCGGTTGATGTCAACGGATCTTACTCCGCGCCACCCCTTGATCAATGCAGTGAAGCGACCTCCTCCCATGACACGAATAGCTTGTCGTAGTTCATCTCTACTAATTCGACCGTCTTTATCGTCATCAAATGTCATTAGCCATGTCTTGAATTCCAACATGGTCACCTTTTGTACCGCTTTATACGATACACTCTTCATTTTCGATCGGTTTTGATGGATGGAGTTCCTAAATGGCTTAAACACTTGTATATATAAGTTTTAGATTGGAAAAGGGCAAAAACATGCACCGTGAATTTATAGTGCCATAAGAAAAGCTGTGTATAGTGAATATGATTCCAGTAGGCGCAAGAATATTTTGGTTAAAACTTAAATGTCAGAATATGTTGCTATTGCTTTATGTACTTGTCAATGATCAATCATAAAAACGTGATATTATATCATGCCGGTTATTGTTTTGATTTTAAAATGTTTTTTTTAACGGCAAGAGAATATAAGATTAACAAACTACTAAGAACCTAGAAGAAGTTATAATAACTGGATAGAGCCTTACAATGATTACATATCCACTCTACCCTTAACAGAAACCATTTCTCTTTTTTTGTCTACCGGATATCCAAGTGAATGAGGACATTTTAACATGATCGATGACAGTTTTGAATTTAGAATGTAAGAATTGAATCCTATAAAAAGTGATAATGCTCTACAACAGATGATGTGGGAAATTTTTGGCCCTAGATGAAAATCAACGCGTTAGACAACAGGTTACACTTATTAGACATGTCCCGGTTAATTGTTATTGCATAAATCACCGAACATGTCCTTAGGAATAGTGATGCTTAAAAGAGGATGTTATCATCCATTAATTAAGTGAAAGACGCTGGCCGCATAGTTAAGCGATTAGTACACGAATCGTGTGCATATTCAGGTTTCGGCAACCTATGAATATGAACAAGTAACCGAGTAACCCTACTTTACACGCTTACATCAATTGATTATCCCATTTGAATACAGTTGCTCTTTAGTTCGGCACATAACTATTGTTTTTTTTCTAACAAACATGATTACATCTTCATAATCACAACAATCACATAACTGTTATATAGTGGTAAACTGGTAATTTGCTTCAATACTCAGTATCATCAATTGTCAATCTAAACTAAATGTTACCCAGGGATTAAAGTTTTGTGTAGGAAATATAATACTTTTATTTCCATTATATAAGTGCATGCAAATAAAATGTGTGAAAGTATCTTGACATATTTTAACTATTTTGCTTGAGTGACAAAAGTTATACTTCTAGAAGGTCCAAGTGAATGCGATTCTCTTTTAATCTACGACTTTCAATTGCTAGCTAGCTAGTAAAGTTGTACTTCTAGAAAGATCATGTTCTTTGAATTGCTAGCTGGTTACAGAGAACTTTGGCTTTGTAAAAGCTCATAAACACTTAAGTTTTTTAGATAAACTAGTTTATAGAATAAGCTACTTATATAATAAGTTGATTTATAAACTAAAATTTTGTTTGTTCAAAGCTTATAGAGATTTTTATAAGCCACAAGCCTTTATAAGCCTAAGTTCATGGAAACGGGCTTACAGAAGCTTCTATGCCGCAAAATTTGAAAATACACATGTATCTAATTTGATGTAATCTTATGCGGTTTAATATTAGTAAGCTTCGGTTCTAAATAATACGTCAAACAATTTTTGTTAAGTTTAAGGACCTAATCAGATACCTCTTTAACCTATCAGGGACTTATTGTGGGTGTTTTTAATGTTTCAGTTATTCTTTTGGACTAATGATGATACAAGACACAAACATGGAGGACTTAAGTTGTCAAGGTGTGAAAGTCTCACAAGCCCAAGACCAGCCCAAGCCCATATCCATCAAGCCTTACAACGACTCTATTGACTATCGATATAACCTAGGCTACTCACTCATTGTTAGTATCTGGGTTATTTCATCTATGTGTGTTTTAGGGTTTTCTCTCTCTTTTTCATAAACATGTAACCCATATCGTTTTTGTTCTTTGATCTTGTAAAACTATTATCATTTAGATAATAGGGTCACACCAGTGTAGCTGTGGTGATATTTCTTTCTGTTTTGATGTTTAAACTCATTTATCAATTTAAGGTTTTGATTCTAAGTTATTTATCTTGTTTTTAATCAACGTTTTCTTCATGGTATCAGAGCCTGGTTGCTTTGAAATCATTTTAATTTTTTTTAGGGTTTCAAATTTTTGGGGGTTTTGAAATTGATATGTTTTTTGGATAGATCTGCTATTAAAATAGCTATATCTGTAAATTTCTAATCAAATTACTTCCTAATCGGTCATAAAATTATTTTTAGGGTTCAGAAATTTTAGGGGTTTTGATATATTTTATGTCATAACCTTGTTCTTGTTGCAGGGAAGTTGGTTCTTAGATCTATTGCTTAGATCTGTTAGTGATTTTACCTTTCCCTAATTTTTTAAAATTAGGGTTTGGTGAGGAGGTTCTGTTTCTTTCCATACTAAGTGAATCTAGAAGAAACAGTCCGATTGTGCTTTTTGTTGAATGCACTGTAACACCTCTTTACTCTTTTACCTTTTTTGGTTGTTGATTATCTGCTTATTTGCTTTCATATACGTGGTTTTGGCTGATTATTGTAATTATTATAATCTCTGTTGTTGGTTTGCTAATTTGTTTGTTCTTTTTGGGGTATATTGTTTATCTGGACCCTTAATCTTTATCTTGCCCTTGACCTACCACCCTTGAGTGGTTTGGAATCCTGGGAACTTTGTTGACTCGGATTAAGTTCTTTTTTTGGGGATTTGTGTCTGTGTTGCTCACCATGACTAGTGTTCATGGTGACACAAATACTAAACAACAAGGTGACCAGGTTGGGGATGAATTTGTCACCTTGATTAGTAAGCTTAACATTAGTGACCCTTTGCACCTTCACCCAAATGACTTTGCCACATTACTTGTGATTTCTGTTAAACTTAAAGGCACTGAGAATTATCAAATTTGGTCTAATGCTATGCTTTTGGCTTTGGAAGGAAAGAATAAAACTGGTTTTATAAATGGTTCTTGCAGAAGATCCTAAACTAATGATGTTTTGGGAAAACAATGGGACAGAGTCAATGTTGTGGTGTTAGGTTGGATTCTTAATTCTATATCTGATGAGTTATTTCTTGGTCAAATATTCTCTAAAAAGGCTGAACATGTTTGGAATGATTTAAGAGAAACCTATCATAAAGTTGATGGGTTTGTGATATTTAATCTTCATCATGAGATTAATACTTTAAAGCAAAATGGCTCCAATTTGTCTGACTATTATCATGGTTTGAATGCTTTGTGGAAACAGTATGATGTTATGGTTGAACTTCCTAATTGTGTGTGTACTGCTACTAATAAATTTAAGAATCATAACAAGTTGTTGAAATTAATGGAATTCTTAATGGGACTTGATGACTCTTATATGGCCATTAGAAGCTCTATTCTCTCTAGAGAAGTTTTACCAGATGTTAAAGGTGCTTATGTTATCATCTCTAATGAGGAGTCTCACAGAGTTACTTCTGGAGACTTGTCTGGTTCCTCTCAGAGGAATCAGACATCTGCTTTCTTTTCAAATGGGCCTACATAATTGTGGTTCAAATAAACCAGAGCTTCAACTCTGGTGGCTTTATATCTAACTATAATAGCAACCCTAGACCCAACATGGCTAATAGACCTAATACTTATAGACCTGATAGGAACTCTGAAGTGGTCTGTGAAAATTGTGGGTATAATGGACATACTATTTATAGATGTTTTAAACTTAGTGGGTTCCCTACTAATTTTGGAAAGAAGGAACCTGGTCAAAACTTTAAAGGGGAAAATGTTTCTAACAACTCTGTGGGCACTAACTCCAATTCTATGTTTCTGATGAACAACTTTCTACTTTACTCTCTCTTATCAAAGAAAACACTGGTTCTGAAAAGGGTGTGCAGGCCAATATGGCAGGTACATATCTTAATTCTAGCAAAGTTTTTAATGATAACTTTGGAAAAAAAATTTGTTCTAATATTCATTCTAAAGTAACTTAGCATGAGAAAGTTGTAGACTTTGGGGCAAACCAACATATGACAAGCAATGAAAAAGAATTAGATAGTGTGTTTGACATATCTCATCTCAAAATTAAAGTTAGTCATCCTAATGGTACTGAAGCTTTTATATCTAAAATTGGAAACCTTAAGTTGGGAAATGGCCTTGTCTTGTTTGATGTGTTGGTTATACCTGAGTATTGTGTTACTTTGATATATGTTCACAAATTAGCTAAGGACAATAAAATATTTGTGGTGTTTGATGAGAATAAATGTCTATTTCTAAATCAGGATTTGAATCTGAGAAACATTATAGGAATTGGTAATCAGTGTGGTGGTTTATACTACTTAGATACTAAAGGTATTAAGAGTAATGCTAGTCAAACTCTTACTGTCTGTTCTCTATCTTACTATGACTGGCACTGCAGGCTTGGCCACCCTACATACCCTGCTTTAGACACCTTAAAGGGTACCTTAAAGATTAATAAACCTGGTAAATATGATTATTGTAAAGTGTGTCAAAGAGCTAAGCAGACCAGAAAGCCATTCCCTCTAAATGACCATAAAACCAAGTTTTTAGGGGACATTGTTCACCTTGATTTGTGGGGACCTTATAAGGTGACAAGTCATACTTGCCATAGATACTTTCTAGCTATTGTGGGTGACTTTACCAGAGCTGTTTGGGTATATCTCATTAAGTCCAAAGATGAAGTTGTCACTTTTATTGATGTTTTATAAAATGATTAAAAATCAGTTTAAAAGGAACATTAAAGTCTTTAGAAGTGATAATGGTACTGAGTTTGTTAACCAAACTTTTAACAAGTTTTGTAATAACAATGTCATTATTCATTAAACTTCTTGTGCATATACCCCACAGCAAAATGGGGTGGCTGAAAGGAAACATAGACACCTTTTAAATGTTGCCAGGTGTCTTATGTTTCAGGAGGAATTCCTTTGAAGTTTTGGTCTGAATGTATTCTAACTGCTACTTTTCTCATTAACAGATTACCTTCTTCTGTGTTAAATGGAAAGTCCCTTTATGAAATGATTTATAATACTTGTCCTAATCTCTCTCTTATCAGAATGTTTGGTTGTTTGTGCTTTGCTACCGTTTTAAATAGTCATGATAAACTGTCTAATAGATCTGAAAAATGTGTTATGATGGGTTACTCTAATTCTCATAAGGGCTACATGCTTTTTAGTCTTGATAGAAATCAAATTTTGGTCTCTAGAGATGTTAGTTTCTTTGAGTCTATTTTTCCTTTTAAGGATTCTGTCTCTAACAAACAAGCATAATGAGTCTAATATTCCTAGTGTTAATCAAGATTAAAATCTGTTAAACTTTTTTGATTTAGATTACCCTGAGCTGCCTAATGATGATGAGAGAGTAACACTTAGCCAGAATAGTGACCATGGGTCACACAGTGAGGGTAGCCACTCTTCCAACCAAGGGGATAATGTGGACAATGTTGATTCCCCAATTGCTGGGGATGATGCTCAAAACAGTAATGACATTAATGTTGGGTTAGAAGAGGGGGCAACAACACTTGATGATAACACTGAGTCTGAAGGTCACTTGGATCAAAATCCAAATGTTACCAAAATGTTAGAAGGTCTACTAGGACTTCTGATTTTCCTAAGAATTATAATGATTTTGTTATCAACTCTAAAGTTAAGTATGGTTTGGAAAAATTTGTTGGTTATTCTAAACTTAATCATGAGAATTTCTGTTTTGTCACCCAACTTAACAAAAACAGTGAACCAAAAAGTTTTTTTGAAGCTTCTCAAAACCCTTATTGGGTTGATGCTATGAATGCTGAACTTGCAGCCCTTCTTGAGAATGACACTTGGGAAATTGTTGAGCTACCTAAAGGTAGAAAAGCCTTAGGTTGTAAATGGATTTGGAAGTTAAAATTTAAATCTAGTGGTGAGATAGAAAGATAAGGCTAGGGTTGTGGCACAGGGATTTGGTCAAAAGGATGGTAAAGATTATGAGGAAACATTTTTCCCTGTTGTTAAGATGGTTACAATTAGATGTCTTCTTAACTTAGCTATCATGCAATCTTGGCCTGTTTTTCAACTTGATATTAATAATGCCTTCTTGTATAGTGGCCTTGATGAGACTGTTTACATGAAGCTACCTCAAGGATACCTTCCTGGTGGTGACAACATGGTCTGTAGACTTAAAAAGTCTCTATATGGTCTTAAACAGGCACCAAGGCAATGGAATGCCAAACTTACTTCTGTCCTTAATGAAAATAGGTTTTGTCAAAGTAAATCTGACTATTCCCTTTATACCAAATCTTATGAAGGTGTCTTTCTTGCTTTACTTATGTATGTTGATGATATTATTATCACTGGTAACAACATTGTTGAAATTGAGAAGTTTAAAACCTTTTTGAAAACTAAGTTCATGATTAAGGACTTGGGTAAACTAAAATACTTTTTGGGTATTGAAGTTATTGACACTGATTGTGGCATTTGTTGGAATCAAAGGAAATATGTGTTGGACCTTCTTTATGAGGATGGTATGCTTACTTGCAAACCTGCTAAGACCCTTTTGGTTTCTAAACTTGCCATATCTAATGAACCCATTGTTGATGATCCTTTTCTTGATAATATTGTTGATTATCAGAAATTGATAGGTAAGCTTATCTACTTGACCAATACCAGACCTGACATATCTTATGTTATTAACTGCTTAAGTCAATTTATGCACTCCCCTTTGCAATCTCATCTTAAGATAGCCTTCAAGATATTAAGATATCTTAAAGGTTCTCCAGGTTTGGGCATTCACATTAAGAAGACATCTGGTATGTTTCTTAGTGCTTATTCTGATGCTGATTGGGCTAAGTGTGTAGTGACTAGAAAATTAGTTACTGGTTATTGTGTGCTCGTTAATAACAACCTTGTATCTTGGAAGAGTAAAAAATAAAATACTCTCTCTAAATCATCCACTGAAGCAGAGTATAGAGCTCTTGCTTCAGTGACTAGTGAGGTTATTTGGATTCTGAAGGTTTTACATGATTTGCATTGTGATAATATTTTACCTGTAACCTTGTACTGTGATAGTAACTCGGCTATCAAAATAGCTGCTAATCCAGTCTTTCATGAAAGAACTAAGCATTTAGATATTGACTTGCATTTTGTAAGGGAAACAATCCTAAATGATGTTGTTAAAACATGACATGTAAGGTGGATTCTACTAATCAAATAGCAGATATACTCACAAAAGGACTGGATACATTACAACATAATGTCCTTGTCAAAAAACTTGGTATGTTTGACATGTATTAGGTATTTGATTAAGGGGAGATGTTAAGTTTAATGACCTAATCAGATACCTCTTTAACCTATCAGGGACTTATTGTGGATGTTTTTAATGTTTCAGTTATGCTTTTGGACTAATGATGATACAAGACACAAACATGGAGGACTTAAGTTGTCAAGGTGTGAAATTCTCACAAGCCCAAGACCAGCCCAAGCCAATATCCATCAAGCCTTACAACGGCTCCATTGACTCTCGATATAACCTAGGCTACTCACTCATTGTTGGTATCTGGGTTATTTCATCTATGTGTGTTTTAGGGTTTTCTCTCTCTTTTTCATAAACATGTAACCCATATCGTTTTTGTTCTTTGATCTTTGTAAAACTAATATCATTTAGATAATAGGGGTCACACCAGTGTAGCTGTGGTGATCTTTCTTTCTGATTTGATGTTTAAACTCGTTTATTAATTTAAGGTTTTGATTCTAAGTTATTTATCTTGTTCATATTCTTTTAATCAAGGTTTTCTTCAGTTTTATAAAAATAGAAGCTCCAGCTTCCGGCTTATAATATAAGCTTCACTCCAAGTTCCAGCTCCAATTCGATACCATTTCGCCAAACATACCAGTATTTTTTACTTTAAAAAATGCATGTTACCAAATGTCATTCTTGTGTTACATGATCCTTTTGCTTTAGTTATTTGATACTAGTTAGCTGAGAGACCTTGTCGTAATATATAATGACAGTTTTCTCATGCTTATGTTAGATTTTCATGATTTTCTAATTTTTTTTTCATGATTTTGTTAGTTTTTCACATTTTTGTCATTTCTTTCATGGTATTGTCAGTTTTTCACGCTTTTGTTAGTTTTTTTTTCACGGTTTTGTCAGTATTTTCATGCTTTTATTATTTTTTTCATGGCGTTGTCTAGTTTTTCACGCTCTTGTCATTTTTTCACGATTTTCTTAGTTTGTTCACGTTTTTCTTAGTTTTTTCACGTTTTTCTTAGTTTTTTCACGTTTTGTAAGTTTTTCACGCTTTTGTCAGTTTTTCAGAGTTTTTCACGCTTCTATTAGTTTTTTCAAAAAATTTCACGGTTTTGTTAGTTTTCACGATTTTCTCAGTTTCTTTCACGTTTTGTCAGTTTTTTTCACATTTTTTCAGTTTTTCACGTTTTTTCATTTTTTCATAGTTTTTCACGCTTTTGTCGGTTTTTTAATGATTTTCACGCTTTTGTCAGTATTTTAACGACTTCTTAGGTTTTTCACGTTTTTTGTTCGTTTTCTCACGCTTTTGTCAGTTTTTCACAATCTTCTTATTTTTTCACGATTTTGTTGGTTTTTCACGTTTTTGTCACTTCTTTCATGGTTTTGTCAGTTTTTCACGCTTTCGTTATTTTTTTACGTTTTTGTCTTTTTTTTCACCACTTTGTCAACTTTACGGGTTTGTCTAGTTTTTCATGGTTTTGTCACTTTTCGCGATTTTCTAAGTTTTTTCATGCTTTGTCGGTTTTTCATAGTTTTCACGCTTTTGTCAGTTTTCACAGTTTCTCACACTTTTGTCAGTTTTACACGCTCTTGGCAGTTTTTTTCATGTTTTTGTTTGGCTTTTCACGTTTTTGTTTGTTTTTCATGTTTTTGTGTTTTTTCACGTATTTCACGTTTTTGCCAGTTTTTCACGCTTTTTCAGGTTTTTCACGCTTTTGTCAAATTTTTGAAGTTTTTGTCTGTTTTATCGGTTTCCTCGGCTTTTTCGCGATTTTGTTATTTTTCACGTTTTTGTCAGTTTTTACACGTTTGTCGTTTTTTCACATTTTTCACGGTTTTTCTGTTTTACACAGTTTTGTCGGTTTTTCCACCGTTCTTTCACGGTTTTGTTGGTTTTTTCGTTTTTTTCACGTTTTTCACTCTTTGTTAGTTTTTCACCCATTTTTCAATTATTTCACATTTTCTCAGTTTTCGGAATTTTATCAGTTTTTTCATGCTTTTGTCCGATTTTGCCCATCTTTTCACCTTTTCTTTACATTTTTCACATTCTCGCTTGTTTTCACGCTTTTGTCAGTTTATTTCATGTTTTCTTTGTTTTTTTATGTTGTTGCCCGTTCATTTAAGTTTCCGTCAGTCTTTTCATGTTTTTGTTAGCTTTCACGTGAAAAAAAACTGACAAGAACATAAAATAAAAACAAATACGTGGAAACCCAACAAAACCGTAGCGAATATGCAAAAATGCTAACAAAAACATAAAAAATACTTATGAAACGAACAAAAACGTGAAATTACTTACAAAATCGTGAAGAATTGACAAAAACGACAAAAACGTGAAAAAACTGACAAAAACATGAAATAACTGACAAAAACCTGAAAATCTAACAAAAACTTGAAAAACGGACAAAGAAGTGGAAAACTGACAAATCAGTAAAAAAACTGGAAAAGCGTGAATAAATGGCAAAAAAAACTAAAAACATGAAAAGCTAACAAAATCGTGAAACAACTAACAAAAGCGTTACAATACTGAAAAAACATGAAAAATGACACCGTGAAATATGGGTGAAGACGTAAAAGAACTGACAAAAACGTGAAAAATCGATAATACCGTGAAATAAGTGACAAAACCGTGAAAAGCCGACAAAAATGTGAAAACAGCCGACAAAACCGTGAAAGAACTGACAAAACCGTGAAAAACAGACAAAATCGTGAAAAAGGTGAAAACCCTGACAAAAAGGTGTAAAAACTTTCAAAAACCGTGAATAAACCGACAAAAAAATAAAAAAGGTAAAAAAAAGTGAAAAAAAGTGAAGAACCCGACAAAAACATTAAAAAACACGACAAAAACCGAAAAACTGTAAAAATTAACAAAAATATGAAAAACTAAAAAATGTGAAAAACTGACAAACCTGTGAAAAAACTTGAAAAAAAACACTTTTGATCTTAATAGACCTATTGGGTTACCCATCACGACCCATTAGTAATATTAAGGGGGACCCATCTAGACCCATGTGGATATTTGAGGAGACCTACGTAAACTCATTTATAATTTTAAGAAGAAACTTTTTTGACCCATCTAGATCATTGGTTAAATGTGTGTCTAGTTGCTTAAATATTTTTAAATGTGGGTCATTTTCCCACCTCTATTTCAAACCCATAATTCTATATTTTCCCAACGTATGCTTTAAAAGCATTGTATTTGCACTCAAAAAACTTGTGTTTTGGGTATATATCAAATTTTGATATTTAGTTTGGGTAAATATGAAATTATCTCTTTATTTTATTATGCATTGTATCGGGTTTATTCTACTGGCCACTAAATTTGTTGCTGAAACTGTTAATTTACGGTTTTGATGGTAGAAATGACATAAGTACTTAATAAGTGTTTTTTATTATGATCTTCTGTTCTTAGTTTTTTTATTACTATTTTTTAACTCTTTTTAATTTGTATACATTTTTGTACTTATTATACTGTTTTTTTACGTTTGTTACGCTTTTATTCATTTTTACTTTTTTTTGAACATCTTATTCATTTTTATTGGTTTTGTATGTTTTTGAACATTTTTATTCGTTTTGAATGTTTTTATACGTTATCATACGTATTTTTGTTTTTTTTTTCAAGTTTTTTGTACGTTTTGTCTGTTTTCAGACACTTTCATTTGTTTTATGCGTTTGTTTACGTTCAATACATTTTAAACGGTCTTGTATATTCTTATACGTTTTAACGTTTTCGTACACACACACACACAGAGACACACATACACACACACATATATATCTCTCTCTATATATATATATTATATATAGGTATAATTATGATTTAAAACCACACTTTCTAATCCAGTCATATCCCAGTCACATCTTTAAACCAATAGGATATGAGATTTCCCTAAAAATAACTCACCACTTGCCTAATTTTCGTCATATTTGGGCTGACAGCCATTTTTTAGAACGCAATTTTATA